>JAEMWC010000338.1:387500-577500 GCA_016490735.1 Pachyseris speciosa | reverse complement strand
AGTAAAAGTTCTCCATTGTCTGGACAGGTATCGGGACTTATTTATTGTATCCTGAATAGAATCGTTATATAAACAATATATATGTCAGTCAAGCGAAAGAATATATTCAGCTGGAATCATATTTCAGGTGAATTAACAGAAGATCAGGTAAATGAATTAAAAGCCTATTACCACACATATCACAGAAAGTGTTGGGCTTACAAATAGGCTGTCAAAAGATTAAAAAAATGGAAATTAGCTGGCAATTCGGCATCCATTTTATTTGCAACTGGCGGACTTGCTGCAAGTATTTCAACCGGTGGTGTAAGTTTAGTTGCCATCAGCACAGTATCAATGTTAATACAAGGCTGGATGAAACATAAAAACCTTGATCTGAAAATACAGAATTGCACATATGCCTATCAAAGCTACCAACACCTTCTGAATACAATAAAGGAAACCATGAGAAGTGGCAATTTTGAGGCATCAACTATACATTCAACCATGAAATACATTGACGATTATGTCGTTGATAACAGCCCTATCATAGACAAGTATTTTGTCAAATATGATGAAAAATTCACTGTCTGATAATTTTAATCATAACATCAAACATTTGCAATAAGATTTCAACCCAATACTGGTCATAAAATTTTAATGTCTTCTTTGATCTTGTAACTATTATTTTATCAAACGGGAGATCGAGCATTAGAAATATTTGCTTGAGCATGAATTTAGTGCTAATCATTCTTTTACGCGTATTGTTCACCAAGGGAAGCACTTCGAATATTTTTAATATTTTACCCTTATCTTTTACAGAAATTTGAAATTCATTCTTGCGACATATTTTATTTATTACATTTTCAATATGATACTTCCGGTGATATACAGACTTTCGCTTTATTTTATACATATTGTCATGAAAATCAATGTATTCTTTCACAACATTGTAACCATGAACTGAACCACAACTTACGCATATAATCGCTCCATTATCATTCAACACATTCTGTTCATCACAACACGGTTCTTCTATTTTGACATTATGTTCTGCTATTTTCTCATCACAGAAAGGACAATGACATTCTCCATTTGATATCAATTCGATGTGGATATCTGAATTACAACTCATTCTATACTATTATATGAGATATTATTTCTTTATGTAACTAACACATTAAGTTCAGTTCCTTTCCTTCTCCGTGTTGTAGAAAAGGGCGAATGTGTTTCTTACGCGTAAGAAATCATACGACCGTCTCGTGATATGAAACAATAGGCGATGACTCATTTCCTGTTTTCCTAGAATGTCACACTTGGTGATGTTTCCGAGAATGTCATGCATTTTAAATAAACTATAGATTGCAAAATACGAGATCATAATACGAGACCATTATAAAATCTAAAACTAAATTATCTTCAACTCAAACTCAAACTCAAACTCAAAGTTTTTACCAAATGAGTAATTTATGGGTATATTTCTGATTGGTTAGAAAAGATCATGCGACCGTCACGTGAGTTATAATATTAGCTATAGGCGATGACTCATTTCCTGTTTTTCCGAGAATGTCACGCTTGGTGGTTTTCCTCTTTCTCTCGGCTTATCTCTTTCTGTAAACGCGATTTTTGTATAGTAGGCCCCTCCGACCGCTAATTAGTATCATGTTGTACTTTTTTTGAAAAAACAGAAGTTAATAGAAAAATTAACTGTGTATTTTGACTAAATTTTCATAAAACTGCACATTGTTATCCTTTTTTTTGTTTTGACCCCCTTGTTCCGCCAAGTGGTATCATGTTGTCCTTTTTTCTTGTAGCGGTTTGAACGCGATTTTCGGTTTTACCCCCCCCTGAATCCACCGTTTTGATTTGAAAGTGTTAAATTTGATTTTTTTATTAAAAGTGTTAAATTTGATTTGTTTAACTCTTTGTAAAAAATGTTTTAAAATTTGTCGAAAAAGTATGTGAGAAATCCGTATTACAGCACCAGTAGTTTGCAGCACGACTTGGTGCTGAAATTTTAGCTGTTTAGCAGTTGGTTAGTTTCAAAGGAATTTGAATCCGCTCTAACTTTCTTATACTTATTATGGGCAGCTGAATTCAGAAGTTACACCTTTACTGCTTTTTATCAATGCTCTCATACAAGGAAAGTAAAAAGAAAAAAAAATACACCTTAGTTTGGAAAAGAGCGCGAAAAATAACAGTCTTGAAGCCTTTGGTTCACTGGAAGAGGCTTAAACTATAATGATGACGTTTTAAGAACGTTCAGAAGAAATCATTCGAGTACCTTCAACTCAATGTTTTGGCTTTGCTCTTTTATAAGTTGTCGACATTTCCAAAGCATCGATATTTATGCTCTGCTTTTAGCAGAAAATCACCGATCTTCGTATGGTCCAAAGACATTTAATTTATTCAGATATGATTCTCAGGTAGCAATCTGGAACATTATAATTAATACTTGTAGCGCTCGACGTGTTAAGCCGAGCTGGTCAAATGGAGCAGAAATTGATGTTTCCGATGCCAGTCGCAAAGATGTCAGATGTTTTGCTTCTCCTGTTGCTAATTTCCTCTGGACTATGTTCTGTTGAGGGTAAGCTTACTTTACTGACCATATACCTCTGGTTTGGTGTAGTGTACCTTGTTTTGTTTAACTACATGTTTAACTCAGTGCTTGCAACGGTAGAGCCAAGCTCCGTTTGAATGAAGATGGGTAGATTGCGCTCATTTCCTTTGTTGTTAACGAAGATGTTATAAGCTTGAAATCGTGCTGTAGCCCTTAGTTATGCATAAAGGTCAATTGGTATTTAAAGTTGCTTCGAATTTACAATTAAACTTGTCGTTTGTCTGTTGTTCACACAGAAAATCTGCTGACTGAAGACATCGATCTCATCGAAGGTGACATGAAACTGACAGTAGATCAGAAGTTTGAGCTTCTTGCTGGATCTCAGGGAGACACAAGCTTAAAAGCTACAAAACTCTGGCCTAAAGGAGTGTTAATATATGATATTGACCCATCCCTTGGTGAGATATTGAGACCTACGTTAACAATAATACCACGAGCGTGCATTGGATATGAGCTGGTGGATAGCTAACGAGAGGCGCGTTATAGCAACGAGTTGTTTATTATCGTCCCATATCCAACAAACACGAATGGAATCAGTTGTTGTAACAAAAACACTTGCGAGGGCTCTACCTCGGTGTAAAAACCTGTGAAACTCACGAATGACGTAAAACAAAGAAAACAAAACATTCTAAACAATAGCGTACAGCAAACCATTACTTCATAAAACAAAAAAAAAACCCGCCAGGTTTTTACACCGAGATATTTCCCTTGCGAGAACTTCTGCTAGATTTTTTTGATTTCGTTTCGCCAAGCCAACCAGAACACGGTTTAAGGAATGCTTTCTCTTGGGCATGTCTGATATCCCACGGTCACTAGGCCAATCAAATATCTGAAACTGCATTCCAACGATACAGTCTTAAATAATCTGTATTATTAACTTCCAACCATTTTGTTTTGCCTCAAAATATAAAGTACATTAATCAGACAAAACCAAACGAGCGGAGTCGGTAGTAGGGGATGATTGAGGACTTGCATCGTGTATGGTACACAATAATTTTGAACTGTTAATTATTTTTTTGGCTCAAACGTACTAACGATATTAAAGCAATAAGAGTGTAGATAAACAAATCTAGACTAAAATGACAGCCTTCACTGAATATGTTCTTATTTTCTCAGTTAGGACTTTGTGTCTTCATCGCCTTCATTCTTATATCTAGTTATTAATGTCAGCGTTAATTTTAATCATAAAAACCAATGGCCAGCTCTAGTTTGGTTTATATTGATCAGGATAACATTTGCATCACGTAGGGGCGTTTTCCACTAATTTATCCAAGATAAAGTGATGAATTAGGACGAGCTATCCACTAGTTTGATATTAGTGTAATAAAACAGTAATAAATTTCCCTCGGTGGCAGTAAATAGTGGTAGATATTTACCGAGCTGCTAAGAGGCAAGGTAAAGATTCAACACTATTCACATTCATTTCGGTGCATAACCGAATTCTTCTTACATGTCAAGACCAGTGTCAATATGTACACATAAAATACAGTCAAGCGCTAATGCTGTTTATTGAAAAACGATAATATGTTTTTGTTACAGCCAATGATATGAGAGCTGTGACTGCAATATGGCGAGCAATGAAAGAATTTGAGCGGAAAACCTGCATTAGGTTTCTTCGGAGAAAAAGCGAAGATTCTTATGCGTTGTTCTTTCACGGAGAAGGGTGAGTTTTGTATACTTTCAATTTCGTATAACGTTTGACCTGTTTATTAAACTCTAAAAGTGTGATTCAGTCAACTGAGACGCCCCTGATACATAATGTGTTATTGGCCAAGCGTGAGGTCAAGATGGCGGGATATTGGCTTAGTTCTTCATTTGCGTGTTTATGGACCGAGACGAAGTCGAGGTCCATAAACGCAAGAAAAGAACGAGACCAATATCCTGCCATCTTGACCGAACAAGCTTGGTCAATAAAGGATTTATTATATGACTCAAAGGACGCTATTAAAAGACAGTATAACGCGGGATGAACGGGCTATCCCGAGCGGTCAAGATGGCTCCATCTAGACCTCGCGGGTAGCCAATCACAGCAGGAGAATTGAATCATTTTGACCGCTGAAAGAGCCAGTCATATAACAATGCTTATTACAGTCACAGGGTGCCTTTACTTTTCAATCTGAATGAAGATTACACGTTAAGTTTGAATTTAAATAAATAAATAAATAAATAAATAAATAAATAAATAAATAAATAAATAAATAAATAAAATAAAATAAAATAAATGGTGCGCCGGTTATATTGAAATTAATATCAACCTTTGAACTCGCAGATTAAACTTTGGTCATACATGACGTAGCTCACTACGATTAGCCATGTTGTAGACGTTTCTTTTTGATACTTATTCGAATTGTGGTTGAATGCTATACGAAAATACACGCAGAGTACCCTGGAGCCTCTTGAACCGAAAAAGTTCGAATATTCTGTTTTCTAGAAAAAACAAACAAACAAACAAAACTAAGACAAAACAAAAACAATGCAAGTGTGTAGCATATCTCGGTTTATTGCTATGTTCCGGTTCTGAAAAACAAATTAATGAAATAACCAAACTCAAAATATATGGAAAACGCCGATGACCACAGGACGGCACTATTTTTTTTTTTATTAATTCATCCCTACTCCAGTTCCTGGATGAAATACATATTCAGCCAATCTGTTTTAATTTCAGTTGCTGGTCGCATGTTGGAAAAATTGGATCAAAACAGCTCCTCTCACTTGCCCCAAACTGCTGGTATCGTGGTACTGTAGACACGAAATTGGTAGGCTGTTAAAGGAAATACGTTTGTAATCATTACTGTAACTTTGTTCCTAGCTACACTGTACATTAAAAACTATTCTGCGCAAAATATTAATGTGTTTCTATTGTTTTTCTATCTTGTGTAAATATCAATTGTTTTAAACAAAATAGTTTAGATGAAGAATGATCCTCGCAGTTGTGAACGCAATTTATGCAATTGCGAAAAGAAGCCTGAAAAAAAATTCAGGACTTCAACGGGGTTGAAGTCCTGAATTTTTTTTTCAGGCTTCTTTTCGCAATTGCATAAATTGCGTTCACAACTGCGAGGATCATTCTTCATCTGATTTCATTTCCGCAGTTCATATATGATTCATTTCATATATCATTCACAAAATAGTTTAGTTAACATAAAAAAGTTAAAGTAAAGAGAAAATAGAATTCAAGCCCATTTCTAAAACAAACAAACCACTGAACAGAAACCCCAAGAATAACACAATCAACTGCAACAAGAAAGTATTTGAGTTCTTCTCTCATATATTTATTTGTGTGTATGCCCCGAAATGACAATATAGATTTAGTAGTAATTGCGTAAATTTCATTCCATATCGGAATTGAAAGTTTTCACAATTTGACTATAATTTACAGTATACTGGCGGAGGGACTCAACCGGAGTTCTGAATTGTCCCTTGTTGCTTTCTATTCTTCCACTTTGTTCACTTTTTCATAAACATTTTGAACTGCGTGCTTTAGTAAACTCGACTATCCAATCAGAGTCTGTAGAACTGTTCCAGGAAATCAATAGAAGTTCCGTCCGTCGTGACGTTGATTTGGTTTGAGCTGTTTCTTGAATTTTGGGTAGATGATTTTTAAATCTCTTAACGACAACTCCCACCGTTAGCAAAGAAAACATCGGGGAGATCGCTCTCGCATAAATGTCACAAATCTAGCCTAGTTGATACAGAATCTCTCAGACGTGTGTTAAATCCGTCGTTTTACAGCTCATGCACTGGGATGTTTCCACGAGCATTCGCGACTTGACAGAGATTACTATATCACTGTAGAATGGAGAAATGTCATGGAGGGTAAGGATTAAATACTAATAATGCAGCCAGACTAGCAAAAATGCTGATAAATGCCATTTCACGGGCCTCTATTGCAAATTTCGTTTCTTTGGTCGTGAGGAAGCCATTGAATCTGGAACCGTCATCACCATCATCAGCATCATTCCAGAAAGCTTTTTTGTAATTTTATATGCTCTTTGATCTCGATTTAAGTAGGTTATATGAATTAAGTACGAATTAAGTAGTCCAGGTTATTTTTATAGTTTTATTTTAAGCGCTGATGAAAATAGCAATATTGATATCGGCGCTATATAAGTTTTATTATTATTGTTATTATTATTATTATTATTATTATTATTATTATAGAAATGCGTATAACATCAAATGGAAACTGGGAAAAAAAATCCGAGTTCCAGATGGGATTTGAACCCACGACCCTCCGCGATCTAGATGGACGCTCTAACCACTGAGCTACTGGAGACTCTATGGTGAGCAAGGGTGAAATGTGGGCTTTTGACTGGAACCGCATCACGCGGTCACACAGCCGAAATGATGACTGGCACATATGACTCATAACTGCATCACGCAGTCACATTATTATTATTATCAATAATCTGGAATCGCAAATCACAAACGCTAATTTGCTTTCCCCTCCCAACTATAAACCAGCCAACTAATAATCAATCAAGCGACCGACCGACCGACTGTACGACCGACCGACCAGCCAGCAAAATCTTACATCCTCTTTCTTTAAGAAATTTTTGGTTTGTTTTGCACCTAATTTCTTTCGTAGGTCCCATGCTTTTCAACGCACGAACAAATTTTCTTGTCTTTGAAGTCATTTTTCTCTCATCATTTAGCTGCAGAAGGTAACTTCAAGAGACACGCATCAATTGACTCCCAGAGAACGCCCTACGATTACCAGAGTGTAATGCATTATGGACCAAGATTCTTTTCCAAAAATGGAAAGCCGACAATAATCACTAAGAAACCTTTGGCAAGTAAACATTCACTGTTAGCCTTTGGTAGGTGAACTGTCATGATAAAGCCCTCTCGTACTGTAACGGGAATTTTTGCTATAAGAGGGGCGATCAAGAGGAGACGTACAGGGGTGCATATCCCCCTGCCTCCCCCCCCCCCCAAGAGATTTGTTGTGGCTTTCGAATATAACTATACTATGTGGTTTATTGGTTACATCATTCCTTAGTGGTGCACCCCCTCCTAAGAAAAATCCTGGATCCGGCCCTGTATAGGTTTGTTTAAATTGTGAGGAAGTAATTTTTGTATTACAAGAATGGCCCGTGTAACACGAAGAGTAGATTTCAAATTATGTCTTGGGCCGAAAAGAAACTAGTGTTACTTTATAGCCATTTTACCGGATGCAATGACGAAACATGAAAGATTTAAGCTAACTTTTTAAATTGTAATCAATTTTCTCCTCTTCATGCAGTGGCTATGAACAACCGCAAATAGTTTCCATGCGCATATTATGTACTTATTGTAGGAAATCTGGAATTTTTAAAAATTCCACTTCCACTGTTGCACACACAGTTAAGATCCAAATTACGTGACAGTGTCTCTTTTAATTAAATTTGTCCGGTTCGGAGACTTTGTGGAGTGATATTCCTACTTTGTGGAAAAACCGTAATTCGTAGTTGGCTACAAGTTTCTACACCGCAAGAGGACTTTAAAAAATTGGCTTAATTTTTTCAAGTTCTTATAACTGAACTCGTTTATTTATTGTAAACAGAATTAAACCACTATTTTTGTGCTTCCAATATCTCTTTCTACGTTTCAAATGGTCTGCTGAGCAGCAACAAAATTGATAGTCGTAGAAACAATACAACTTTCTTTAATTTTCCAGGCATGTTTCGACGGTGCACCCGTCATCATCAGTGTACAGTTTTGAAATCGCCGTTGAATTATAACGCGCGTGAAATTACAAGGTTCGTTACATTGCGTTTACTATATTGCGTGCTAAATAGTTTAAACAATAGCCTTAGAGCGACTTATAGGGAGAGTGTCAGGTTTATGTGTTTCACCTGCTGATTGAGATTGGGTTTCTCCCATTTAATATGCATGGATTCCTTAAGCCTCACTTGATGATGACGGATGCACCGTCGAAACATCAGGGGCACCCAACGAGAAGTTTCGGTGGATATCTGTTCGGTGGAGGGTAGTTCGCCTAACGCTTTCGGCGTCGATTAAAGAGTGCACTCGGATTTTCGTAAGTGAAACGTGGCCTAAAAGATTCGTAATGTGGAAATTATAACTCCCGAGGTTTTCGGAAAGGTTGTTATTGCTGTTTTTGGCAGTAAAAAACGTCAGCTAGCATTTTCGGAAAGAAAAAAAGGTTCCCTAGAAAGTTAACTTCAGCTAGTATTTTCTCAAAGAAAGATTTTGTTCCCTAAAACTTTCGGGCAATTAACATTTCAGCTAGGGAATCCGAACAGATCAAAGTTTTTTAGCTAACCAAAACATCACTTTAAACAGACTTCAAACACCATAAGGTACTTAAAAATGCCCTTCTACAACGTTTGGCTGCTTTGGCTCGTTGGGTGCCCCTGAAACATGTCTGGAAAATTAAAGAAAGTTGCATTGTTTCTACGTCTTTCTAAGTTCCAAAGCAATATTAAAAACTCGTGACATAGCTCCCTTAAGAAAACACGACAACACCTTTTATCTTTTGCCTTTTGTACGAAAACACAAATTAGTGGGATAAGCGTCACATCAGTTATACAGAGTGACTTTCAAATGACTGTAAACTTTAATTTCCAGAGTGTTTTGGCTTTTCAATTTACAACATTTTAACATAACAGGTATTGTTCTCGAACATGCAGGTCACCATTGGGCAGAGAGAAGGATTATGTACATTGGATGCAATTAAAATAAATCTGTTATACAAGGATAGATGTATTGTCGGTAAGCATTATTAAAATACAAATGAAACAGACCTGTAGTACTTCATATTTCATGAAGCAATGAGGTTTTTTAGAGAGACGTTCTATTTGTCAGTCTTTATCCTTTGGGCCCAAATTACTTGAGGAAACAGGCCACTTGAAGTCTGAAATTCTTGTCCAGTGTGTGTGTGTGTGTGTGTGTGTGAGAGTCAACAGTATTATCAAAGTTGTAACTTTTCCTCATGAGAGCACTCGCTTTCCACCAATGTGTCCCGGGTTCGATTCCCGGACTCGGCGTCATATGTGGGTTGAGTTTTTTGTTGTTCTCTACTCTGTTCCGAGAGGTTTTTCTCCGGGTTCTCCGGTTTTCCCCTCTCCACAAAAACCAAAATTTCCAAATTCCAATTTCATCTGCTTGTAAGTGCATTTGATCATATACACATCGAAAATGCGCTATATAAGTTCTAAATTATTATTACTCACATGTCCTCTGACGACCCTCTATTTATTGTTGAATTTGGGAATCTGTCATTGTTAGGGAAAAGTTTATCCTTGAAACTCTTTAAATAAAAAAACTTCCAGACCCATATACATATAACATGCACATGAGGGAACGCAATTATGAATAAAAGACGAAACAACCAGGTTTTTCATTTCTGATGTCGAATAATACAATTTCACGATGGGTATGAAAAACAAACTAACAAACAAGTAAATAAACAAAAATACAGTTCATAACAAAACGAAAGCAAAATAAGCAAACAAATATTTAGGTATTATGTCACTTCACACAGAGTCCATAATTATTTGTAGAGGTACATTGAGCAGATACACATAAAAACAGTGTTGTTCAGAAAGATCTAACCTCGGATGCATGGTTTTCAATTCTCAGTTACTACTTCCCCCACTCCACGCCCTCCGAAGCCAACTGCCTCAACTGGGACTACTGGTGAGTATAAAGCCCGCCGCACGTACACGTGAGGAAACAGCTGAGCAAAATGCCTCGCGAGGCAGATGGCTCAGCCGTTTCCTCACGTCTGCGGCGAAATTTTGTGAGATTTTCGCCTCGTGAGGCTGTGAGATCAATATCAAACATGGTAAACGATAATATTGAGGAATGAGTTTTTCAATCAGTCCTTTTCTCTTGTCGAGGTTTAGGTTTGCTGGCCAAGTCTGGAGTTTAATGTTTTCCAAGTCTGAGATATTATATTTTGATCCTGTTTTAGTCGCAACGTTTTGTATTTTTTTCCTCGAGCCTCACAAAATAAACTCAAAACTTTTGGAACATTTTGGGGTATTTTAAACTCTGTTTGAAACTAAATTTTGTCATCCGTTTTGTCCAAGACACCAGCCGAGTTTTTTTTTTAACCTCGTTCGAGATATTTGGATACCTGATTCAGTAGCCTGCGTCGCAGACGTTAACTAGCCCCGGTACTAACCGGGGTTAGTTAACGTCTACTACGTACTAATAGTTTTTCATTTCTGCTGTCGAATAATACAATTTCATGATGGCTATTAAAAACAAACAAACAAGTAAATAAACAAACAAACAAAAAAAAAAACAGCTCATAACAAAACGAAAGCAAAATAAGCAAACAAATATTTTAGGTATTATGTCACTTTTGAAAAACGAATCCTTATTTGTAGAGGCAAATTGAGCAGATACATATAAAACAGTGTTGTTCAGAAAGATCTAACCTCGAATGCATTCTCAGTTACTCCTCCCCCCACTCCTTGCCCTCCGAAGCCAACTGTGACCACTCGTGAGTATAATGCGGTAAACAATAATACTGGAGAATTATTTGTTCAATGTCCTCTTCCCTTGTCGAGGTTTGGGTTTGCGCGCGAGGTCCGGAATTACGTTTGCAAGTCTGAGATATTGTATTTTAATCTTCTGTCAGTTCCAATGTTTTGTCTTCTTTTCCTCGAGCTTCACAAGAAAAGCCTGCATGGTTTTCACTTGTCAGCTTCTCCTCCCTCCACTCCACACCCTCAGGTGTTAGGAACCCCTGATGAAAACGCGAAGCACGAGTTCTTGATATGGCTTCTCAAACACGCATAAAAATACAATGGAATGTAAATAATAATAGCTAGCCTGCGTAGCTGGCGGTTTTGTTGCGGAGCGCGTGAGCGAGCATTAAATCATCAACTGTATATCATGATAAATTATAAAAGCATGCTTGGTTTTCAATTGTCAGTTTCTCCTCCCTCCCTCCTCGCCCTCAGAAGCCAACTGTGACCACTGGTGATTATAATACGGTAAACAGTAATGCTGGGGAATGATTTGTTCAATGTCCTTTTCTTTTGTCGAGGTTTGGGTTTACGGTCCGGAGTTACGTTTGCCAAGTCACTCTGAGACGTTATATTTTGATCTTGTTCTATTCGCAATGTTTTTGGTTTTGTTTTTTCCCCTCGAGCTTCACAAAAGAAACCCTAAATGTTTGGAACGTTCACAGTTTCATTTCGGTAAATTTTAGGGAGCTTAAGCAAAGACGACGACGACGGTAACGAAAACATTATTTCGAAATATAACTTCTCGTTTTTGTAACTCTTTCACGACTATTCGAAATTGTTTAACTTAAAAGATGCTGGCGAACTGTCCAGGGACTAAATTGTTATGAACGAAGTCAAAGTAAGAAAATAGAAAGAAAAAATTGCCGTCATACGCTCACGTTCACAAAATTTGGTCATTTTACGTCGTTGTCTTTGCAGAGGACGGCAGCGAAATGTACCAAAATGTAATGGCCGAGACACACTAGGCGGTAAGTCGCTGCAACACGTCGCAGGGACAAGTCGCCGCAACAATTTGCCTCGTCTGACGCGGTGATTTTTTGTGAAAATCGTTGTCGCTGCGATCAGTTGCACGAATTCAAACCAGACTGAATTTGTGCGACAGATCGCAGCGACAAAATTCTGCCCCAGCGACAACGATTTTCACAAAAAATCACCGCGTCAGACGAGGCGAACTTTTGCGGCGACTTGACTTGTTTTGCAAGCAGTACACACGGAGCGACTTGTCGCAGAGACCTGTCGCTGTGACTTGTCGCCTAGTGTGTCTCGGCCTTAAAACGCACATGTAGAGCGATTGTTTTTGCTCATTAATCCTGTTTTGTGACGTTCTCGTTGCCGTGATCGTCCTCGTTGCCTAAGCTCCCGCATGGCTTTAGATCACGTTCACTGTA
Source organism: Pachyseris speciosa (assembly GCA_016490735.1). Lineage (NCBI taxonomy): Eukaryota > Metazoa > Cnidaria > Anthozoa > Scleractinia > Pachyseridae > Pachyseris > Pachyseris speciosa. The sequence continues at coordinate 565,027 of JAEMWC010000338.1, read as the reverse complement.
CATATTATTTTATTATTCAGCACATCATATTAAACTTTGGTTTGTAATTTTGGGTTGACAATACGACACATTTTCGCTCCTTTTATGGTCTTTTTGATTGTTTAGAGGAAAGGGTCTTTATTTTTCGTGAAGCAAAGGTTACGATTATCGAAGCGTGACCTTCTCACCCACCGCGAAATTCAAATAACTTCGTCAGCGATCGCAGTGTCACAATGCCGCCTTTGGGATAGTGGGTGTGAAAATAATTGTCAAGGCAGAAATTATCTAACGGCGGAAGGGTGGGCAATCATGAAGCGTAGAGTTTGTTCACTCGCGCAAATGCCTCAAAGCTTCCAACAGCTTTCTATGTTCCGTTTAACCGAGTGTCTCGGAAGCATTTAGCATGCAAACTAGCCGAGTAAATGTAAAATTGGCAGCTCTAAGAATCAACAGGTTTTCGGTCCCAGAATTTTCAGAAAACGTTATCACTCCATTTCTGTTTCATCGTCAACGAAAAATAATTTATGTAAATTGTAAATGTGCGTGCCGAAAAACATTTTAAAATCACTTTCCAAGCGTCCAGCACAATTTTCTACAGATTGGTCTAAATTTGTTTTCAAAGTTCCAGGCGCACTAAATATTCGGCGTAGGTACCCCAAAGCAGCAGCTATTATAATTTATTATGATACCTTTTGTTTTCTCCAAGTGAATTATCAATTAATTTTAGAATTCTTTTTTCTCGAAAACCAGGAGTTCTAATAAAACTGCTTAACTAGAGGTCTCGGGGTCACTGTTTGGCTCCTGAATATTCATTATTCTAGCGCTGATTCATATCTGATTTTTAAATTCAAGTAAGGACGCTATCTCCTTTGCCAGTCACCACAGTGTCGAATATCTCTTCTTCGGCTGGTGAGTATAGACTCAGTGTATGGTAGTTATCCCGCCAGTTTCGTTTTACCGTCAACAAAAGGTTACTCATGCTGTCCACCAAAATTGTCGTTTGAATCTCTAGGGAATCTTTACTACTGATGTACTTAAAAAAAAAAAAAGACTTCGAGACCCCTATACATAATTATAAATAAAGGCGAAACAACCAAGTTTTTCACTGCTAGTGTCGAATAATAAAATTTTAATGATGGGCATGAAAAGCAAACAAACAAACAAACAAGTAAATAAATTAACAAACAGTTCAGAACAAAACGACAGCAAAACAAAGAAACAAATATTTCGGTATTAGGACAATTTACACAAGAGTCCTTATTTTGTAGAGGAAAATTGAGCAGATACACATATAAACAAGTGTTGTTCAGAAAAATCTAACCTCGGATGCATGGTTTTCTATTCTCAGTTACTCCTCCCCCCACTTCACGCCCCAAGCCAACTGTGACCACTGGTGAGTATAATGCGGTAAACATTAATAGAGGGGAATTATGTGATCAATTTTTTGATCTTGTTTTAGTCACAATTTTGTTTCCCAATTTTCCCTCGAGCCTCACAAAAGAAACCAGAAATTTTTGGAACGTTTAGAGTTTCATTTTTGTAATGGATTTAGGTCATGTTCACCGTACATCTTATTTTATTATTCAGCATATTCCAACTTTGTCCAGATATGGTCAAGGCGCACTAAATATTCAGCGTACTTACGCAACAGATATCCTGTGTTGTTATAATTCAACATATGGTGCAACTTTCCAAATATGGTCCTGTTGCGCACTGCGCTTTGTTATTATAACTTACTGTATAGAGCGGTTTCAATTGAGTGTCGAAAGTAATTCTCGTTTTGCTTTGGTTTTGCATTACTTCGTTCTGTGATTGGCCAAGAAAACTCGCACCACTTTCTCAACCAATGAGAAGCAAAACTAAAACCAATCATGACTTGCACGCGCGTATTTTCCCGCGCTTTGCGCCGGGGACATGTAATTGCTTCGCATTCTGATTGGCTCATTGCGCTGTTTGTTTCTGTTGTGATTGGTCAGAGTAATTGCTTTGGTTTTGGTTTTACGACACTCATTGAAAAGCGCTCTAATGTTACGGCCTCGTCGGCTAATTATCAGTCGACATTTCCCTCGATTTCCTTGAATATTTTTTAAATAGTCGCTCAGTATCAACTGTAGAGCAATTATGGGTTTTAGGGTTTACCAGCTTTGATATCAACGTCTATTACCCCAGCACTTAGTATCCCGCCTTTAAAGAGCGTGAAGTGTCTGGCACACCAGTTAGATTAGCATATATATATATATATATATATATATATATATATATATATATATATATATATATATATATATATATATATATATATATATATCCACGATTATTAATTTTTACTGGCAGCGAATAACTTCGCGTGGCTTTTCTTGGGCCAATTTTGTGTCCAAAAAAAAAAATAAACAGCAAGAGGAAACACGAAGTAACAAACAAGAGGAAAGACGAAGACAGATGAACTATTCGATAGCAAACGTTTGAAATAATAACAAAAAAAAAACAAACAAACAACAAAACAAAATCAAACAAACATACTTGAGTCCAAACCACCTTCAGATGAAAGTAGTACTAAGCTAGAAAAATTGCTAAGCAATCTTGACGTACTGAAAGGTCAGTACAAAAGTACCCGTCCGGTAGTAAGGGCCCGATCGATAGTTTAGATCACCCCTCTGCGGGCCAGAAAACGACAACATTGTTTGTTTCTTCGAAGATTCTTGGAGAATTGCGAAGGTGGAGAAATAAGACAAGTACCAAGCATATCTCGTAGTAAAGTAGAAATTTAATTTTTAAGTAATTTTGACATAAATGACAAAAGGAGTACTGACCTGGCAGTTTAGTCAGTCAGCAATCACTCGGAAAAATGAGTTCCATAATAGTGCCATTTCACGCAAAATGGTTGCTTGGCTAAGCAGACAAAAAATCCTATTAGAATTATATATTTATATTAAAATTATATTAATGATTCTCAGAAACAAAACATCATCCAGTTATAACGAAGAAAGCGCTTGCACACTAGCTTTTCCCTCGCAGACCTTTCCTATAAAATTAGAACTAGCAACAACTATAATTTTTGTATTGGATACTCTGGAATTATATTATAGTTGTGTTCTGACCAGCAGCTCCTCCAGTCCCGCCCAGTCCATCACAGTCGCCTCATGTGTCCTTACCAAGTGAGTTGCATCTGTTACCTGAGTGTATAATAATTGTTGACGTTTGGCCTGGAAAATCTTGGGTAAAATATAACTCAGATAATATAAGAATCTCGCTAAAACAGGTAACTCGGAAGGAGCAAAGTTTACACGCCCATTTTAGATGTCACGGAATCTCGTCAGGTTGAAACCATTCGGAATTTACTGTAAGCGTCGATTATTGAAGAGAAGTATTTTCAATCTGACCTTAACGACACAGCTCGTCAAACGAACAAGAATTGTAATTGTTCCAGTAAATCACTAATTACAGTTGGAGAAAAAATATAGAGAACACGATGGTTTTCAATCACTTCATTTCCCCTCCCCCCTCAATTTATTATTATTATCCCTGACTTGAATTTATACATAGTCTATACGCTTAGTGTCACCATCAGGCGATAGGGCACATTCAGCTGAAAATGTAAGGAACAACCATGGTAAATTTCAATTGTCTCTGATCGCTCAAGAGTATAGTATATTGCAGCTTAAAACAGTTAGTGAAAAATCGGATGCTAGTGTTTTGGAAAGTGCCTCACCGTTGTAGCTAGAGCTGTTTGTAGAAACTTGGTGCAAGGCCACGCGGCCGTACTCCCTTAGATCCGATTTTAGTCGAGTGAAAATACCCGCGTAAAAGAACTAAAAGAAGACTGCAATTGTCGGCATTAAGATTAACATTCACTATATTATAAGGCCTGTTTCAAACGTCGTGCTACTGCCGTGTCGAACTCAATTACTCGAATTAAATTCGACTTAAACACGACGTTTGAAACCAAGTCGTGCTACTGCCGTGTAGCACGGCAAGGCTTGCCGTGCTACACGGCAGTAGCACGACTTGGTTTCAAACGTCGTGCTACTGCCGTGTCGAACTCAATTCATAAATTAACATTTTGGATTTGCTTTGTGCAACGGCTGGTAAGTGTTTTAATTACGGCACCCGACGATTCTGGTTACGAGATTTGGCAACAACTTTTTATTTAACGGAATTAAATTCGACGTCTGAAACCAAGTCGTGCTGGAGTCGTGCGACAGTCGAGCCAGCTAAGCACGGCAGTAGCACGACGTTTGAAACGGGCCTAAGCTGCATTTCCGTCTTAAAGAAATAGAAATATTGTAATTTTCTTTTCTCGTTTCGCTGCAGTTTCGATTGTATGTTTACTATAATAATCACGTTATTTAAGTCTCATATGTGTTTAGCCGAGCACAGATGCCCTGCTAATTGGGGAAAACCGGAGTACCCGGAGAAAAACCTCTCGGAGCAGAGTAGAGAACCAACAAACTCAGCCCACTTATGACACCGAGTCCGGGAATCGAACCCGGGACACATTGGTGGAAGGTGAGCGCTCTCACCACTGCGCCAACTCTGCTCCCCCAATCTGGCCCTCATTGAACTCATATATACGCCGTATTCAATGAGATACTTTTTTTTCAAAAATAATCCGCGGAGACTTAGTCAGTCACCTAGCGTATTTACAACAGAATTCAGTGAATGTCTCATTACTTACCTGGTTTTGTTTTTAGACCCTCCGGTCTGTGGATTCAAAGATTTTCATGGTCGAATTGTGGGCGGATCAAAGGCGCCAAGAAACGGTTGGCCATGGCAGGCCATGTTGATTTCATCTCAGGGAAACCAGTTTTGTGGCGGATCTTTGGTTCATCCCTTTTGGGTCTTGACTGCAGCTCACTGTGTTGAACACGAATCTACAGCAAGTTTCTTTGTCAGGTGAATTACAATACTCGGCTCTAAACATGGTCTTAGCGCAAGGGATCGTAGTGCAGGCGGGCGGTGTTCAACAAAGTTGTGAGTCTGTTGCTATAATTATGGCCAAAAAGTACAGGTGCATACGAATCCATACGCTAAACTACCGGCAAAAGCTGTATTATTCGACCGTTAGGTTAGTCGGTGACGCACGTGTGGCAAGTTTAAAACGTTTCCATGAAGAGAGGAAAACAATCAAATTATGTTACACGGCTTTTGAAAATTAATAATCTTTGATATATTTTTTTTGATCTTCGGGTTGAGGCAATTGAATATAACTCTTGACCTTGCTGAAAAGCTGAAATTTGCTATAAATGCTTGAAGCGAATTGTGTAAAATATTCCTGACAAAATGATATTTGCGGGGTTAAAATTTTAAAATCGACATTTCGGCCAGTTTAACTGGCCTTCTTCAGGAAAAATTAAAAAGTCAATATAGTGGACTGTTGTTTACGCTTCGTAGCCGCAACTCGAGACACTATCAAATGCGACAGTTACGAGAAAAGTCAAATGCCATGGAAGAAAATGTGCGCGAAACTACAAAGCAGGAACATTATATGAATCTGACATATCAGATATCAGAGAAGAAACACTGTTTTTGTCTTTGTCAAAAATTGAATTTTAAGATGAGTTTCCATGTCTAAAGATGGTCAAAAATGGTAGGTTGGTAGATTGCCCAACCCCCCCCAGCCCCTCCCCCTGCGCGGTGCCTGATCCTATGTTTATAAAATAGTCACTGAAAGCTTCAGCTATTGATTGAGAATCTGATATTTCATTTTCATTAACCGATAGCGCACTCACATTATTCGATTTGTTATTTCTCCCCATTAGCGAATTGATAATTGTCCATGCAGGTTTCCTAGGATCATTCGACTCAGAGCATTCTCCAATCTTGACATGAAAAAATTTCGATTTAGCATTACTCATTTCAATTAAACTTTCAAGCTGTGTGAAATAAAACTTGTCTAAGTTCATCTATGTGTTTCAAAAGACTGTTTACATTTGAATTGGCAATTTTAAAACCCTTTAATTTAGAGGTGCTATGCAGAGTGGGTCCAAAATGTTGATTTTCATGCACCGCCTCGAACCCTCGTAGCTTTCTTTGTCGTAAACCTCTGTGTTCTTTGCCCATTCGTTTTTCTGCCGATAAAGTGGCCTCGAATATTTGCCACTTTTTCTTCGAAGATCTCTTAGTTTTGGCTTTATAATACAAAACAATACATGGCAGTGTTTGAAAAATCTGAATTGATGGTTCTAGGCTTGGAGCACACTACAGAAACTCAAGTGTCAGCATTGGAACAGAACATGACGTACGAGTTTCAGCGATCATTTCTCATCCAAGCTATAACAAGCCAATCCACTTAGCCAACGACATCGCTCTCCTCAAGCTTGCTGAACCTGCTAGACTCGGAAAAGGAATTGGACTTGTCTGCTTGGGAAACAATGATCACAATCTAACGTTTTCGGGCGAATCCGAATGTTCATTACTGGCTGGGGAACTTTGGCTTCTGGCGGACACCAGCCAGATGAGTTAATGGAAGCTGCGGTTCCTTTGGTTTCAAACCAGCGTTGTGTTGGAGCATACCCCAATGAGATAGATGACTCCATGTTGTGTGCAGGTCTGGAGGAAGGGGGTGTAGACGCCTGCCAGGGTGACAGTGGGGGACCCTTGGTCTGCGAGCACAGCGCACATCGCTGGTTCCTTGAAGGGGTCACAAGCTGGGGATGGGGCTGTGCTCAAGAAGGGAAATTTGGTGTTTATGCTAAAGTGCGTCACTTCAAGAAATGGTTAATGGATACAATGCACCTTCCTTCACCAGAGCCAGGTGTGTTGCGAGATAGAATCAATAACAAAAGTAACTTAAGAACTGCAAAGGTGTTCTGGTGTTATTGCATGGAAAAAAAAAATGATGGAGATGAAGGAGCTACCCGGCTGCGTATATTTTTTTCACGTAGGTCCTTTTATTTGAAGAAACTCCACAGCATTTCTTTTCACCAAAATGTGAACCAGCATGAACACTACGCAAATTCATGCAAACGCCGCCAGCCAAGAGAATAGTCATGAATCTTTTAAAAATTTAATATATGAAATGAACTTTGCAGAGTCTATTTCTAAACGTTATAAGTACATTCCTAACAGTCAATATCTTGCCTTAGGACCATCACATTCCACCACAAGACCAAGTGTAATTCCAACATCCCCACATGGTATGAAAGTTATAATTTTTCTTCAGGGAGTGTTATGTTGTTTTTGCGCTGACTGATTTGATGCAGAATTGTTCAATGGTTTTGCTAAATGGTAAGTACTTTAATTAGTGAAATTATCATTTAATGCGGGAGAGAGCAAACATTGATGTTCCGGCATAGGGATTTCCACCGACATAGGTTTGCTGAAAACCTTACCTAGCTTCCTCAACTTTTGTCTAGAAGAAGTACTGTATTTCTGATATTTGAAACGGGAAAATCCACTTATGTTGAAATGATTAGGGCACACATGAACAGTGTTCAGAAGATAGGGGAAAGAGAAGAAAAAGTTATAGCTAGTGCATAATATACACTTCATAGTTCGTAAAAGTGACAACAAATTATAAACATACTGTACGGACGATAGTGGTGAAGCCTGCCCTTGGGCCAAAATTCCCGCAAAGGGCCATTTGGTCGATACATTGTACATATCTTTAAGGAAGACTCGAGCTCTTTTTAGGGTATTAACATTTTCGAAACTTCCATGGCCAATGAGGTAAACACATGTGCCAAACGTCATCGTCACCATACACTAAATGTGTGAAAAAAAACAACAAAACAAAACAAAAGCAAAAACAAAACAAAGCAAAACAAAGGAATCAGTTTTTTTTCGAGTAACCCTTATCTCCATTCTGAAACCCTATTTATAGTTCGGAGACAAATATATTAGTGTTCGGAAGGAAGCTATTTATTAAATTTCCTGTTTTCTTGAAGGATGGGGCAAGATAAAACATGCCGGCTCTGCACACAGCATTCTTCAGCAAGCGGAGATGCCGCCCGTCAACAATACGGAATGTGCCACCAAGTTAGCGGCATCTCCAGGTATGTTTAGGCTTGAGAGATAGTTAACCTCGACACCCTTCAAGAGAGAACTTAAACAAAGAACAGATATCATTCACATAGCAAGTGCCACACTACTATTCCTTGTCACCCTCCCCGGTACGTTCGTCCGATCCAGTCTGTGCCCTTCTCTTACCTAACGACCTGATAGTACACTAGGAAAGGAGCTTTAAGCTTAGCTACTGCCCAAGTTATGAAACATGAAAATGCTGTTCAGTTGTAAGAAATAGGAATAGAACTCCCTATACACGAAAGCATGTAATTAATAACATTTTAAGTGACATTTAATTTTAAGCAGCTTTAAAAGCTTTCTAATTTTGACTTGCTCAGTCCACGCCTTGATGGTAAAATTAACAGTAAACAAGAATGAGCAAAACTGGCGGCATGCAGTAAAAGGGAGAGCTACGAGGACAGGATAAGAAAATGAACTTCTCTATTTCTTTTCTTTTCTTCGAATCAAAAAGCACTCATTGTTTCAGGATTGTTTCGCTTAAACTAAGCAATTCACACAAGACAGCAAACCCTGTTTTTAATAATTACCAGCCATAAATTCTTGTTTGACTTGCTATGACAAACGAGGGTGCTTCACCAACCATTGTTGCAACTCATAAAGAGACGTTGAATACCCTAATCAAGTAGTCGATACACTTTACAACAACTGTAAACACAACCAAAATTTTCTGTACCTTTATTGCATTGCAGGTGGTAAATTGTTAAGGATAACTCCTCAAATGCTCTGTGCAGGCAAACCTGGTTCAAATGTCGGAGGGTGCCACGGAGACAGTGGGGGTCCTTATGTTTGCCTGAAACCCAACAATCAGTGGGTCCTCCAAGGAGTGGTGAGCTGGGGCTCTCCAAAGTGCTCCGCGCTCGAGCGTTACACTGTGTTTGCTCGTGTAGCAAAGTTCATTGAGTGGATTGATTCAGTCATGCGCTCATAACACTGTACTGGACGACTTTCACTTTAGATAATAAATGCAGAAAACTGTTGTGTACTTAAATTTATTTTACTTCACTTAGTAACTCAGCATAATGTCACTTTTTTTTCTCCGCTGGTTAATATCTTTGGGAGCTGCCATAAATTAATTTGTTTTTTTAAGATGAATTATCATGATGCCGCGAAGGTAAATTCTCTCACAGCCTTCAGTTTTTCTTTGCGCTATTCAGAAGCGCAATGTTACTGAACTCCAAGATATGCCTATCTAACTCAGACAACTCTATTATCTTAAGAAAAGGTATGACATTGTTTTCATTTTAAGACATGTTTCGACAGATCGATATTCTTTGATTATCTTCAGTTGAGATTATCACAAATGCAAATTTGAATTTATAATACTACGCAGAATGCTAATTAGCTAATAAAAATCTTAAAAGCGCACAAAATTTGGTGGCGTTTGATCAGATGTTAAAAATGTTACAAAGAGTAAAACCCTCCACTCCCTCGACCAACTATGTTGATAGAGTTAAGCTTCAGCCAGTTAAGAAACGAAAGGAGGTTAAATAAAGATCTTTCATTTGTTTAATAAGATAAGTGTGGAAAAGCTATGTGAAATTTAAAAAACTGTTTTAAGTCAGGAAATAATTGTTTTAATTTGTTGCCAACATGTTTTCAATTGGAAAGGTACGTTTATCAAAATTCCTTTTCAGACGGGCGTTTAAATAGGAGACACAATGTGTTCATTAGTGCAATTGAGTTGGTGACTACAGAGTCAATAGTTTACCCAAAGGATAATTATATAGAGAAAATGTCTTTTTCTCTCGGTCAAATGCTATAAAATTATGCAATCAATACATTTGGAAATCTTCCCGTTAAAAGATTAAAGTTAAAGAGGCTCTGCATATTAAATGGGAGAGGCCTGTTTTAAACCAACAGTTACAACATGTTGGATTAACCCTTTCTATTTAGTACGTTTTGTAGTCGAATACCTCATGTTTTATACTTGTTTTCATTATTATTCAAATAATAGTTAATCCTTGTAATAGGAAACTCTGTATACAGTTAAAATTCAAATTGTAACGAACATTTGCAACTGAAGATGGCATAAGTATGTCGAAACATGTCTTGTTTTAAACTTAAAAGTGTTGTTTTATTTTTTCAAACAATTAATAAAAGTATTCAAAAAAGTTTAAAAGCGCTGTCAAGAGGGTGGATATTAGGAAGCCATTTCAAAACCATTCAAGTCTGCGTGTATCTCGCATTGATTATGCTGGCTTTGTTAGCCACTGTATTTTCTATGGCATGGTATAAAATAGTTATACAACCATTTCTCTTGGTATACCGTGGAATATCCCACGAGTCAGTTGTATTTTCTTGGTATACACACTCGCCTGAAGGCTCGTGTGTATACCAAGAAAATACAACTGACTCGTGGGATATTCCACGGTATACCACTCGAAAGCGTTGCATAACTAGTATATATATCCTGCCAGAAACCACGTTCAATTTGATACCAAGTTATTTAATGACTTGATTCAGGTTTATTTTAACAAATGAAAAAGAATGCTGCAGCTGTTTAATGTGCGCTTCCAAACACACATTTAGTGAACAAAAGCTTAATATTGGGATTTCTTAATGACGGAGTTTTCTGTTCAACGTTTGTTTGAAGAAAATAGGTTTGGTTAACACCCGTCAGTTTCAGCAATATACTTTGTTTACAACGTTGTCTTTTGAAGAAACGGGAAATATTTACGGTTAAAAAAATTTCAAACGCGCGTTTAAATGAGTCTTAATGAGCTTGAATTCTGTATGGGTCATTCTTTCACATCTGCTTGTCGGCTTCTTCTCTGATGAAATCGAATGAAAGAAACTTTAACGATATGTTGACTATGTGTTGTTATCATCAGCAGATGTCAACAATTGAATTGTTTCCTTTTCGAGAACGTATCAGATTACAAATATCGATTTTGTTTTATACAATCCCTTCGATTAAAAGGTTTCTATCGTTATTTTCCCTTTTGGTTCACAGTGAAACAACACATACAGCTCATGCAGCTGCATTTTAAAAGGGCCACAACTGTGCTATGCTATGCTACCAGAAATGATACTAATCTGTAACGCTGTCTTGCTCTTTTTCGCGCTAAGCCTCTTAAAGGCCACGGACAAACTATACACGCAAAATTGGTAGATTGTCATCTGATCCAGGCCCCACCTTCATTCACAATACAATTACCTGAATCAGGTTAGTAGTAAACGAAAACGAAACTCAGTTCTCAAAACCAAGGATAAGGTCGACTGGGTGACATGGGGTGAATTTAAAAACCACCCTATCGTGGTGTTGATTGTAACTAAATATTGGCTTCAGCGAGAAGAGCCTTCCTCTATAACGGTTTGATTACATTGTTAAACTGTATTTGTTCGCTGGTCAGCTGTATACCTTAAAGACTCTATAAATCTTCAAGGGGCACGCTATAAGATAGTATTACCCGCAGTTCACTGGGGAAACTATGATGAGGGTCACGATCTTGCTGTGCTGTTGTATTGTTGGAAGTTTTTCCTCACATCCCGAGGGTAAGTCAAGATATTTAGACTTACATCAAGATTGTTTAGGATCTTTTTAGTTTTACTTTTATCAGGGAGCTGTTTATAATTTGTTACACGATAGTATAGCCAAATAATAATAGTAATAAGAGGGCATCTTTCTTCAAAATTCTCACTCGATATGATTTTTCTGATTTCCGAGGCCAAATAATTAGAAAACAATATCTGGCAAATTAAGACATCTTGATTTTCAGTAGCGCCTACTGAGTGAAGTGCAACGTGGTGCGTAGAGCGGAAATAGTATGGTGATCAGGAACTCAGACATACTGCTCTTTCACATTTACACGCAATTTAAAAATGTTGAATAGCATTAACTTAAAAAGCCAGTCTCTCCAAAATGATAACTATAAATCATAGTAATTGACTAATGACGCCATAAATTCTCGGTCTGAATTGGCTTTACTTTGCTTTCTTGCCTACTGGGATTTTGTAATTAGTCCCTCCTATTCCCTTTTACAAAATTCACTTCATGTGGCCCAGTTGGTTTGTTTTTAAACAAATAAAATAATAAATAATAAATTTTCATTGCAGTTGTTTGAGTTTTGTACAAAAACTATTTTAAGATGAAAACGGCGTGTGTAAGATTTGAAATTAGACCCTCCCCTCACTCTATTAAGCCCCCTCTCTAATAAGCCCCCGTTTAATGAGGCCTGAAATGAAATAAGCCCCCTGGGAACTTACTAATACCAATACCAATACCAATACTAATACTAATACTAATACTAATACTAATACTAATACTAATACTAATACTAATACTAATACTAATACTAATACTAATACTAATACTAATACTAATACTAATACTAATACTAATACTTGATGTCCCTGAAAATTTGCTTCCAGACAACTTTCTTCAAAAGAAGGTGACGACACTGAACTAATGAGCGAGGTCACAGCGAAGTAATTCTGCTTTGTATATGAAGCCGCCTTGTTAACAGGGTAGCATAATTTCCCCCTCATTTCCATTTTGCTCAGTTGCAACTTTCTACCTTTCCGTGTAGTCGTTTTAAACGATCTTGAAAAAGAAAACGATCTGCTTGTAATATGGCTTTAATTCCATGTTCCTAATAGCGAAGTAACAAAACACTTCATGCAACAAGTTGTTTGGTCCAACCGAAAGTAACTTATTAACCGTGTGTTGTTGTTGGGTGGATATCTCTCCGTTTTGAGGTGCCCTTACTGCACAGATTTCAGTTTGGGAGGGATTCATCTCAGTAATAGCAGCACGTTTGCATTATACATTTTTTGTGTCACTTCAGCTGTTCCATTAGTAAGCTCTTTCATACGAATGGTTCGAATATTCCCGCGACTTTTAGCGTTAATTTGGGAATGAAATTCCACCGTTTTTCTCCATTTGTGAGGGTCCCCCAGGGGTTTTTGGGGAACAAGGGAACACGGGAACACAGACCCCCCTGGGGAACCCTCATTTGTATTTCGCATCATACAGAAATAAAAGTAAGAAGCTGTTGTAAAACAAAACAAGTTAAACCAAACATACCAGCAAAGCTAACAAATGATTTTGATGGTAATTGACTATCGAAAACAAGCGCTAATCACATATTGTCATTGGAACATTTTTCCTCTTGATCTCGGCTTTTTTACCACGCAGTTACGTAAACCTTTTTTTCAATAACCTCGCGTCTCAAATGTATGATTGCTTAAAACCGGTATAAAAGCATCAACCAATATACATTTTTAATTGTACAGCGTGGAGGTCGGAGCTTTTTTGCTCGAACTAACAGTATTTATACTGTTAATCCTTGGGACTACGCTTGTTTGAAGTGAAAACGTTCTCTAGTGACTATTGATGTAAAGTCGGCTGTACATTAGCGACTTGGGAAGTGTCTTCAGCTCGCAATGTTTAGCCGAAGCAACATGAAGATTACAATGATTTCGCTTTGCTGGCTCATAACTACGAGTGCCTCCTCAAGCCCCGAAGGTACATTAAGAATGATTCTGCTTTATTGTTCATTTTGTTTTAAATGTGTTACTTCTGCAGCATATATTGTTTCGTTTTCAAACCGAAGACCTTAGCCATGTTGGAGAGACACACACTGCGGGATTTTTTTAACGAAAGAAACGTGCTTTGTGATCATTTATTACTTCAGTAACCGTCTTCGCTCTGATTCTTTGGCTACATAATTTCACTAGTGCGTTTGCTCGCAGAATCAAATGTAATCTGGTAATTGCAGTCGAATGGTGCTATTAATTCAGTCGACATCACATTATGACATGCTCAGGTCTTCAGACAATGAGATTAATATCAGCAAAAGTGACTTCACATCCAAAAGAGAGTCAGAGCCATGTTATACGCCGCCTAATTCTTAACAACAAGAAGGAAGTTACAAAAAAGTGTTAGTCAGGAACCATATTTTTTCACTTATTAAACAATCATCGTATTCGGTTTTCACTTGACAGCGACCTATTGTAACGTCTAGGCTTCGGTATGTAGTTGAACGTCCTTGAGGAAATTTAAGCTATTTGTCGTATGACAGTCTTATTTTCCTCCACTATTGGCAGCAATCTGGAAACAGGAAAAAGGTTTTTGTGTTCACAAGACTGAGTAGAAAGTGGTTACAAATCATCAGTTCAAAACTCACGGATACTGACAGATTCTTTGTCCCTCTCATCACAAACTATAGATCAGTGTTGAACTGAGTGTAGAAAGTATCATAGTGGTTGGTTTTGACTAATTTTGCTTTTTGTCGCCATGTGATCGGCTGGCAAAACTCGCTCCACTTTCTCAGTTCAACCATAACCAATCGCAACTTGCATCCAATCAACGCTTTACTACGCTTGCATGCAACTGGTTCGAATTATGATTAGTTCATTGCGCGTTTGCGTCTGTTTCGAGTAATTCATTAGGTTTGGTTTACGATAAAGTGAAACTTCCTCCAAGTAGTATTGAGTGTGCTCAGGTCATGTTTCCTGTGTGAATGTAGAAGTGCAGGCACCGCATTATCCAGTAAGGAGTTGTATTATAGGCAAAGTATGTTTAGACACACCAATATGCTTTCGCTAGATTACGCTTGTAACTAGAAGATGTAAACAAATCCCATTATAAGATTTACATTGATAGTGATACCTATACATATACACAACATGATTAATACATTCACAAGTGACGTCACTCAAAAGCTGACTTTGTGACCGAAAGAAAAAAAAAAAATGAAAATTAAGTTTATTTCGTACTTTTAATATCTTTCTGACACGTAAACTGCATGGCTTTAAAATTTTTGCATTTTATTCCTAGTCAACTGAAAACAGAATACAACGCTGAAACTGTCTTGTTTTCCTTTTTAGTGTCTTGCAACTTTGACAGCGGTCTGTGTTCGGGATGGAAACAGGAAACATCAGACAAGTTTGATTGGACTTCAAGATCTGGCGCGACCCCGTCCTACGGTACTGGACCAACATCAGGACATGGCGGATCAGGTATATTGGGCGACGTACGGCTACTATATCAAAGATTAGCTTTATCGACGAGGAAGTAGATTTATGTAGAGTGATCGGAAGGGGCGCCCTTATAGAAAAAGAACGCGTGTTTTTTTTGGCCTGAGCAAGTGAGAGTAGTACATGTCTTTTGAGCAATCAAATTTTACACGATTGTGCAATAATCTCAGCATAACCACTCGAAAAGATTCTACCCCAATCATAAGACACTAACTATAATGGCATATCGGGTATTTCGACAGAAGCAGACAGTATTTCAGTATTTTCTATTTCTCCAGTGAATTCCTGATAGTGTAGTCTCGATCGCTAGTCGGCGTTTCTTTTTAATCCACGGCAAACGAAACTCTAAGAAATGCATTCAATGGAATCCGCCGGTCCCTTGATTTGCCCAATTTCAACTGGCAACGAGAAGAGAACAAAATAGAAAGGCAGATGGGAGTTGAGGACTGATGACTTTTTCATTTCCATTTCCTTAGTATACACACATCAAGATTAGCCTTTTTGGCTGTTACAAGTTATTTTCCATTTCTTCTTCTGGTTAGAAAAGAGCTTGCATTGCACTCAAATGATTTTATCGAATCAAATTTGAACACGTTATTCCTAGAAGGGACCAATTTTCAAAACAAATAGAGGAAACTTGGCCAATGAAAGAACTACTTCCCTAAATACTTACTGTGATCTATTGTCCTAATAACACTTGATCGGAGTGGTATATATAAGGCTAAGAAAAAAAGTTTTCATTTATTTGCTAAACCGGCGTCAATTGAAAGACCATTGCTCAAGACAGTGCACACGAAGTTGTCACACAACTCGCATGCGCAAAATGAAATTTCCTTAAGTTGTCCTTGTGATACCATTGTTTCAACTAATGCAGTGAAAATGGAATAAATTAAATTAAATTAATTAAAATTAGAAACTAATATTCCGGCACAAGCAAAATTTTTCCGCATTCTGACAAAATGCAAGTTTGCCCTTGTTTGGCCTTTTTCATTAGTCAGTTTTTGCCAAAGCGTTTGCATAATATTGGTCACAAAACAACGAAAAGCCATCAAGTGATTGGGTTCCTTTGTTTAGATGTAATATCCTTTTCCCCTAGTTTGGCCTTATTATAAGCTTGTCGGTCTTTTGCCAAAGCGTTAGCATAATATTGGTCATAAAACAACGAAAAGCTAGCAAGCAATTGGCTTCCTTTTTTTTTTCTAGGAAAGTACATGTATATCGAGGCGTCAAGTCCAAGGAAGAAAAATGACAACGCCAAGCTTTCGTTCACTTCTGCTGGAAGCGGCATGTTTTGCATGACCTTCTATTATCACATGTTTGGAGGAGGTATTGGCACACTCAAAGTATACATTGGAAGCCAGGAAAAATTTACCTCAACCGGAAACAAAGGGAATGCCTGGAAGAAGGCCGAACTTGATGTCACTGCAAGTGGAAGTGTGAGTGTACAAAAAATAAATTAGACCCTTAGATCTTGATTCAAACTTGTTTGGATAAAGCATAAAAAAAGTTGCAATGACAGGCCACCTCAGGGAATGTTTTCTGATCAAAATTATCCACATAAAAGGAAAAAGGAACAAAAAAACAAACAAGAGAAAAGCAATGTGCTTCTGGAAATGGTGGCGCGCTAAGAGAGTTGAATTTTCATCCTTTTAAGCCTTGCATTTACTAATTTGTGGGTCAAGTTGAGTGCTACATCGACAATTCCGCTATTCCTGGCATGTAATTAACATAGTGGTAAACTCAATTTGACTTACATTGAAGCTAAAGAAATATATATTTTCTCAAGAATTTGCTGGTTTTTTTTTTTTTGCTGATCACATGATTTTCAATCCAAGCTCTTTCCATATTTATGATTTCAATTTGATTTCTAGCCACTTAATATTTCCACGTGAGTTCAGAATGTAGCTAATTCTAGGCCTATTGTATCATTGGTTTCAACTCGAAGGTCAAGGTGACATTTGAAGGAATAAGAGGCGGAGGCTATCAAGGCGACATTGCTGTTGACGACGTTTCTTTGAGACCAGGGAGTTGCTCTGGCAAACCACCGCCAGCTGGAGGTTTGCAAGATACTTCTATACCAAAAGCATAGAGCTCTGTGTAGGCCTGACAACCAATGAAAACTAAAGCTCATTCCTGAAAGATTGTTTCCTCCTGTTTTAACTAACGTTTCGATTAACTGAGCAGCCAGTGAGAAGCCATAATAGGAGTCAAGTTGAGTTGTGTAGCGTAAGTGGATGGTATATAAATTCTCTAACCAATTGGCTGGTCAAGGGAGCGAGAATGTTATTATTGTCAGCCTGTAAGCCATGTTATTGACTACGAAAATTGTAGGAAGTTATTGGGGCATTTTAGTACGTGTTTTCGGAATTACATTTCTGTGGCTTCACTGGTAGCAAAAAAGGTCGGTTTGTTCAAAATAATATTTTCGAAACATAAAACTCCTCACTTTTTAAGGATGCGGATCCAGACCTTTTACATATCGTATCGTTGGTGGTGTAAATGCAGAAATAAACAGCTGGCCATGAATATCTTGTTTTCCTTTTTAGTGTCTTGCAACTTTGACAGCGGTTTGTGCTCGGGATGGAAACAGGAAACATCAGACAAGTTTGATTGGACTTCAAGATCTCGCGGGACCCCATCCTCCGGTACTGGGCCAACATCAGGACATGGCGGAACAGGTATATTGGGCGACGTACGGTTATTATATCAAACATTAGCTTCATCGACGAGGAACTAGATTTATGGAGAGGGAACAGGAGGGGCGGCTCTTAGAAAAAGAAGGCGTGTTTTTTGTTTTGGCATGAGCAAGAGAGAGTGCGTGAGTAATCAAGTTGTACATGTGCAACGAATCACAGCATAGGCACTCGAAAAGATGCTATGTCAATCATTAAGACACTAACTATAAGGGTGAGTATTTCAACAGAAGGAAATTTTTTCCAGTGAGGTTCCAAACAGGGTAGCCGCGCCCACTGGTGAGCTTTTCTTGTTAACGCACAGACAATACTCTAATGAGAAATGCTTTAAATTGGAAAATACTGCAAACACTAAATGGAATCGATATCGGTCCATTGATTCGCTCAGACTCAATTAACAACGAGAAAAGGAAAGACAGACGGGAGTTGATGACAGATGACTGTTTCCTTTTTATAATTTCTTTTCCTACATCATACACACAACAATGATATTAGCCTTTTTTGGCTATGTTAGATATTATTAACCATTTCTTGTGGTGGTTAGAAAACAACCTCGTTCCCAGGGTCTTTGGCGAGCAAGGTTGGTTAGAAAAGAGCTTGTTTTATACTCCTGAATGATTTTATCGAATCAAATTTGTATACGTGTTTCCTAGAAGTGACGCAGTGGTGTATATGAGGTCACAAACCAAAATCTTTTATTCCTAAATCGGCGTCAATTGAAAGAACATTGCTTAAGACAATGCACATGAAATTGTCACACAACTCGCATGCGCAAATTGAAATATCCTTAGTTGTCCTTGAGAAACTAAAGGAAATGACACAAATATATTTCTGGCATTCTGGCAAAATGCACTGATTTCCCTTGTTTGGCCTTATTATAAGCTTGTCGGTCTTTTGCCATAGCGTTAGCATAATATTGGTCATAAAACAACGAAAAGCTAGCAAGCGATTGGCTTCCTTTTTTTTTTTCTAGGAAAGTACATGTATATCGAGGCGTCAAGTCCAAGGAAGAAAAATGACAACGCCAAGCTTTCGTTCACTTCTGCTGGAAGCGGCATGTTTTGCATGACCTTCTATTATCACATGTTTGGAGGAGGTATTGGCACACTAAAAGTATACATTGGAAGCCAGGAAAAATTTACCTTAACCGGAAACAAAGGGAATGCCTGGAAGAAGGCCGAACTTGATGTCACTGCAAGTGGAAGTGTGAGTGTACAAAAAATAAATTAGACCCTTAGATCTTGATTCAAACTTGTTTGGATAAAGCATAAAAAAAGTTGCAATGATAGGCAACCTCAGGGAATGTTTTCTGATCAAAATTATCCACATAAAAGGAAAAAGGAACAAAAAAAAAAACACAAAACAAAACAAAAAAGAGAAAAGGAATGTGTTGCTGGAAATGGTGGTGTACTAAGAGTTGAATTTTCATCCTTTTAAGCCTTGCATTTACTAATCTGTGGGTCAAGTTGAGTGCTACAACGGCAATTCCGATTCCTGGCATGTAATTAACATAGTAGTAAACTTAATTTAGCTTACATAGAAGCTAAAGAAATATATATTTTTCTCAAGATTTTGCTTAGTTTTTATTGTTGTTGATTTTGATTTTGATTTTGCTGATCGCACGATCTTAAAACCAAGCTCTTTCCATATTTATGATTTCAATTTGATTTTTTAGCTACTGAATTTTCCACGTGAGTTCAGAGTGCAGCTTTAATTCTAGGACTATTGTATCATTGTTTTCAACTTGAAGGTCAAGGTGACATTTGAAGGAATAAGAGGCGGAAGCTATCAAGGCGACATTGCTGTTGACGACGTTTCTTTGAGACCAGGGAGTTGCTCTGGCAAACCAGGAGGTTTGTAAGATATTTTTATACCGGTAATGGCATAGAGCTCTTCGTAGACCTGGCTACCAAAGAAGACCAAAGCTCATTCTTGAAATATTGTTTCCTCCTGTTTTAACTAACGTTTCGATTAACTGAGCAGCCAGCGAGAAGCCGGCATTATCGGAGTCAAGTTGAGTTGTGTAGCGTAAGTGGATGGTATATAACCAGTCGGCGGGTTAAGGCAGTGACAATGTTTTTCTTGTCAGCCATGATGTTATTGGAAGTTATTGGTGCATTTCGGTATGTGTTTTGGTAACAGTGTGGCGCGTTTGTTCTAGGTTAGCAAACCAACTTTTCAGGGTCATGGGTTCGTAGTTGCGTGTCTGCAGTGAAGGTAACGCATTTAGCTGAGGAGAGAAAAGGAAAATACTGATTATGCAACATGAAGAAATGATTTTACAAAGATGAAGCAGTTATAGATCTTACTGTTCAAAATATATATTTCGCCTAATTTCGAAACGTAAATCTCCTCATTTAAGGATGCGGAGCAGACCTTTTACATCTCGTATCGTTGGGGGCGTGAATGCAAAAATAAACAGCTGGCCGTCGCTATCTTGTTTTCCTTTTTAGTGTCTTGCAACTTTGACAGCGGTCTGTGCTCAGGATGGAAACAAGAAACATCAGACATGTTTGATTGGACTTCAAGATCTGGTGGGACCCCATCCTCCGGTACTGGGCCAACATCAGGACATGGCGGAACAGGTATATTGGGCGACGTACGGTTATTATATCAAACATTAGGTTTATCGATGATGAACTAGATTGATGGAGAGGGATCTGGAGGAGCGGCTCTTAGAAAAAGAACGCGTTTTTTGTTTTGGCCTGAGCAAGAAAGAGTGCGTGGGTAATCAAGTTGTACATGTGCAACGAATCACAGCACAAGCACTCGAAAAGATTCTACATCAATCATTAAGACATTATTAGACATCAAGTATTTCAACAGAAGGAGATTTTTTCCAGTGAGGTTCCAAATAGTGTAGCCGTGCCCACACATGGTGACCTTTTCTTGTTAACGAACAAACGATACACTAATGAGAGATGCATGAAATTGGAAAATACTGAAAACACTAAATGTAATCGATATCGGTCCATTGATTCGCTCAGTCGCAACTGACAACTAGAAAAGGAAAATGTAAAAAGACAAACTGAACGGGAATTGATGACTTAAGACTGTTTCATTTCTATAATTCCTTTCCTACATACACACAACAATGATATTAGCCTTTTTTGACTATGTTGGATATTATTAACCATTTCTTGTTGTGGTTAGAAAACAATCTCGTTTCGAGGATCTCTGGGAACGAGGTTGGTTAGAAAAGAGCTTGTTTAGCGCTCGTGAATGATTTTATCGAATCAAATTTGTACACGTTTTCCCTAGAGGTGAGGCATTTTCAGAGTGGTATATATAAGGCCACGAAAAGAGTCTATTATTTGCTTTACCGTCTTCAAATGAAGACCTGATCGGGGGAGCAGGGATGGCGTAGTGGTGAGAGCACTCGCCTCCCACCAATGTGGCCCGGGTTCGATTCCCGGACCCGGCGTCATATGTAGGTTAAGTTTGTTATTGGTTCTCTTCTCTGCTCCGAGAGGTTTTTCTCCAGGTACTCCGATTTTCCCCTCTCCTCAAAAACCAACATTTCTAAATTCCAATTCGATCTGGAGCGCACGGCCAGGTGGATCGTGGTAATTTTTTTTACCATTGCTTGAGACAATGCACATGAAGGTGTCACACACCTCGCATGCGGAAATTGAAATTTCCTCAGTTGTCCTTAGCTTGAGAACCTAAGGGAAATTAATATTCAGACAAAAAAATTTTTGGCATTCTGGAAAAATACATTATTTACCTTGTTTGGCCTTTTTATAAGTCGGTCTTTTGCCAAAGCGTTACCATAAAGTTGGTCACAAAACAGCGAAAAGCCATCAAGCGATTGGTTTCCATTTGTTTATACGTGATTTCCTTTTGTTTTCTAGGAAAGTACATGTATATTGAGGCGTCAAGTCCAAGGAAGAAAAATGACAACGCCAAGCTTTCGTTCACTTCTGCTGGAAGCGGCATGTTTTGCATGACCTTCTATTATCACATGTTTGGAGGAGGTATTGGCACACTCAAAGTATACATTGGAAGCCAGGAAAAATTTACCTCAACCGGAAACAAAGGGAATGCCTGGAAGAAGGCCGAACTTGATGTCACTGCAAGTGGAAGTGTGAGTGTACAAAAAATAAATTAGACCTTTCGAAAACAAAGTGTTTCATGGGACATGTGGAAGTGGCGAATGCTCGCCCTACATGCAATACTTACACTACTTGCGATACGGTCGAAACCATTAATGTGGCTGAACGCAGTTTCCGCGAGATTAGCTACACGGCGTAATCTTTTACAAGCGTAGTATCTTTGAAGGCCTAATAATCCAACAATGGAAACATTCTTTAAACAGACAATTCTTTGTTGCACGGTTGAAACTTTTCCGACCGGGAATTACCTGATAGTTATAAACATACAGTTAGCGGACTGTCAAATTTACCCTGAAAACGGCTCAGCCGGCCGAAAACGCTCGGTTGTTTACTTTTGTAAAAATCTTTTTAGTCTAAGACTATTGTATCATTGTTTTCAACTGAAAGATCAAGGTGACATTTGAAGGAATAAGAGGCGGAAGCTATCAAGGCGACATTGCTGTTGACGACTTTTCATTGAGACCCGGGAGTTGCTCTGGCAAACCTCCAACACCACCACCACCACCAGGAGCTGGAGGTTTGTAAGATATTTCTATACCAATAGCATAGAGCTCTGCGTAGGCCTAACAGTCAACGAAAACCAAAGCTCATTCAGTCTTGAAAGAATTTTTCTCCTGTTTTAACTCAGTAACGTTTCGATTAACTGAGCAGAAGCCGTTATCGGAGTCAAGTGAGTTGTGTAGCGTCAGCGGATGGTATATAACTAAATTCTCTTACCAATTGATGGAACAAGGGAGCGGAAATGTTAGTATTGCAATTGCCAGTCAACCTGTAAGCCATGATGTTATTGACTACTAAAATTGTAAGAAGTTATTGGAGCATTTCGGTACGTGTTTTGGTAATTAATATATTTCTGTGCATGGCTGTACTGGTAGTAAAAAAGGTCGGTTTGTCTTAATTGTTGTTTGTGTTGATGCCTTAAATGTTTTAAGTCGTTCTTGCGGTGCAGAACGTTGTTGGTAACAGAGTAGCGCATTTTGTTTTAGGTTAGCAAAACAGCTTTTATTTTTCAGGGCCACAGGTTCGTAGTTGTGTGTCTGCAGTGTAGCTAACGCGTTTATCTGAGGAGGAAAACGGAGAAGAGTGATCACGCAGCAAGCAGAAATGATTTTACAAATATGAAGCACTTATAAAGATCTGTTCTGATCAAAATATATATATTTCGCCTAATTTCGAAACATAATCTTCTTTTGAAGGATGCGGATCCAGACCTTCTACTCGTATCGTTGGTGGTGTAAATGCAAAAATAAACAGCTGGCCATGGCAGGCAATGTTGACGAGAACGTCTGGTAGCCAGTTTTGTGGAGGGTCGCTGGTGGATCCTTTATGGGTTGTAACAGCTGCACATTGTGTCTGGAATACTTCACCATCATCTCTAAAAGTGAAGTAAGTATTACGTATTAATTAGCACTGTCATATGATCCGTACGTCCCCCCGCGCGCTCTCATTGTGAAACTATTGAGAAAATCCCCGTATGAGGGCCGTACACCTTTGCGCGAGCAGGGCCGGAAAAATGTTAGGAATACGTACGGCCCCAAGCGATACGATTTTAGGGATTTCGTCGCCTCTAACCATGTAAATTGATTTTAAAACCAGGAAGCAAATACAAACAACATATTAGATCAATTTTCTGTGCAATTCGCCATTTTCTACGTGGTTATGAAGAGTCTAAAGAGGCCATATGATAAAACACTTATTGACTGAATCAGGTCGGGCCGCACGGGAAAATATTTGGCTCTCGGTCATGGCGCACGAATCTCGCTGCGCTAGGTCTGTACGGCATGACTTCGAGCCTCCCGTCCGGCCCTCCCACTCAGTCAATAAGTACATAATACGAGCCATACAGTACATAATGAGTTTCAAGCATTCACTTTTGGCTGTTGAAGTAATTTATTGTCGAGAGCGCGCTTATTTAATTGCCCATCTTGGATCTGTTCATCATGATCTCATTCAAGCGATCACTTAATGTCCATACCTCTTATAGTGCTTATAACTTTGTCTCCTATTTATGAATTTTATAATTTTTATACGGCATTGTAATACAACTAAATCTAAAAATATGATTCGTCTATAATTTTTGGTGTTTATGTTTTTACTTTTCTAATTATTATTAAAAAAGTTTTAATATTTAGATTACTTATATCTCCTTACATTTTTTCTTAATAAACTCGTAACCGTTTTAGCGAGATCTTATGAGCTAACGGGTATTACAGACTTTACAAAGTGTTGTATGACTCGGATGTAAGCTCTTGGTCAAAAAAAAAACCACACACACACGCGACATTCTGCTTTTACTTAAGCTTCCTTCAGTTCATCGCATTTTCATTTGTTTTTAAATGTCAAAGAACCTTTAAATTGGGAAATTGTTCACTTCGGAGATGACACCATGTTGCGTTACTAGATGCAAAAATCGTAAATGGTTTGAAACCAGGAGTTGTATCATAACTAAGTGAATTACGATCGTCCGGGTAAGTGTAGTCCTGAGAAGGACTGTCTGTGATGACATTGACTCATCACAAACATTCCTTCTCAGGACTACTCACCGAGACAATCGTAATTCACTCAGTTAGAGATGCAAAAAGTTATTAAGGCCTTTTTAGATAGGATTGTCTTTTCCAATTGTTTAGACAATTATTATTTCGTCCAAATAACTTTAATCGTGTTATTACACCCTGTCTAGATTGCGGGCTCATTTCAGGCGACCTGAAACTGCGGGAACAGAAAAGATATTCAACGTTGCCCAGATAATAACACACACATCATATAACAAACCTGTCAGGCTGGCCCACGACATTGCTCTTCTCAAGCTTGCTACACCCGCTATCCTTGGGAAGGGTATTGGCCTTGTTTGCTTGCCAAACCCAACCATTGTTCTTCCAGTTGGCAACTTAAATAAAATGTGCTGGATAACTGGATGGGGAACTTTGTCACCAGGTGGAAGCCAACCCAATCAACTCCAGCAAGCCTCAGTTCCACTGGTGTCCAAGTCACGCTGTTCAGCTTCCTATCCAGGCAAGATTCACGACTCTATGTTATGCGCTGGGTTTGCCCAAGGAGGAGTTGACTCTTGCCAAGGTGATAGTGGTGGACCGCTAGTTTGTGAGTTCAATGGCAAATGGTATCTGGAGGGTGTCACCAGCTGGGGACATGGCTGTGCTGCGCGTGATAAGTATGGTGTTTATGCTAACGTTCGTAATCTGAGATCGTGGGTCCTCGAAAAGATAGGAAATACACCCCAACACCAGGCACTCCACCACCTCCACACTCAGGTATCTTTTTTTTTTTTTTTTTTATCAAATAACTTGCTTTATAGAGCGTTTTCATTCACGTGACTCCTGGCCATATTGGTTTACTGAAACAAAATAAGGTATTTGCATAAAAGTAGAGTTCTATTCCCAGAGGTTTAGTTTGGAACACCGACATGGCCGCCGTGACGTTATGTGAAAACACTCTATAGATTTGTACGATTTTAGGCTCATAAATGCTATTTCTTGTATGGTACATAACAGGTTTTTTGTCTTTGCCTAGTATTACAAATTTTCCTCCTAGCTCTCCCTAAAGGTTGCTCTGCATTGTTCATATTTTCTTCCATTTCATTTATGCGAGAAATCCGGCTGTTCATTTTTATCCCAAGCGCTGGCGATCGTCGTTAGTCTCGCCGCTGAGTTCCGTAATACCAATCAAACCGCAGCTAACAAATATTGCTCGTGTTTAGCATGTTCCCAGTGTGAAATTAGAAGCTCAGTCACGATTTTGTCCAATTAATTAATTAAATGTTGACATGTTACAACTTTCAAATAAATAACACTCGCTTATCAGCCGGATTACAGCTGAAACAACTTGTAGACAAGTTGCCTTATACTGAGCGTTTGCTCGTTTTTACTCACTCTGACCTACTCGTTTAGTTTGTTCTTTTGAGAATGGGCTGTGTCCTGGTATGACGCAATCAACGGCTGATGTGTTCGACTGGACGGTCCGTTCTGGGGAACGCCTTCAAAGGGAACAGGTCCTGCTTCTGGGAATGGTGGAGCAGGTTAGTGCAATGGCTTAATAATAATAATAATAATAATAATAATAATCCCTCCAGCACAATACCAAAATTTAACGTAAGGCCCAATTTCCTTTTTCATGTTTTACTCATCAGTTCGGAGTCGAAGGAAGTCCCTTTTTCACTATTGGAATACTAACCATTGTGTTAATACGTGAGGAGTACTTTACTTTCTTTTATTAATAAAAATAGATTCGACAAACGTACGTGAAATAGTTGTATATAATAGACAGATGCAGCCCTCCTTCACTCGCGTCCCTAGCAAAACACTTTTTAATTCTTGGCTTTCTTTGACAGTAACAACTTTATGGTGGTACAACACCTAACAGTATCAACTGACAAACTAGTGGCCCTCTAAAACTTAATATATAAAAAAGAACACTAAAAAGATGAGAAAGGATTATAAGTGCGGCGTGGAGGGCGTAATAATCTTATCATTTGTACCAAATTGTCTTCGTCCGATCCATTGCCTTCGTCCGATCGATAAAAGGTTAACACTTGAAAGTCGTGTCGAATCATTGTCCGATGACCTATTTACTTCATAAACGCTGATGAAAACAAAACAGTACTCTTGATAGCTCCTTGATACCAAAACAACGCGCAAATGGATTCTCGTTAGACGTTCATCCTCTATGACTTTAATTTTGCATGAATGTTTCTACGTCTGTTTAAGTGTGAATAGTCTCCTGGCTGTTCGCGTGATTTTTAAAGGGCAGTGTCACGGTTGAGCATGCGCAATGATGCTCTCGAGCGAGTAACAGCCTTTCCATTTGTCCGCCATCTTCAATTTTTTTTTATTTTGGCTAATGTACATAAAAACTCTGCAGGCACATGGAGAAACAACTGAAAGTGACTTCAAATAAGGGATAAGTAAAGTTGTTGTAACAGCATGTACATGTACTGATGCCAGTGTAGTTGAAGCTTACAATATTGGAAATAAAGTGACAACAGAAACAGGTTTTCCTTGTATCCCGACAATTTAAGAAAAAAGGAGGACGCTTACTTGCTATTTTGACCGAAGGGGCTGGCGCTGATTCGAGCGCAGGCGCTTAGTCAAGGAAATACGGTATATCGCCGACCAAACTTAACTGCCAGCTTTGCCAAGTTGATGTTTCGCTACTGCACATACACGAGATCCATGACACTGTTCCTTTATTGTTAGCAAAACGCACCTAACAAACGTAGTATACGTTTGGCATTTATTACCATTCGTATCATTACCTTTAAATCCAGCTAAGTGTTAAAAAAACGAAGTTGAAATCTCCATGTTGCTGGGTGCAGCCTTAAACTTCGTTAAAATAACTTCTTTGGGATTCAAAACCTTCATTACTTGCTTTTTTATTACAGGAAAGTATATTTATATTGAAACATCTTATCCGCGAGTACAACGTGACAATGCCAAGCTAGAGGTTCCTGCCCCGGGAAAAGTATCGTGTCTTGTATTTTATTACCACATGCATGGAGCAAGCATGGGAACTCTAAAGGTGTTTGACGGGAATTCCAAAGTGTTCACTGAATCTGGCAACAAAGGATTACGATGGCATAAAGCAAAAGTTACCGTTACATCCAACAAAGTAAGTAACAGATTTTCAAATTTTTATCTCGCCTCTCTTCAGTATTTTCGTAACTTAAATCAGTATGTGTTTAGAAGTGATAAGCCTGCGTGTGTCTCTATGTAGGTGACATTTGAAGGAGTCCGGGGAAGTAGCTACAGTTCTGATTTGGCCATCGATGACGTATCGATACAAGCTGGCAGCTGCGGAGGACCAACACTGCCACCACCCTCTCCGACACCAGGTTTGTTAACGAAAGATGCGTTGATGATTTGCAAACCACATTATATTGTCATGAAGCTTGAACCGTGTTTTGGCCACGGTTGAATACAAAACTAATCGCAATAGTTTGCTTATTTTGCTAATTATGTGAACTTTAGTTTACAAATGCCTCGCTTTTTCAAGTGAGGGGAAGCTAAATATTGTAAAGACCGCGGAATGCATTTCTTTTAGAGTTTTAAGGTACGGTATCTATGAGCTGCGCATTTGGGCGGTTATATTTGCAGCAATATACTCTGAAAGTAGAATTTATTAACTAATGCTTTGCCCCTGCTGAAAGTAGCTCAGTTAGACCCAATCTCGTACCCAGAGTCCTTGGGCTGTTTGGTCAGCGGATGGACGCCCGGAGAGACTCTTGGATAGTGGACTGCCATTTTCCCAGAAAATCTGGGGTAAGACAATGAAAGCCGTTTTGATTTTTTTCCGTTAACCAAGAGTCAGTCTACGGGCGACTAACCGCTGCCCAAAGCGCCTGAGGACTCTGGGTACGAGATTGAGTTAGACCTTGAGGAAACATTACGGGAAATGCATTCGGAAAAGTAATCTCCACTATGCGTTCTTTTGTAAGATAAATCTTTTGGTTATTACCGATTTAACGTTTGGCCTACCTCAAATTCACTTGCACGTTAGTTTACTCGTACTATATATCTAATAACTTTGCTCTGGTCACTACAGCGACTCCCCCTCCTTCGTCATGCGGCAGGTCTCCTGTGACACGTGTTATTGGAGGAGTGGACGCTCAACCCGGTAACTGGCCTTGGCAGGTAACGCTAAATGATTCCAGTTACACTGAAAACAGGATTTCTATGAATTTAGATAATCTACTTGTTTAGTTTTGAACGAGTAGTAGATTTATACTAAAACAATTAGATTATTCGCTCTCGATTTCTTTGCGTGATAACTGATTCGGGATGCGCCTTCATCAGCTACCACGCGATAGAAAAAAAAAAACAAAAACAAAAAAAAAAAACTCGAGCTCATACAGTAATGTAATTGTTAAATAGACAGTGAGGCGGTTGTCAACATGGTGGCCGCTTCTTCCCGTTTTCGAAGTGTCCGCGAGGAGGATTTAGATAATTTGTTTAGTTTTGAACAACTAAAAGATTTATACTTAAGCAATTAGATTATTCGCTCTCAATTTCTATTCGTGATAGCTGATTCGGCCTGCGCCCTCATGAGCTATTACGGGATAAAAATTGAGAGCGAATAATGTTATTGTTAACTGATAATAATAACTATTGCAATGATAATAAGGATAATGATAATAACAACCATAACTGGGATTGACTATTTTCTTTGTGAATGATCAACTAAGACGGTGAATATATGAACTACATATTGAACTACTAGTGAAGTACTGAATATTTCAGAAATCATCGACGTTGTGAACGCTTCTTAATTAAACAGCCAAATTAAAGAGTGGCTAAAGAACATCAGGCATCTTTAGTTTTGCCACCTAAAACGATCTTAAAGTGCCACGTACCCCCAAAATGTGTTTTCGCTAAAGTAAATCTTTGCGCCTGTTCGAAACACTTTGTGCCTTTTAGCGTCTTAAACCAAATGTTGACTTTTATAGGCTGTAAAAGTTACGAAATCTAGCCATAATCTGTTACACGACCGAGCTAGTAAGGGGTATGGGTCTATTCCTGGTTTGACGTCATAACCTGATTTGCATCGCAGTAAATCTTTATAAACAAGCATGCAAAGCAGTTGTTTGTGACGTCAAACCAGTAATAGACCCATACTAACTCGGTCGTGCTCCAAATGATGCTTACTTTATCTTAAGTTTCGAACCCCATAAAAAAGACCAAACCTGTAAATAAAGGCTACATGCTTTTGGAAAAGGTGAAAAGTTTTACATTAGAAGAAAAAAATAGTTTGGGGTTAGGTGCAGTTTAAGCTAACCGTTCGATCATTGTACCACAAGGATGTATTTCAGCTATTGAGATGAGTGATACACGCACTTTTCCAGTAATTAAACTGGTTTTGATTCTGAGTTCCAGCCGCAATGTTCTTTTTTATTCTTTGTTGTTAGATCGCCCTTCTTAGAGGAAGCTCACAGACCTTCAGCTGTGGCGGATCGCTAATCGCTCCTGATTGGGTTGTTACAGCAGCACATTGCATTGCACGAGGACAGTGAGTAATTTGGCAAATATGGACATCTTTCTCTTTTCATAATTCAATGTCAACGAAATTAAACAAAATTAAGCACTTAATCGTGATGATGATGATGATGATGATGATGATGATGATGATGATATTGACCCCGTTTCCTGACCACTGCCCCCCCCCCCCCAAAAAAAAAAAACTATACTGCTTAATCCATGATATACATAAAAACCTAGATGAAGAATAAAGTTTTACATGTGTCTACTTTTATTGAGAAGGGGTGACCATTTATAACCACAACAACCTCGTTCCCAGGGTTTATATTTAAATTAGAGCGCATTCATAATATGCCACATGACATGTTGAAAGACCGAGGTCCTATTTACTTTAATCAACCAAGTCAGGTTAACATTTTCCTCTCAGGTAAAAACGTTTCATCAATTTATTTCCACGTCTAATCTTATTCTTCAGGCCTGCCAGATATTATACCATTCGCCTGGGTGATCATAACCGCAATGTCAATGAAGGACCTGAAGAAGATATAAAGGGCAAGCGGGTGATAATTCACCCCAACTATAATAAACCGGTACTTAACAACGATATAGCTTTGATACAGCTGTCTAGACCGGCTACTTTGAACGCCCGAGTTGGAACTGTGTGTTTACCTGCTCAAGATGAAATGGTGTCGACTTCGGCCACATGCTATATCACGGGTGAGTTAAATTTAAGGCTGTCGATGGACGATTTCACTGAAGATTCCACACGAACGCAAAGATGTTCTTGTCCTATAGAAGCAAAAATATTCATTCCACGTTCCGTAGTCATAATAGAAAACGTAAAAGATGACTGGAAAGTTTAAGATTTAAATTGGTATATTTCGTATATATGCCAAAGTGTTTATATGGCGAAAAGTTGGCTCGGCAAGGAGGGTGACTCTACCGGGCTAGGCGGGTCACCCTTCTAGCCGAGCCAACCTTTTGTTTCTCATGTAAACAGTTCGCCAGGTTTTGTAAGGAAATGTACAAAACGTTGGCTCGCCCAGGGTAGCTCGGGTAGGCGAGTGACCCATTCTACCCGGGACAAGTTTTGCCCATACAAACGGGGTCTGAGTTACCAGGGTTTTACTTCATTTTTGTTTAGGGTGGGGCAAGATAAGACATCCAGGATCCTCTCATCCCATTCTTCAACAAGCTAAGATGCCACCTGTCACTAACAGCGATTGTTCGAAAAAATTAGCTTCCTCTCCAGGTAAGCGAGTGATGTTATTGTACTATTTAAGTACCTGGAATTACTTACAGCATTGATGGTAATACATTCCTTTGAGAGTTTCTTTGCCTTTGTCTTATGTACCAAAAAACGACAACCATAATCTACCAGCGAGTGTAGCTCGGCGATGCTGCTCACTCCTTGGCGTTAGTCTGGCTCTCTAACGTAACAATTATTGTACGCAAATATAGCTTTCGATCTTGAATATAATATTAAGTTAACCCGATCTATTCCATAATACCAGGTGGATCCTATCTTACAATCACATCAAACATGCTGTGTGCTGGAGTCACTGGTACTGTCCTTGGTGGTTGTCATGGAGACAGTGGTGGACCCTACGTATGCCAGGCTGCTAATGGTAATTGGGTTCTTCAGGGTGACGTCAGCTGGGGTTCCCCAAGATGCTCTGCAGCTGAGCGATACACTGTGTTTGGAA
This sequence comes from Pachyseris speciosa, assembly GCA_016490735.1. Lineage (NCBI taxonomy): Eukaryota > Metazoa > Cnidaria > Anthozoa > Scleractinia > Pachyseridae > Pachyseris > Pachyseris speciosa. The sequence continues at coordinate 533,543 of JAEMWC010000338.1, read as the reverse complement.
GAGTTGCCAAGTTCAGGAACTGGATCGACCAGACCATGAAGTCTTAAAGTTCCCATGATGTAGAGTTCGTTAAGATGTGAATTAAAAGGATTTCTAACATGACGAAGTGTTCGTGTTTTCATTTACGTAGAGAGGGAATTTATAATAAAAGATGACCCAAGTGGTAATTGACTTCTTTCTTGCTGTGGTGAACAACTTCCGTAGCCGCATATATAGTAATATATTACAATTTAAAATGATAAAATTATTTCTTAATAGCTAGGTACTCGGTTTATAAGTGTGTTTTCGAGCCATTTTTCACTGCAGAAGCTCCCAGGCTGGCATCATTACGCTGGAATGGAGAGTAGAGGCAAACCTCTAAAGGAAGCTAGAGGTGAGAGATAATTTCACAACGACTGGGGCGCCAAAAGTGGTCGTGTCGAGTCAAGGCAGCTCAGAAGTGAAGTTCGTCTCTCGCAAAGAACACAACGCGTACGACATCTTTCCAGTTTGTCCGGATAGCATGACACCTGACATAATGAAGATGGCGGGACTTCCATTTCGCCATGGTATCCAAATATCCCAGAATGCAATCCGGGCGGCAAAGAGAAAAACAGAGGCTTTCAAAAGTTTCTCGAATCAAATGGCTGATGCTCGACTCGTTGTAGGCGTTAGAGGCAAAATAGCAGATAGATGCTTAGTAATGAGATCAAGGTTTGCTCTCATTAGAATATTTTGTTTTCCAAAGGAGATTTTGGATCAAAGAATTAATAATAATAATAATAATAATAATAATAATAATAATAATAATAATTTAGAACTTATATAGCGCATTTTCAATGTGTGTATGATTAAATGCGCTTTACAAGCAAATGAAATTGGAATTTGGAGATGCTGTTTTTTTTTTCTGGAGAGAGGAAACCGGAGAACCCGGAGAAAAACCTCTCGGAGCAGAGAAGAGAACCAACAACAAACTTAACCCACATATCACGTCGAGTCCGGGAAGCGAACCCTGGCCACTGCGGTATCCCTGCTCCCCCATAAGCAAAGATGTGTGTCTTTTAGCTTTGCCCCAGGGCGCATAAAACGGCCATTTTTGGTTTTGCTTGAAAACAAATAATGATATGGAACGGAAAACGAAGGTTATTACCAGTGTATTGGCCCATAAAGCGTAAAACAGTTACTGGTTGACACTATAAACAGACCATTTCACCAGGAGAAAAAAGATTTTTTAAGGTCCCCGGGGGAGTAAGGAGGGGGTACTCCCATAAATTTCGGATACGTGTGTGCCGCGAAGGGTCTGAAACCCTGACTCTATTTAAGGATAAAGCAAACGAAAACCGATACCCTATTTAAGGCCCAGACCCGAAAAAACCGGAAGGAATCGGCGTGAAACAAAATCCGGATTCGGCAGGTTAATAGGGAACGATCCAAACAACGGCTTACCGCCGGGGAAAAACACAAAATTTATCATTTGGTTTTCGTTTAGCTGGGTATTTTTTAGCTGATACAATTTAGGCATCCTATGTAAGGATCACACGGGGAACAATATGCCAAAACGGGCAAAAATGATACCCTAATTAAGGATCAAGAACCTCAAAAACAATACCCTATCCCGCGGGACATATACCTATAGAGCCCATATGTGGGAGTGGGAGTACCCTCCTCCCCCGGGTAGAGATCTAACTTCAATGTTTCTCAGGTGCGGCAATATGTTTAGGCCTTCAAGCAAATTAAATTTAACTCACCAAATTTCCGCAAACCAAAACAAATCAGGGGCGCTTTCCTTTCGCATGGAAATACCAGAAAGAATTTTCTGTTAAAAGGAACAGGACTATTTTCCTCAGTCAAAATGGAAAGGGACGAGTGTGTTCCTTTTGCACTGAGTTACTCTTTAAGAGACTGGGTACTAACATAAACAGCACCAAATTAAATCAGGGGGGACTGTACGGGTCCGCAAATGATCCCGGACCGCAAATGATCCCCAAAATGGACCGCAAATGATCCCGGAACACAAATGATCCCTACATTGGACCGCAAATGATCCCGAGCAAAAAATTAGGAATGGCATGGATTGATATAAAAGTTTAGTGGAAAATCTGTGATCTTGCGTGACGTTCTGTCTGTTTGTTGATTTCAGGACGCCGGCTGTATAGTACTATAATTGATTTTGCAAAGACACTGACCCACTGCCCAATGATCGTGGACTGCGAGTTTCGCTTCATGTCTTCTGTTTATTGTGTTGTACATCCCAGGACGTTCCAAACATGCTTAATCAGATTTCATTTCTGTGGGGTATATGATCAACGCTTCGGTGCACGTGCCCGATTTCAATGAAAATCGAGCATGTATAAATTAGCCTGGAAACAGGCTCCGCAGTGGGATTTTAAAGGAGCGAAAAGAAGGATCGTGGCGAAAAAAATCAGCGAGCGAAGCGAGCCGCCAGTCCCCCGCTCGGCTCGCTTCGCTCGCCGATTTTTTTTGGCCACGTTCCTCCTTTTCGCTCCTTAACCCCACTGCGGAGCCTGGTCTTTGGCTAGTATAATTCAATTGTTTAATCACAAATACAACGGAGAATTAAAATACACACATACCCGTAAAGAAATAACTGAAAAATTCCGCAGTTAATTTCGTTATCTTTTGAAATAAAAGTCTTTTGTTCACTGAGCACTCTCATTTAAAATTGTACCCAGAATACTGGAAGCGTTTCTTTCTCACATTCATGGGATCAGCCGACTGGCCTGTGGCAGGCGAGAAAAGCGGTGATGTGGTTGAAATCGGAGCAGGCGTCAAAGATCATCCGAAACAGTTGTTACCGTCGTGTGAGCTGTGACTCCCACGCGTTCAGAAAATATGGCTAAACTGTCTTGTTCTTATTTCATTGGTATCATTTGTGAACGTTCTTGGAGTTACTAAAGATAAGAACAAACACAAAGATCTCTAAAGACGGAAGGAAAAACGAGATACATGTAGGTTTGGATCCTGGTGTGATACTGATTGACTGCTTCACATCAGTTGCACAAATTGTGTGACCACGTTTACCAATTTAAAATTAATCAGATGATGATAGTTGTGAGCCATGATTTAAGGCTTTGATAAAAATAATCGCAATTCATGCCAATTCCCTATCCATACCATTTCACCATCCATGCCATTCCTTATTTTTTGTTCGGGATCATTTGCGGTCCAGCATGGTGCAATACGGGGATCATTTGCGGTCCGGGATCATTTGCGGTCCAATTTGGGGATCATTTGCGGTCCGGGATCATTTGCGGTCCTGGGATCATTTGCGGACCCGTACAGGACTACCTTGACTACAGACTTAGCGTTGTTGCCAAGGGATTTTTTACGGACTGTTTGTAAAACACGGTTTTTCGGTGTTTTTGCCGCTATATATGGTGAAACGTGCGAAGAGGTGAACATGTAAATTTAAAAATTGTTATTGCGCATGCGCCACTTGCCCCAGGCCCCAACCGCGCTTTAGAGAGAAAAATCCCTAAAACTTGGAGAAAAATATGTGAATACTCTTTGTCTTTGGCCATCGTAGCTTAACAAGAAATAACACACAAACTGCGGTGATAAACATGACAATAAAACGCATTGTTGGAAAACAAAAATAAAACTATATCGTTTAACCTGACGTTTCGTATGTTCCGACAAGCATCTTCAGAAGTGACCGTTAAGAATTAAAGTAACAACTAAATTTAACAATAACCTTGACAGAAGCTAAAAATAATTTGCACATAAAAGATGCAAATTAAATGGCCAGTTGACAAGAGCTCACGAATGCGAAAAATTATAGGTAAAACTGAAATCGAGCTCCTGGTTATGGGAATTCTCCGAATTGCCCCAAATTTTAGTTTTGAAGTCTCGAGATATAGTGTTTTAACGTACATTAAAATTTTGGTTGGGTTTTTTAGCGAGCGCTTCAGAATAAGTCGACCAATTAGAAGAAATTTTGCGCTAAGTGACCTCAAATTGACCTCAGAGTGTTTGTTTACATTGACTAGTCGCATCGGTTACATTGAAATGAGCGCTCCATATACATTAACTAATATTCTCATTCCATATTTCATTTGATAATGAATTTGACTTACCACTATATAATGGAGTCGAATAGGTGTAAGGATTGTCTTCAAGCGGCAGAATGAAGCCGAGTTGTTGTCCAAACTAGATCTGATGTAAATTCCTTTGTCAAATTTGCCTATAATTATATGTGAATGTAAGAAACGCTGCGGCTCATCAACCAAATGCCTTGGTAAGTTGTTGAGACATCTGTGACACACTTAGATCTGTTTTAGTGTTGGAGTGTTGGAACTGGAGCTGATAAGAGCTCACTCTAGAGCTGGTAAGACCCGACTGATGCAGGGCGTTATTGTCGATTGCGTGACAGATTTTGAAACACCCTACGGGATAAATCTTGTCTCCGAAAATCCCCTCACCCCCAAATCACTTTTCTTATGGTCCATCTTTAAAGATAAAATATCCAAAAAATAAAAATCAAGGGGTATATTCACGTAACAATAGCCGTGAAGCGTCTCGGTTGCATATCTGAACAAAACGTGTGCCAGCATCTCCATCATTGTGTTTCGTCCGCAAAATTCCTCAAAGAAAACACATTAATATAACTATTCGTTTCTTTATTTTTCGGTAGATTAAACGAATTATTTATGTTAGTCCGGGTCAAGAAACAGTCCCTCAGGTGCAATTGAGTGGCAGCTGTTTGGATTTAGCTCTAAAAATCGGCATGTGCTAAAACCAGGAACACCGGAACAAAACCCCGGAACGGAACCACCGAAACAACCGGAACCACCGGAACGAAACCACCGAAACCTGCGAAACAACCGAAACTGTCGGAAAAGAACGAACGGAACCACCGGAACCACCGAAACGAATTCAAATCAAACTCTTGTTAAAGAGAGTTTTTAAAACATTGTTGGCTTTGTATTGTTTTAAGCCGCGCATTTAGCGCGCGTAAAGAGAGGACGCTAAATCAGGGACCGCACAGAGGGAGGGGCTGGAGGAGCTTTAGCCCCCCCCCCCCTCCCCCAACTTTTTTGAAAAAATAAAAATACATTAAACAAAAAATATTTTAACAAAAATAACGGAGCCAAAAATAGCAAAAAATCGTTTATTCGAAAGTGACCAGAGTTACTGGCAAAGACAAACACGCAGATAAATAGACAGAAAGAAGTATTAGTCGTTACAATTATGAAATACGAGCTTCAGATCATTTTGTGATGTAGTTTTACTAAAAAGTAAAAGCTATCCCTCCATGACAGGACCGATGTTACCAGGGAGAACTCGCGCGCCGAGAATAATTGAAATTGGCACTGGAGAGCCAAAATATACTGTGACCGCACAAGACTATTACAGACGAATATAGTTTGAAGCTTTTGACTTTATAATGAACGCTATTGACCAGCGTTTTGACCAGCCAAGCTTTGATACGTATGCGAAGATTGAGTCTCTCTTAATTAAGACCCTCTATTGGCAGGACAAATCCTAAGAGCTAAAGTTTATGGAAAAACTGTATAACGATGATGTTAATATTTCAATGTTAACTTTTACAAGTGCTGCTGAAGGATGGTGATTATTCGTGTTTTGACGACATCATAGTAAAAATCAAAGAGCTACCCAACCCAGAACGGGAAATGATAAATAATGGTAATTAAACTGAGTGGAGTGCAAGTGGTCTGAAATCATACGCGTGATTCAAAATCGAACAAGCCGCAGCGCGAGTTCGATTTGAAATCACAAGTATGATTTCAGACCAAAATTGCATGACACGAAGTTCAATTACCACTTTATTACAGCCATTTCGAAATCACAGTTTTTTTTTGTCAATATTAATATTTGCTCATCCATGAAATTTGATAGGTTAGTATTATTTCACTTTCATTTTGATCGGTTACAAAAAGGATGCGATTTAGAGTAAAAAATGGTGCGATTTGGGAATAAATTGCACTGTTGAGATCCAATCAGATTGCAAGGATCACAAGTGATTTCAAAATGAATGTTATAAAAGAAGTTATCACGTTATGTGAGCTCATTGTCGTAAATCCGGCAACCGGTGAAGCCGGTGAAATATCCTTTCGACTGCTCGGAGGCTAAAAATATGGCTCCGTTCAACGATGAACCAGGAACGATTTAGAAACCTGACAGTTTTAAACATACACAAAGAAAGAACTGAAAGGCTCTCCACCACTGACATCGCAAACGAATTTACCGACCGCAACACAAACAGAAAGCGTAAATTTGGCACTTTTCAAGTAATGATGTGCAGTAACTTTAATATCATTCACTTAATTATTTTCAGTTACCGTTTTGTTAAATTTCAGAGCCGTGGAAATATTTTGAATGATTAATTAAACAATTATTGAACTCGGCTTTTGTACGATATGAAGATATGCAGATCTCGGAGGGTGTTATCCTACTCAAGCCTTCGGCTTTGGCGGAAAACACCCTCCTCCATCTGCATAATTCTTCATATCATACTCAGCCTCGTCCAATAATTGCTAATTATACAGCGTTGAGTTCAAGGCAGCTCAAGCAAAATCGTTGGATTTCTGGCTTACTTATAGTAATTACAAGTTGATATCACCAGTATAACAGTCTATGATATTTCAATTTAGTGATGGTGAATTTTGAGACCCAATGGCAACATCCCTGAAGATGTGGAAAAAAATTAATAGTTTTATCGGTATAAAAACATTCTCCATAACTTTATGCCCCCCCCCCCCCCAAATTTCGTCCACGCTTTCTTCTTTAGCCCCCCCCATCCCCCCACTCAAAAACTTGCTGCGCGGTCCCTGTAAATCCCTGCAGGTTTAACGAACGTTGCGTTTACAGCCAAGACCAAGTGTCTCCCGATGGCGAGGACATATCTTGAGTTGATCAATGTTTTGCGGGCGTGAAAAGTGACGCGCTCTTGCGAGAATAAGCTCAACTTATCTATAGTACTCATGCTTATCTATAGTACGGCTGCAGTTGAGCAATGGCATGCATGATTTTGACAGACATTATCCTTGCTACTGAAACCACATTGCCCGCCAACGATCTCTTGAAATGAACACGTTTCACCTTCCATAGAGTAAAAACATGATTTCCGCACTCTAGTGCAAAACCCTGACCGTGGGGATTGGTCGATTCACGTCTTTGGCAAAGACGCGCTAACACTATTTGCGCAACCTGGAATTCAGCTAAGTAGGGATGCCGAGTCGATTGGGAAATCTGGATCCGAATTTCCAATCGAACACAAAATCCGAAAACGGATTTCGCGACGGATTTTGTTAAAAGGAATCTTTCCCCGACATGGATTTCAATCATCAAATTCCGTCGTGAAATCCGTTTTAGGATTTTGTGTTCGACTGCAGTGAAATCCGAACTATCCAGATTTTAAGATCTGAATCCAAATTTGCCAATCGACTGCACCCGAGGGGCTGTTCTCGACCCCAGGACTAACATAAATAATGAAGAAACGAATAGTTATTAGGGTTGTTTCTCTGCGAGAATTTTGGGGAAGCAACATCATAATAAGGATGCTGGTACACGTTGTGTTGATATGAAAATGAGATGCTTTTTCAAAGGGCCATTGTTGCGTGAATTTACCCCTTGGGAAATTTTTTTTGCTACTTTATTTTTAGGGATAGACCATTGGAAAAGCGATGGGAGGCTGTGGTAAGGATTTTCGGAGACTCAAGAAGCACTTTTCATTTGAATGGAAAAACCGGGGAGAATTTTCTGTCTTTAGGAACGGAACAATTTTTCTCAATCAAAATAGAACTGGAATAGAGTGTTCTTTTTACACCGAGGGTGTACTCTTTAAGAAACAAGAGGCTACAATTAGCCTAAACTCGGTCTTGCAAAAACAGTATTGTATCCCTAACTTAGCGCTAAACAAAAGAATAGAGGGAAGTCTGTCTTTCTTACATCGGACGCATTGTGTTTAGCTTGTGTTGGAGTCTATTTCTTTAGACCCCTATCAACATATATTCCTCTAAAATACAGCTCAACCATTGAGCACAATAATTATAACACTTGTAAAAAATATTTCTAAAAGAACAAGAAAAAGAAAAACAGAAAAAATAAAGCCCGAGATATATACCACTAAAAGATATCGAACCCGGGTTAGCTGCGTCACAGGCAGGAACAATGACCTTTAGGCCACAGAGGTTTATCGTTTTGCAAGGTGATAAAAATAGTGTATTGATTCCAAAAAAAACTAAGCACACTTATTTTCGCTTCGATGGATAATTGTTTGCGAAAGGAAACGCTTGTCGAACGATGTAAGATTTTTTCGCATAAACGTTAATGGAGTCTCGGTGACATGTGAGTAGAAAATTAATTAGCAGAGTGAAACTGTTTACAAATACGTCAATCCAGGGTCATTTGAAACACAAGAAAGGAACGTTTCTGGACAGTTTCAAGTGACGCTAGTACATTTGTAAAAACTAATCGCTTATCATTCAAAAATTAAAGTCCAGAAATTGAGATATTGTGGGAAAATAGTAAATAAACTACCTGTCAAAGTCTCAGGGGTGTGTGATATCCCGTACTTGAGTTATTCAACAAAATGTACATCTCAATGGAGCGGATACGGGGAACACGGCAATCCATCTGGAGTTAAATTTTGGTCATGTTAAAAGCTTTCTTCTCGCTGTCGAACTTGCAAACATTCGTATAACATATTAGTTGTTCAGACTTCAAAGACACAAGGTGAATCGACGTTTTCCGATACGTGACAACAGGCATCATTCTTGCTGTTGATATGAGATTTACACTTCCGAATCACTCCGCCGTGAAAGGTCAAACTCCCTTTGTCTGTAGTCTCTAATTTTTGGCGCTCCCCTCGCGTCGCGTCTCCTCGCAACTTCGCGCGCGCACGTGTCTTTCGCCCGCCCCACAATCCATCGCCAAAATTAAAGACTACTCGCAGTCTACTGAAGCAGACACGAGGAAACACGGCAGTCCATCTGGGCCGGGTTGTTCGAAAGCCGATTAACCCTAATCCAAGATTAAAACTTAACCAAGGAGTTTATTTCTCTATCCACGAACGTTGTTCAACGCTGATATTCTGCAAAATCTTAGATTAGGGAATGTCTATCATGAAAAACAAAAAGCAATAAAAGAAACTTCCATCGAAAACTTAAAAACTGCAACCAAAGTTTACGCTAATCCTGGATTACGTTAATCGGCTTTCGAACAACCGGGCCCAGGAGTTTAGTTTACTCATGTTAAAAGCTTTCTTCTCGCCGTTGAACTTGCAAACATTCGCATAGACACTTCTCTTAACGTATTGTTTGTTCAGACTTCAAAAGACACAAGGTGAATCGACATTTTCCGATACGTGACAACAGGCATCACTCTGTTAAAAATAGTTAGCACTTGCGCAGAAACGCCGGAAGTGAGCTTTGTGGATGATACTCGACGACGAAAAAGAAGAACCGTCGATAATCTTAGACCCGGGCGCCGCGCGAGACGCGGGCAGCCCGAGTAACTAGGTACTAACAAAAACAACACTAAGTCGCACGTCGAAAGTCGAGGAGCATGGAACTAGTGGAACGCCGCAGATGTTACAGGACTTTAGGATCATTCCGACAAAAACAAGAAAGAGGAATACCTCAAAAGGTATTCCTTATATGTTTTGAACAAATTCCGGTGGAAAAATCGGTTCCATTTGATTTACTAAGGGAATAACCGGGTTTTCGAAAGTGCCAAGGATTTCGCCCGAGGGGTGTTTCAAAATCTGTCACGCAATCGACAATAACGCCCTACACAAAGTTCGGGTCTAATCAGTTCCATAATGACCTCTTATCAGCTCCAGTTCCAACACTAAAACAGATCTAAATGTGTCACAGATATCTCAACAACTTACCCAGGCATATGGTTGATGAACTGCAGCGTTTCTTACGATCAGATATAATACTCGGCAAATGAGTTTCTGAAAGTTTTATATCAGATCTACAATAGTTTGGACAACAACTGAACCCGATTGCAGCCCCTATCGGTTTCATTCTGCCGCGTCAAGACAACCCACGCTACTATTCGACGCTATTATACAATGGTAAGTCAAATTCATTCCCAACTGAAATATGGAATGAGAATATTAGTTAATATGGAGCGCTCATTTCAAGTTAACCGATGCGACTAGTCAATGTAAACAAACACTCTGAGGTCAATTTGGGGTCACTTAGCGCAAAATTTCTTCAAATTGGTCGACTTATTCTGAAGCGCTCGCTAAAAAACCCAACCAAAATTTTAATGTACGTTAAAACACTATATCTCGAGACTTCAAAACTAAAATTTGGGGCAATTCGGAGAATTCCCATAACCAGGAGCTCGATTTCAGTTTTGCCTATAATTTTTCGCATTCGTGAGCTCTTGTCAACTGGCCATTTAGAAAGCGGTTAACAAGCGTTGATTTTACACTTCAGAATCGGAAATCTGTCGTAAATAGGATGCTAAATGTCCATTTTATAGAAATGAAGTGTTAGATTGCCGATAGGTTGACATGTTTGGTTACGCGAAGCAGCTATTTCGGCCGGTCTATTTTCCCTTGTGAGGCGGCTAATTTCAGGCGTCAGACGGGCGAAATCAAAAATCTCAAATAATTCCAAAAATCGACCGTATTTCGGAAAATAAACCCCAGGAGTTTTGTAAACTCGTCAGTACCTCTCTATAGACTTAAAATGAGGGTAGGTTAGGTTTTCGACTGTGGCCGCCTTTTGCTCGATTTTCCTGTGCACTTGCTCTTAATGCGATGAGCGTTTTGGAAAATAACCTTAAGATCAATGCAGCCATAAAATTTACTAATTCTCCTTGTTCGACTGTAAAAGCACAGCAACTCAGTTTCTACACTACCTCAATAACTGTCACTCAAATATCAAATTCACCGTTGAATTAGAAGAGAACAATACAATCCCTTTCCTGGACATTCTCATCAAACGCCACAGTCAAACTTTCTCAACATCCATCTACCGAAAGAAGACCTTTACTGGCCGTACACAAAATGGAGCTCCTTCACACCTAGGAAATATAAAGTAAACCTCATCCGCACGCTCACTTTTCGTTCTTTCCGCATCTGTTCGTCACCTTCTCTTTTGCGGTCTTGTTTAAATGAACTGAGGAAGTTGTTGTAACAAAACGGTTACCCGGCTGGTGTTGTCTATTACAACATTAACGATGTTCTGAACAGGCAACAAAACAGACCGAAGATTCCAACCACCACAGTTCCCAAAAAGGAAAAAAATCTTAGTTCTACCTTATTTAGGAGTACAAAGCAAAATTATTACCAAACAGCTGAAGACCTGCATTAGTAAATTTTATGGCTGCATTGATCTTAAGGTTATTTTCCAAAGCGCTCATCGTATTAAGTCTCTTTTTTCCTACAAAGAGATAGAATTAACCGTTCCCAAATGTGAAAAGTTGTTTATAAGGCTAGTTGTTGGGACTGCCAGGATTTCTACATTGGAAAAACAAAACGCAGATTGCATGACAGAAAAACTGAACATTTTAAAGGGATCACGAGTAGCTGTCATGCATCTGCTATCGCAGACCACGTCACGTCAACTGGTCACAACTTAAAATGGGACCACTTTGAGATATTAGTAAAAGGTCGGTCAGATACTCATTGCAAGATAAAGGAGACTCTACTAATTAGAGAATTGAAACCTACCTTAAATGAAAATGGAAGCAGCGAATAGCTGTATCTCTATTAGTTTGCATCTTTTATATGCAAATTATTTTTAGCTTCTGTCAAGGTTATTGTTAATTAGTTACTTAAATTTAAAATTTAGTTGTTACTTTAATTCCTAACGGTCACTTCTGAAGATGTATGTCGAAACATACGAAATGTCAAGTTAAACGATATAGTTTTATTTTTGTTTTCCAACAATGCGTTTTATTGTCATGTTTATCACCGCACTTTGTGTATTATTGCTCGGGCTGCGCGCGTCTCGCGCGTGGCCCGGGTCTAAGATTACCGACGGTTATTCTTTTTCGTCGTCGAGTATCATCCACAAAGTGCACTTCCGGCGTTTCTGCGCAAGTGCTAACTATTTTTAACAGAGTGATGCCTGTTGTCACGTATCGGAAAATGTCGATTCACCTTGTGTCTTTTGAAGTCTGAACAAACAATATGTTAAGAGAAGTGTCTATGCGAATGTTTGCAAGTTCAACGGCGAGAAGAAAGCTTTTAACATGAGTAAACTTAACTCCAGATGGACTGCCGTGTTTCCTCGTGTCTGCTTCAGTAGACTGCGAGTAGTCTCTAATTTTGGCGATGGATTGTGGGGCGGGCGAAAGACACGTGCGCGCGCGAAGTTGCGAGGAGACGCGACGCGAGGGGAGCGCCAAAAATTAGAGACTACAGACAAAGGGAGTTTGACCTTTCACGGCCGAGTGATTCGGAAGTATAAATGTCATATCAACAGCAAGAATGATACTTGTTGTCACGTATCGGAAAACGTCGATTCACCTTGTGTCTTTGAAGTCTGAACAACTAATATGTTAAGAGAAGTGTCTATACGAATGTTTGCAAGTTCAACAGCGAGAAGAAAGCTCTTAACATGACCAAAATTTAACTCCAGATGGACTGTCGTGTTCCCCGTATCCGCTCCATTGAGATGTACATTTTGTTGAATAACTCAAGTACGGGATATCACACACCCCTGAGATTTTGTTTGACAGGTAGTTAATTTACTATTTTCCCACAATATCTCAATTTCTGGACTTTAATTTTTGACTGATAAGCGATTAGTTTTTACAAAGGTACTAGCGGCTTGAAACTGTCCAGAAACGTTCCTTTCTTGTGTTTCAAATGACCCTGGATTGACGTATTTGTAAACAGTTTCACTCTGCTAATTAATTTTCTACTCACATTTCACCGAGACTCCATACACATTTATGCGAAAAAATCCTACATCGTTCGATAAGCGTTTCCTTTCTCAAGCAATTATCCATCGAAGCGAAAACAAGTGTGCTTAGTTTTTTTTTGAATCAATACACTATTTTTATCACCTTGTTAATGCTCACAACCCATGAGAAACAGAAATACAGACGACAATAAATGTTGGGGAAGGGGGTTGGGAATGAAGTACTCCAACGAGTATAAAAGTAGAACAGAAAATAATTGTACTGGAAATCAAACTAAGGCAGGCAAGATGTTTGCCTGCTAGAGTGATGCAATGAATAATCACGAGGCTTATGTTCAATGCACTAGGAGTTGATTGGCAGTGAAATAAAAACTATCCTGATTGGCTCAGCCTGTAGATTGCACTATGGACACACATGATCATAATTGAACTTTGGCCTGTGAAACCCTACTCTATGTTACTGCATGTCACGCAATACAGTAGTAATTCTCACGGCTGTCCCATTAACTACAATTTATGTCTTTGAAGAAATAAATTGGTCTCATAATGATAAACCTCTGTGGCCTAAAGGTCATTGTTCCTGCCTGTGACGCAGCTAAACCGGGTTCGATGTCCTTTAGTGGTATATATCACGGGCTTTATTTTTTCTGTTTCTCTTTTTCTTGTTCTTTTAGAAATATTTTTTACAAGTGTTATAATTATTGTTATCAACGGTTGAGCTGTATTTTAGAGCAATATACGTTGATAGGGCTCTAAAGAAATAGACTCCAACACAAGCTAAACACAATGCGTCCGATGTAAGAAAGACAGACTTCCAGTTAGGGATACAATACTGTTTTTTGCAAGCCCGAGTTTAGGCTAATTGTAGCCTCTTGTTTCTTGTTAAATTTATGTGAAGTTCCGATGTTTTTTGGCAGTCGGAGATATTCCAGTCTTCTTTACAAGCCTACGTACGCAATTGTTCTTAACGTACATAACTGCAATGATAATGACGAAATGGTATGAATTTGCGTGCTTATGACGTCATAAATCTCACAAAAACGTGAATTTCCAAAAATTGATACGTAGAGTTTTGCACCTTCGCGATTGTTAACCCTTGGCATCATTTTCGATATCCAGAAGTGTACGCCACTCGAGTTTTAGACCTTTTCCTGTTCTGGTCACGTGACTTACCAAATATAGTTGTGACCCCAAAATCTTGTAAAACGTTTTGATTGTAAAAACAGTCAGACAGCTTGCCTGTGCAAGTTAGCCGGACGGTTTCCAAGATATGAGGGTTGGGAACTTTCCATAGCAACAGTGTTAGCTAATTTTCTAGTTAAGAGCGAAGGTCGCTAAGGCTTGAGCAAAATTGGAAATGGTCAAACAAAACCTTCCTTGATACTTTGTGTGTAGTTAGTCCTTAGGATGAAACTACTCACTGTGGTATTTGTTTGATTTCTAACTAAAACCTGAGCTGAGCATCAGGGGGGTTGGGGGGGGGGGGGGGGGAAGTTTAGGCCTCAACAAGCGTTTTTGGGAATATTTTGCAACTGGAAAATTGGAGTTTTGTTAGGAAAATATTTCGAAAAGCAACTTAACAGACAAAAATCTGCTTATATCATAGCAAACTTTCATCCTTCCTCTCAAGAAATATGTTATCAATTTTTCAGCTTGCCCCCCCTGGTGACCCCTGTGCCTTATCATTTTGAAGGGTGGGAAATGGTTTTTTAAAAAGATGAAAATAAGACATCTTTAAACAAACTTTTCTCTTCCTGGTATTTGGATTTTCATCAAAATTAAGACTGGATGTAAATATTTCACTCTGTGTAAATCGTTTGATGCTAAAAACTCCGCGGGCACTCTATAATTTTTCGAAGGCTAATCAATTTACAATGTATACCTCAGCCAAAGTTACGATTTTTCGTACTTTTTATTCACGACTATCTTTCTTTTAAATAATATTATTCAGGCGATTTCAAGGAAGACCGTTCGATTGTTTACTGTAGATTGTATTTATCTAGGTTTGACAGTCAGATATCAAGCAGATTTGCCGTTCTTATTTTTCAAAAATCGCATCTTCAAGCAAGCGGTTAATTTTTGCAAATTACTGTCTTCGGGTAAGTGGGCAAGAAAAATGTATAACTAAACTGTCCAGCATAGTTAACCGCTCTGAAGGGATCTATAATAGGTAACTTAAATTATACATACCACTAGCAAAGCTATCAGTTCGAGAAACATTTCAGAGTCAACGGGAAATCACTCAAAATTCCGTGGTTCCTCAGTGAACGTCTCATATGGAGAGAATGCATGTCGGCGCGTTCAAACCACAGTTCTCATCTTCGATGACAGCTCAAATGGTTCCTTCTACAGCGACACCCTATCCAATTTGCTGCACCTGCAATTGGTTCGGCAACAAGCTCCAAACACCATCATCACAAAAGCTCCAAATATCATCATTTCTTTTTGGAGTTAGCTGACGGACAACTTGCATCTTGGTATTTCAAATAATGATCTGGCATTCAGTTCGTACCGGCTGCTTCGTCAACGATGTGGAGAATGATGAGCACTTTTAAACTTCGGGATGTTTAACTTTGAGATGCCTTGCTATAAAAATGCTGGCAAGTTAATTGTCATGTATAAAGGGGATTAGTTTCTAAAGAAACTGTGGTGCTGCGTCATTGGGTGAGTGAAACACGAAAATTTGGTTTATCAACGGAGTTGATAATGTAAATTGACCACCGTACAGGGATTCGATTAGCTGACGTTTCGACGTTTCGCTCCGACGAAGGGCTAACGCTCGAAACGTCAGCTAATCGAATCCCTGTACGGTGGTCAATTTACATTATCAACTCCGTTGATAAACCAAATTTTAATTGTCATGTAGTTCGAAAGCTGCGAGTTCCACGATTTCATGCCCACCAAGGGTTCAGTAAGGTGTTTATGTTTGTGCGCGTTTCCGCTGACCGGTTCTTATTGCTCACAACTCGTGGCGTGCCTTAAAAGATTTCTTCCCGCTATTTACCCCAAATTTAAGTTCAGTTACAGTACCGCGAAGATCTTTATTGCTCATTTTTAACAAGGTTTTCCTCCGTTTTGGAACTAAGTTGGTACTTAATAGTCTTAACACAAGTGGAGCAATACAGGTAGCGAAAATGATCTTATAAATTAAACGCCTGGGGCGTCCATTAAGCTTAGGGTCCTGGGGAGGGAGGCAGATATGAGGCGTTTATTTCACTTTAACTCACTGTCAAAATTTGTGGAAAACGAAAACATGCCGTTCCTTGATGACCAAAATAAAGTTGCTGACACATTGAGACAGAAATTAAGAATATAAAAGAGCGCTATAGTTACTTTTGAATTTGGGATTGAAGAAGATGCACTTGTAATGCTGACCAAGCAAGCAAGAAACTTTAGTTAATAAATTGCATGATTTTACTCTATGGAGCGTTTCCTTGGTTTCTGAGGCGATTTTTGGGGGCGTCAATTCGAAACGGGGCGTTTATTAGAGGGGAGGGTCTAATACAAACTTTACACCTCAGGGGGAACGTTTATTAGAAATGAGGCCTTTATTTGAAAGTGGGCTTTGGCGTATGACTAGTTTTGCGGTTTGCGAGGCTTTCTTTCTACGAGGGACCACTTGCCGGCAAGCTAGAAACTGAAACACACGCATGTTTTTTCATTTCTGGCCTTCCTCGTGGTCTTTGAAACTGTATCAGGATTTGCTTTGAACCCAGTCTGCTCATTGTCTTGAAAATTTTCATTCAAAAATTCTTTCTGTCTTTCACTTAAAGGAGATAATGATTTGCAAGATTTTCGCGGCCACCGATGGTCGTCAAAAAGGGAACGCACATCATGCGGATATACATCCTCATCCCGTTGTTACACTATACCCACGAGTCAGCCACGAAACAGTGACTAACCCACATCTAATGTATCAGTCAATTCCAAAAGCCCCCATCCCCCCCGCTCCGGGCATACCCCGGGTACTTTACCCGAAATGTGTCCCGCACGGTGGGGCATTTGTCTATCGGCAGTCGCCAACTAAAGGGTTTCGCGCGTCTTTCGCGCGCAAATATTCATTCATTCATCACGGTAGCCGCTTCGCTCCCTTCACTTCAAGATTCCGCATAGGTCTTCAGTTGTTTACTAAATATACAGTTGATATGCCTTTCAAATTCAAAGTTTGAAGTGTCGACAAAAGAGATCGGAAAAGAGTCTTGGCGCAAAATTTGCAAAATGGTTTGCAAAGGTAAGCGATTTTAGATTAAAATATTTATTTTGAGCGGGGAGCATACCAAAATGCTTCATGCAACGAGTGATTTGCGATAGATTTATACTTGATTTGCCCTTTTTGAAGCCCTGACGGTGGTGCATTTGACCGTCTAACCTGGAAACCCAGAGGGGCATTTGTTAAAATGTTTTCAAAAAAGTCAAATGCCCAGGGGTTCGCCCGAGGGGGGGGGGATGGGCGATTTTGGAATTGACTGATACATAACCTGTTTGACACAAATTAGAAACGGTATATGATATGCTATTTTGAGTGCCCACGCAAAGCTGGTACTTATTTTCTTGACTAACAAAATTATAGTCCAACGGATTTCTGTAAAGGTTCTGACTTCCAACTTTTCTTTAAAGATCCGTTGGGCAAGTGGCCACTTCGTTTGGTAGAAAGAAAGCGTTGCAGACAGCAAAAGTTGGCATACCTCAACACCTGCATTGCTCCGCTTGTGTTAAGACTCTGTTCCAGATTAATTCCAAAACAGAGGAAAATTTTTTTAAATGAGCATTAAAGATCTTCGAGGTACTGTAACTGAACTTAAATTTGGGGTAAGAAATCTTTTCAGGCAGGCCTCGAGTTGCGAGCAATAAGAACCGGTCAGCGGAAACGCGCACAAACATAAACATCATACTGACAGATACAGATTTTATTGGTAAAGACAGATACAAAGATGCAAAGTACCCACCCGAAGGTAGCAAAGGCTAGTCGAGTCGGGTGGGTCAAAAGGATGTTAAAAATACACAAGAAAAATAACACAAATTACAAAAATTAATTAGAAAAAAAATAAGAATAATCCAAGCACAGATTAAAACTGGGTGTTTTGACTAAGATAATCTACAATAACAGGAGCTAAAAATTTAAAGGTGCTATTTTGGTTCCATAAATCCAGCAGATATTTTAGTAACGATGATTTTTTAGGAAGGTAATCATCAATAAAAATGTATGGATTTTTTTGTTAAAAGACTTTTTAGGTAGGGAACGCATACTGTTTGGAAGATAGTTCCATACTTTGGTGCCAACTCTTGGAAAAGAAGAGAGTTGTTGATTAAGCCTTGATTTGTTGACAAAGAAATTTCCAGCATTAGAAAATCTTGTCTGGTATGTGTGAATTTCCCGAGATTGAGTAAAAAGATTTGATATTTAAGAGGGGGCAGAGCGGGAGGATACGTCATGCATTTGGGAAGCCACTGTTTTAAGATATAACATATTAACTGGTAAAACATTTGCTGAAATGAATAGTGGTATAGTATGAGCTCTGTATTCCACACCATATATAAATCGAAGAACACGCTTTTGCAAAAGAAGAGTTTTGTTCATATGAGCCTCGGCAGCTTGACCCCTGGCGGCTATACCATATTATATATAAGGAAAACTCAAAGAATGATAGAGTTTGAGAAGTATATCTGAAAGTACAAAACGTCTAATATTGGCGATTAAACTTACAGTTTTACTAATTTTGGCAACTATGTAGTCAATATGAAGTTTCCAGCTAAGGGTACCATCGATAAGGACTCCCAAATACTTGACGTATTCCTTACATTCCATTGAGGTAAGGGTGTTTGTGTTGTTATCAGATTTTTTTAAATCAATGGTATAATTTAATTTCTTTTGAGGGGGACTAGGTTTATACTAAAACAATCGGGCTGTGCCCGAAATCTCAATCGAGCTCCAGCATAATCTAATTATTAAGTAGACAAGGACTAGATTACAGCAATCGCAAATGACAACAGTTCTTTTACCTTTTTTCTAAACAGGCCTGCAAGTTTTTACACCATTCGTCTTGGGGAATATAACCGGTACATTATTGAAGAATCTGAACAGGACATTCCAGGAAAACGAGTCATAAGCCATCCGAACGTGAATGAACCCAATTCTTTCAATAACGACATCGCTCTGATTCAGTTATCGAAACCAGCCTCACTGAATACCAAGGTTGGAATTGTTTGCCTTCCAAATCCTGATGAAGAAGTTTCTTCTGTGGCAAAGTGTTATATTACAGGTTGAAAACTACTCAAATGCATTTTTTGAGGAGCATTTTATAGTTTGTTTTTTAAAATTTTGCTAGCTAGAATCCACAGAAGATCTAAAAATACGTACACATATAACTCCTCTCATATTTTGCAAAAATGAAATGATGATCAGCGCATGTTGAAATGATTGGGGCGCACATGAACAGTGTTCAGAAGATAAGGAAAAGAGTAGAAAAAGTTATAGTTAGTGCATAATAGACACTTCATAGTTCGTAAAAGTGACAACAAATTATAAACATGCTGTACGGACGATAGTGGTGAAGCCTGCGCTCGGGCCAAAATTCCTGCAAAGAGCCATTTGGTCGATACAGTGTACATATCATTAAGGAAGACTCGAGCTCTTCTTAGGGTAAAAACATTTCCGAAACTTCCATGGCCAATGGGATAAACACATGTGCCAAACGTCATCGCAACCATACACTAAATGTGTGAAAAAAACAAAAAGAAAACAAAAGCAAAAGGAAAACAAAGCAAAACAAAGGAATCAGTTTTTTTCGAGTAACCCTTATCTCCGTTCTGAAACCCTATTTATAGTTAGAGACAAATATATTAGTATTCGGAGGGAAGCTATTTATTAAAGTTCCTGTTTCTTGAAGGATGGGGCGAGATAAAACATGCTGGTTCTGCACACACCATTCTTCAGCAAGCGGAGATGCCGCCCGTCAACAATACGGAATGTGCCACCAAGTTAGCGGCATCTCCAGGTATGTTTAGGCTTGAGAGATAGTTAACCTCGACACCCTTCAAGAGAAAACTTAAAAAACAAAAAACAGATATCATTCACATAGCAACTGCCACACTACTATTCCTTGTGGCCCTCCCCGGTACGTTCGTCCGATCCAGTCTGTGCCCTTCTCTTACCTAACGACCTGATAGTACACTAGGAAAGGAGCTTTAAGCTAAGCTATTTTCCTGCTTGTTGCGAGACAACTCTGAATAAACATCTCATTTTCGATCTCATTGGTCGATTCACGCAAAAGCTGCGTGGCCTGTTAGAGAAAATGTCACCATTTTTTCACTTATCCAAAGTTGTGAGATGATTGTTTATGCTGCAGTGAATACCATCAGTCGTTTTCGCATTTACCTATACAAATGTATTCCGTCACAATAGTGCGCGATAATATTATAAGGGTGCGTTTGTTTAGCCATTCGTGCATGTACCCCATAAATTCAAACATTAAACTGGTAACTGGTTTGAACCCAAGAGTCACATTTTAACTTGGTCATCATGAAGAAGACCACTCATCCGCACGATCGTGCTTCACTGCCCAAGTTATGAAACATGAAAATGCTGTTCAGTTGTAAGAAATAGGAATACAACTTCCTATACACGAAAGCATGTTATTAATAACATTTTAAGTGACATTTAATTTTAAGCAGCTTTAAAAGCTTTCTAATTTTGACTTGCTCAGTCCACGCCTTGATGGTAAAATTAACAGTAAACAAGAATGAGCAAAACTGGCGGCATGCAGTAAAAGGGAGAGCTACGAGGACAGGATAAGAAAATGAACTTCTTTATTTCTTTTTTTTTTTTCTTCGAATCAAAAAGCACTCATTGTTTCAGGATTGTTTCGCTTAAACTAAGCAATTCACACAAGACAGCAAACCCTGTTTTAATAATTACCAGCCATAAATTCTTGCTTTCTCTGAAAGTACATTAAGATAATACGAATAAACTGACTTGCTATGACAAACGAGGGTGCTTCACCAATTATTGTTGCAACTCATAAAGAGACGTTGAATACCCTAATCAAGTAGTCGCTACACTTTACATCAACTGTAAACACAACCAAAATTTTCTGTACCTTTCTTGCATTGCAGGTGGTAAATTGTTAAGGATAACTCCTCAAATGCTCTGTGCAGGCAAACCTGGTTCAAATGTCGGAGGGTGCCACGGAGACAGTGGGGGTCCTTATGTTTGCCTGAAACCCAACAATCAGTGGATCCTCCAAGGAGTGGTGAGCTGGGGCTTTCCAAAGTGCTCCGCGCTCGAGCGTTACACTGGGTTTGCTCGTGTAGCAAAGTTCATTGAGTGGATTGATTCAGTCATTAGCTCATAACACTGTACTGGACGACTTCCCCCTTAGATAATAAATGCAGAAAACTGTTGTGTAGTTAAATTTGTTCTTACTTCATTTAGTAACTCACTATAATGTCACTTTTTTTCTCCGCTGGTTAATATCTTTGGGAGCTGCCATAAATTAACTTGTTTTTTTGCGATGAATTATCATGATAACGCGAAGGTAAATTCTCTCACAGCCGTCGGCCGTTTCTTCTTTGCGCTATTCAGAAGCGCAATGTTACTGAACTCCAAAATATGCCTGTCTAACTCAGACAAGTTCAGCTTCAAACCCTTAATCAAAGTAAACTTAGAGGTCGCATTTCAATGTGGGTTTTTTATGTTTTCTTGAATTTTCTCTCAATCAAACGCTACATAATGTGTTTGGGATCCTTTCCACTAATGACATTAGCAAGCAACTAACGGATGGTCCGAATATTGAATTTCGATATATACTCCGCCAGCAGCCACATTCAATTTGATACCAAGTCATGTAGCCGTCTTCATTCAGTTAGTCAGTTTAACAAATGAAAATGAATGCTGCAGCTGTTTAATCTGCTCTTCCAGATACACATTCAGCGAACAAGAGCTTTTTATTCTGATTTGTTAACGACGGATTTCTATGTTCAAAGTTTGTTTGAAGAAAATAACTTAACACCCGTCATCTTAAGCAATACCTTGCTTAGAACTCTCTCTAGAAATCCCCTCACTGTTCTCTAGGTATGACATTTTTGTCATTTTAAAAGACATGTTTCGACAGATATTCTTTGATTATTTTCAGTTGAGATTATCACAAATGCAAATTTGAATTTATAATACTCCTCAGAATGTTAATTAGCCATGACAACAAACAAAAGGAAACATGGCAATGTAAAAATCAACATGATACAGTTAATGAATTCTTTTGAGAGTATTTGAAGGACATGACATTTAAACTAGAAGAGTAAATAATAAAAATCTTAAAAGCGCACAAAGTTTGGTGGCGTTTGATCAGATGTTAAAAATGTTACAAAGAGTAAAACCCTCCACTCCCCTGACCAACTAAGTTGATAGAGTTAAGCTAAGTTGATAGAGTTAAGTTGGTGACTACAGAGTCAATAGTTTAACCAAAGGATAATTAAAAAGAGAAAATGTCTTTTTCTCTCGGTCAAATGCTATAAAATTATGCAATCAATATATTTGGAAACCTTCCCGTTAAAAGATAAAGCGGCTGCCCTCATTAAATCCTCGGTTTAAATGGACTTTACGGCCAGACAACCGTTTTACCGACTGACCTTTCAATTTAGTGTGACTTATAGCTGGAAGCTTAAGAGTTGTTGGAATATTTCGTTTTAAAATATAGCCAATCAGAATGCCGGAAAGCCGTTGTATATTCATCAGTGTTCCACCGAACCTTTCCATCGATCATTGCAATTCAACTGTATCACACCCAACCTTCCCATGGTGCGCTGAGATTGTTTTTAGCGCTTGAAAATTAGTACGAATTTCGTCACTTGTATTTTCTTGGTATACACACTCGCCTAAATACAAGTGACTCGTGGGATATTCCACGGTATACCACTCGAAAGCGTTGCATAACTAGTATATATATCCTGCCAGAAACCACGTTCAATTTGATACCAAGTTAATTAATGACTTGATTCAGGTTTATTTTAACAAATGAAAAGGAATGCTGCAGCTGTTTAATGTGCGCTTCCAAACACACATTTAGTGAACAAAAGCTTAATATTGGGATTTCTTAATGACGGAGTTTTCTGTTCAACGTTTTTTTGAAGGAAATAGGTTTGGTTAACACCCGTCAGTTTCAGCAATACTTTGTTTACAACGTTGTCTTTCGAAGAAACGGGAAATATTTACGTTTAAAAAAATTTCAAACGCGCGTTTAAATGAGTCTTAATGAGCTTGAATTCTGTATGGGTCATTCTATAAAACATGTATTTTCACATCTGCTTGTCGGCTTCTTCTCTGGTGAAATCAAATGCGAAAGAAACTTTAACGATATGTTGACTATGTGTTGTTATCATCAGCAGATGTCAACAATTGAATTGTTTCCTTTTCGAGAACGTATCAGATTACAAATATCGATTTTGTTTTATACAATCCCTTGGATTAAAAGGTTTCTATCGTTATTTTCCCTTTTGGTTCATAGTGAAACTACACATACAGCTCATGCAGTTGCATTTTAAAAGGGCCACAACTGTGCTATGCTATGCTACCAGAAATGATACTAAGCTATAACGCTGTCTTGCTCTTTTTCGCGCTAAGCCTCTTAAATGCCACGGACAAACTATACACGCAAAATTGGTAGATTGTCATCTGATCCAGGCCCCACCTTCATTCACAATACAATTACCTGAATCAGGTTAGTAGAAAACGAAAACGAAACTCAGTTCTCAAAACCAAGGATAAGGTCGACTGGGTGACATGGGGTGAATTTAAAAACCACCCTATCGTGGTGTTGATTGTAACTAAATATTGGCTTCAGCGAGAAGAGCCTTCCTCTATAACGGTTTGATTACATTGTTAAACTGTATTTGTTCGCTGGTCAGCTGTATACCTTTAAGACTCTATAAATCTTCAAGGGGCACGCTATAAGATAGTATTACCCGCAGTTCACTGGGGAAACTATGATGAGGGTCACGATCTTGCTGTGCTGTTGTATTGTTGGAAGTTTTTCCTCACATCCCGAGGGTAAGTCAAGATATTTAGACTTCCATCAAAATTGTTTAGGATCTTTTTAGTTTTACTTTTATCAGGGAGCTGTTTATAATTTGTTACACGATAGTATAGCCAAATAATAATAGTAATAAGAGGGCATCTTTCTTCAAAATTCTCACTCGATATGATTTTTCTGATTTCCGAGGCCAAATAATTAGAAAACAATATCTGGGAAATTAAGACATCTTAATTTTCAGTAGCGCCTACTGAGTGAAGAGCAACGTGGTGCGTAGAGCGGAAATAGTATGGTGATCAGGAACTCAGACATACTGCTCTTTCACATTTACACGCAATTTAAAAATGTTGAATAGCATTAACTTTAAAAAGCCAGTTTCTCCAAAATGATAACTATAAATCATAGTAATTGACTATTGACGTCATAAATTCTCGGTCTGAATTGGCTTTACTTTGCTTTCTTGCCTATTGGGATTTTGTAATTAGTCCCTCCTATTCCCTTTTACAAAATTCACTTCATGTGGCCCAGTTGGTTTGTTTTTAAACAAATAAAATAATAAATAATAAATTTTCACCGCAGTTGTTTGAGTTTTGTACAAAAACTATTTTAAGATGAGAACGGCGTGTTAAAGATTTGAAATTAGACCCTCCCCTCACTCTAATAAGCCCCCGTTAATGAGGCCTGAAATGAAATAAGCCCCCTGGGAGCTTACTAATACCAATACTAATACCAATACCAATACCAATACCAATACTAATACTTGACGTCCCTGAAAATTTGCTTTCAGACAACTTTCTTCAAAAGAAGGTGACGACACTGAACTAATGAGCTCACAGCAAAGTAACTCTGCTTTGTATGTGAAGCCGCCTTGTTAACAGGGTAGCATAATTTTTCCTTCATTTCCATTTTGCTCAGTTGCAACTTTCTATCTTTCTATGTAGTCGTTTTAAACGATCCTGAAAAAGAAAACGATCTGCTTGTAATATGGCTTTAATTCTATGTTCCTAATAGCGAAGTAACAAGACACTTCATGCAACAAATTGTTTGGTCCAACCGAAAGTAACTTATTCAAACCGTGTGTTGTTGTTGGGTGGATATCTCTCCGTTTTGAGGTGCCCTTACTGCACAGATTTCAGTTTGGGAGGGATTCATCTCAGTAATAGCAGCACGTTTGCATTCTACATTTTTTGTGTTACTTCAGCTGTTCCATTAGTAAGCTCTTTCATACGAATGGTTCGAATATTCCCGCGACTTTTAGCGTTAATTTGGGAATGAAATTCCACCGTTTTTCTCCATTTGTGAGGGTCCCCCAGGGGTTTTTGGGAACAAGGGAACACGGGAACACAGACCCCCCCTGGGGACCCTCATTTGTATTTCGCATCATACAGAAATAAAAGTAAGAAGCTGTTGTGAAACAAAACAAGTTAAACCAAACATGACAGCAAAGCTAACTAATGATTTTTATGGTAATTGACTATCGAAAACAAGTGCTAATCACATATTGTCATTGGAACATTTTTCTTTTTGATCTCGGCTTTTTTACCACGGAGTTACGTAAACCTTTTTTTCAATAACCTCGCGTCTCAAATGTATGATTGCTTAAAACCGGTATAAAAGCATCAACCAATATACATTTTTAATTGTACAGCGTGGAAGTCGGAGCTTTTTTTCTCGAACTAGCAGTATTTATACTGTTAATCCTTGGGACTACGCTTGTTTGAAGTGAAAACGTTCTCTAGTGACTATTGATGTAAAGTCGGCTGTACACTAGCGACTTGGAAAGTGTCTTCAGCTCGCAATGTTTAGCCGAAACAACATGAAGATTACAATGATTTCGCTTTGCTGGCTCATAACTACGAGTGCCTCCTCAAGCCCCGAAGGTACATTAAGAATGATTCTGCTTTATTGTTCATTTTGTTTTAAGTGTGTTACTTCTCCAGCATATATTGTTTCGTTTTAAAACCGAAGACCTTAGCCATGTTGGAGAAACGCACAAATCAAAACGTAAAACGTTCGTGGTGGAGGGATGAACCTGGTTACAGTGTAGAATTGAATAGGATCAACTCTGCGTTATTTTGCAAATGGAGATTAACGAAGGCAGATTCGAATTCCTACCTCAGTACGCGAATCATTAACTTTCCTCAAAAACGACGTCATCTATTAAAATTACAGGAAGATACTACATATTGGAATGGTAATTGTTGGTTTTTGTTTGCTTATTGATCTTTACAATCGTAATCAATCAACTGAATTTCAGTTTGCTTTGCGCATTGAAGATACAAAATTAGCGAGAAGCATGCCGCGTGAATGTACGGGGCCGACGGCACTGAGTTCTTGCATAGGGACGGGTGGGAAGTCAATTATTTGCCGACACTTCTTTATGCCATTTTGCAGAGAATTTGAACTTGGGTCGCACAAAGACAGACCTATTTGGAGGTGACATGAAGCTGAGTAAAGATCAAATAGATGCTTTGGAGGGGCGGTTGAAAGGTTCCATTACAAATAGGAGATGGCCAAATGGTGTTGTCGTATACAAGATTGAGAGCTCATTATGTGAGTATTTAAAGTGGGTCTTCAGTTCTATTGCTTTGGTGTGATGATCAGGCGGGGGTTTGTACGTAATTGCCGTATCTTGGCCTCAAGCGTGCATTTTTTTCTTAGAGAACATGGAACACCGTTTTTTAATTGGGAGACTGACATCACGAGTAACAACTATGAAATCTAATTTCATTAAACTGACAAAATAAGGCCTCGAATCATTTGTGCATGATTAACGGCCTATTTCTCATGTTCACATTCGAAATAAAATTGTACAACTGAAAAATGTTTTGCAATTAGTGAAAAGAGCGAGGCTGTTGTACCAGTTGAAACGCTTTGACAGAAAAGTTTCGGTTTTGGTGATTACCCATGGCAAGAAATGAGGGACACACGTGCGCAGTTCGTAGCAACACTTAGAAAAAAATCACGCTAAAAATGTGTCGAACATAAATAGAGAGACTTGAGTGAAGAAAATTAAATTTTTTGACATACCTCTCTGACTTTTCTACTGGTATCAATCGGATCCTGTTCCTTTCGATAGTCGTTCTTTGACACAAAAATTACTCAATTTCCAGCTTTATCCGCAACGGTTTTGAACTGTAAAGTTGAGCTTTCTTCTTTGGTAAGAAAAGTATGGCGAAATGCCGTTTCCAGCTGAATCGCCTTCGAAAAATCTTATTTTGCGAGCCCCCGCCGGTGGGAACGAATTCCCTGGTATCAATCAGAATTATTGTTCCGAAAAAATGTCGTTTACGTCCATGGGACTGTTTTTCTATCGCAGTTTCGGTCCAGTTTCGATGGACTTTTCTGAAGTCTACTTGGATGAAGATAAGTCTTCATAGAAGCGCCATGAGTGTTTTGGATGTTTCGCAAGTTCCAAGTACCGGCGGCCATTTTGTTATATCATTCTTCTCTTCCCGGTAAAAGACTGAGAATGACAACAAATCCTTGCGGCGAGATCGCGGGAAAATTAAACAGCAGGAAATCAAATTTTCAATGTGCCTTAATCGTTGGAAGTACAGTACACTTTCATTCACCAAGAATGTTCGAAATTTCGCCTAAACAGACAAAATCGATTTATTTACTAGTGGAAATTTTTCAAATAACAAACTTTCGTTATTATCTTTATTTCTTCGCTGTTGCAGACAACCGTAGATTACTCGACAGGGCCAATTTTGAACCACCTGCAAATTAATTTCTTTAGCAACGATCATCCGATAGCATCTCGCCAAAGAAAGAAAGTAATTGACAGCTCTCTAGACTGCTCTGAAGTGAGCATTTTATTTCATTTCTTGCCATGTGAATGGAAGTTTGGATAATTGTACGTCCTTCGTTTTCGTTCAGAAAAGAACTATCATACGTGGTTGATAAGTCTTGTAACAGTTCCTGCTTCCCCTCTTCCCCTGTTAGCTTCAATATTGCGTGTTAATGGTCTCGGAAAGCAAAACGACTCGGAAAAAAGCATTACAGGGACGGAAAACGCGATACTGTTAGGGTCGTAGCATGCAATGACGAGTTTGCTAGTTTTTGCAGGAGTTTAGCAAGTGTTCCAAGGTCTTATGAACCGCATTGTAGGCTATGGTAAATATTCGAAACTCATTTAGAGTTGACCATAAAGTATGGTAGCAATAGTAACAAATGACTGACCAACAAAACCTGTTGATTTTTATCTATCGCAGCTGGTAGTCATACCGCAGTGAAAGCTATACAAGAAGGCATGAAGGAATGGACCAAGAAAACGTGCATTACATTTAAGAAGAGAACCAACGAGGCTGCATATGTTTCTTTCTTTAGAGGATCGGGGTTAGTGAGTGACAGTGATATAGTTGTATAAATGTCCTGTGTAAAAGGAACTCAACGCAGCCGCAAACCAATCTTATGTCGATCGAATCATGATCTGTTCAGAGCTCGAGTGTTTTAGAAGAACTTAACGGAGTCAGAAATTCAAATGAAACTGTGAAGTAAAATTCGGGTTTCTTAGCAAAATGTCATTAAAATGTCACCTCAGTTTCCTAACACTGGCTTTCGAAAGGGGCAAATATACTGTTAAAAGTGAGAATAACGTAACTGGCCTCGCATTTTCGGAACGTCAGTATCCCTGTCAGATCAAAAATTAAAGACGGCCTTTTTCCGCAAAAAGGTTTTGCGACTTATCATATAGAGTACAGAGTACAAAAAGATTAGCCTGTGTACATTTGAGGGGAGGAGGCGGATGTACACAGGTTACGAAAAGATCATCCTGTGTCAGCTTAAACAAATATCCGTTTAAATAGCCTTAACGATCTAGGAAGATAGGAAACAACAGTACAAGGTACAGTGTTTTAAGGTTTGTCGTGGCGAAGCCATGGAAGAGAAATTATTTCCCGAATTTCTCTACACTGGACATTAAAAATTTCAAATACGTTTTTGGTGCACTTGTGGAAAATTGAAATTAAATCATTGAATGCAACTGGTTGAGAGGCCTTCCTGTGAAGTAAAGCATACAATTTTCTTTCAGTTGTTGGTCTTACGTGGGAAGAACTGGCAACAAACAGCAGTTGTCTCTCGCGAGTGGCTGTTGGCGTAAGGGAACAGTTGCTCACGAGATAGGTAAGCTTTTCTTTCCTATATTGTTATTGATTTAATACGCTGAGAGTTCTGTCCACTTTGTTATAACCGTCGCACTTTGTAAATTGTCTCATTTTGTAATACCTGTCGCATTTTGTGAAACACTGGTGGATCTTGATAAAGTTCTCTCGGCAAAGGTTGAATTTCAATTAAATGCAATTCGCTCATTAAGATGCACCTTAGGTTAGGCATGGGTGAATTGCATGTGTGACAAAAGGCAATATCTTAGTTCGCATTTTTTGTTTCTACCGGAGTGCCGACTTCCTCTCAGTAAATTTAACTTTTGTGAAAACCTTTTTAACCAGAAGATACCGGTAGCGTTGTATACGGAAACGCGATTAAATCACTTATATTTTCTTCAAAAAGAATTTTTGAAGAGTTGATTCTTGAAAGTTTACGGGCCTCACCCTTGATAAACTCTTTCGTGCCTTATGTTCAAGTTTGAACGTGTGCATAAGTTTCATCAACCAATTTTTACCTCTTGACTGTTGCGAAATGTTATATGAATGGGAAAAGGAGTTTTGAAGTTTGATACCTTTTCTCCAAAATATATCAAAGATGTAATAAACCATCCTAAGACTGAAAGTAAAGCACATGGTAAATCAAAACGCTTTTGCGAGTCTCAAATGAAGACGTCTCAGGAAGAACTATTGGCCAGGATTGTAATTAGTTTAGGCACCTATTTGTAATAATAATAATAATAATAATAATAATAATAATAATAATAATAATAATAAAAGATCTGGAGATAGAAATAGCCCGTATGTGGCAGATGAGAACAGTGATAATCCCCGTTGTTGTAGGTGCCCTTGGAGTTATTAGGAAAGGCACTGAAAAACAGCTGCGCGAAATCCCAGGCAACAATAACCCACATGAAATCCAGAAAACAGCACTTCTGGGAACAGCACACATTCTGAGAAAGGTCCTTTCAATCAAGTAAATTGAACAAACACTCCTCTAGTGCCTTAGAACCATGGTTTGGTTCTGGCCCTAGAAGGTAAATGTAGACAAGTAATAAGTGAAGTAAAATAATAATAATAATAATAATAATAATAATAATAATAATAATAATAATAATTTTATGTAATACAGCCATTACTACCCTCAACAAAGAGTGCACATACCAGTTCTAGCTAGATTTTTGAAATAGTAGCCTCAGTTTTTGCCTCGGATACTAACCAAAACATTAAAAAGCGTTCAATTTCCAAGTAAAATAAACAAGTTTATTATAAACTGCGACGATTATTACAAATAAGTGTGGCAGAACACCGAGAGTCAAATTAATTTTCGTTGTTTGCTTTCATTGGTTTTGCTTTCTATGATTGGTTAGTTAAAAGCTTGTACTCACTTTCTTAACCAGGCGAAGCAAAACCAAAACTGGGTTTTTTTTTTCCGAATTTTGACAATACGCGCGTGAAAGTATTTCTTAATTTCACTCGTCACCATTTTATTACAAATAATAAAATTTTTATTCAGGCGACATAGTTAATTAACAGACGAGCGAAAATGTCACCGCGGCAAGAAACGATTACCGACAATCAAATTTACGTGAAAATTTTATTTAACGGAAAGATGGATTGCTGTTTTTTCCGTAGGGCATGCCTTGGGTTTGTTTCACGAACAGTCGAGACCGGACCGAGATAATTACGTTACAATCCTATACAAAAATATCATTCCAGGTAGGTATACAACGATTTTATTCATGTAAAAAACAACACATGAATCATACACCTGAAGTTATGTTAAGGCATTATTTTACAAACGTTCGTGCAGTCAGTCAGTCACTTAAAGCCAACCAGACTTACCAGCCTTCGGTTTACTTCCAAAAGGCATGGTAAGTCTGGTCAAACCATGCTCCTCCAGGCTTACGAGACGTTTTGCAAGGCCCATGATCCCAGGATAAAAACATACTAAATGAAACGTTTTGATTATCAACCTAAAAGACGTTATGAATAGTCGTTGAAACGTAAAGGTTTGTCTTTATAGTGAAAGACGGTAGGGGCAATTTAAGGAACCATACGGTAGTGTTTAGTATTCTTAGCCATGAATTAAACGCAATGACCCGTCTTTACAATGTTCTTTTCAGTCAAAGCGTTTTTGAGAAGAACTTCAACAAATTAAATTCTTTGCAAATAATCAAATAGATGTACTAATTATTGATTTTTAATTTAACGATACCTTTTTATTCTGATTTTTCCCCTCTCAATCAGGTAAGGAGAATAACTTCAAAAAGCACAGCGCAAGTGTCATCGATTCCATGGGAACACCTTATGATTATGATTCAGTGATGCACTATGGAGCAACATACTTCTCCAAGAACCAATTACCCACTATAGTGCCCAAGAGGGCAGGGGTCAGTAAAGCAAGAACTGGAAATCTTTGTTTAATTACTAGATTTAATTATCAATTAAGAGCCTCCACAAATTGTGGAATATCAAGGTGGCTGTCAACCTCTGAATGTTTTGGTATCCTAATATGATGGCCTTAATCCAATTTTGAACTGCTGTCTATCAAGATCGTTTTTTTAAGTTACGAACAGTTAATATAAAATTAAAGGCATTTTATGGGGATTTACTGCTACTACGGTGACTTGACACATCAAGAAATGAACAACCTTTATTCTTTTGCTTTTGTTTGCACTACTGGCCTTCAATCCTCTTACTATTTTCGAATAATATGGCCGTTAAAATTTCAGCATAAGTCAGAGAAACGAATCTTAGTTTCCGAATTTATGGAGTCATCTTGAAATACTCGTCGAAAGAAAAGAAACAACTCGAATGATTACAGACTGAATTGGACTCCACTCGGTCCTATTACCATTATTAATGTTATATCGCATCCTTATCTCCCAGGTTTCAATCGGTAACCGTAGAGGAATCAGTGCAATCGACGCTCAACAAATGAACTTGATGTACCAATGTTTTGGAACAGGTAATGTAATTTTAGCTTCTTCCGATGTATTTGCACTGTGAAGTCTTACAACACCGCGACGCGTGAAATAAAAATTCTCGTTTTCCGTCATCAAACACAATTAGGATAATTCCCGAGAATTTGTGGGTCATACACAAAACAATAAAATGGGAGATCGAAATATCTTGTCTGGACATCTTCTTTTCTACTTAACTTACACGCCACATTTTCCAATTTAGCTTTTTCGGTGTTGCTCGTCTAAAAGAAAAAGTAGTCAGTTTTATCTTCGAAATAACGAGTTTATCATTTGACAAGGCAGAAAACCACCGTGGCTAGGAAATGATCGGAAATGGCCACAAAAAACACAATGGTTCGAATGCTGAATATCTGTTCTCGCCATTATGATAATCAAGAGACTTTTTCTACATGCTCAAATCAATTTATTTAAGCTCGGTAGCGTAAGGAGTGGTTACCCAATCTCCCGAGCCGGGGGCTCGTGTATTAAACGTTCGAGCTTTCCGGATCGAATTGGAATTTAGAAGTGTTGGGTTTTGAGGAGAGAGGAAAACCGGAGTACCCGGAGAAAAACCTCTCCGAGCAGAGAAGAGAACCAACAACAAACTCAACCCACATATGACGTCAAGTCCGGAAATCGAACCCGGGCCACATTGGTGGAAGACGAGTGCTCTCACCACTGCGACATCCCTCCTCCCCAAATGCTCACTGAAACATTTACGCTGAAGCCTCCGAGCTACTGCGCACGAAGAAATATCATAAACTACACTCAGTAGAAGATTGCTGCGCAGGAATATTGGCAGTAATAAGATGAGCTTTTAATACGATAAATGCCTTTTTATTTCAGCAACAACAGCACCACCTCCAACCAATGGAGGTACGTTTGTAATCTTATTTCTATAAGACACGGTCATTATTGATTATTTTAAAATCTTACAGTTGCATAGAAAATCAGTCAGCCTAAAGTATAGTACTCTAAAGAAATTTCTATAAGCTTTTTGGAAAAACATGACACTGCGGGATTTTTTTTAACGAAAGAAACGTGTTTTGTGCTCATTTATTACTTCAGTAACCGTCTTAGCACTAATGCTTTTGACTACATAATTTCACTAGTGCGTTTGCTCGCAGAATCAAATTTAATCTGGTAGTTGCAGTCGAATGGTGCTATTAATTCAGCCAACATCACATTATGAGAGGCTCAGGTCTATGGAGCTATTAATTCAGTCGGCATCACATTATGACATGCTCAGGTCTTCAGACAATGAGATTAATATCAGCAAAAGTGACTTCACATCCAAAAGAGAGTCAAAGCCATGTTATACGCCGCCTAATTCTTAACAACAAGAAAGAAGTTACAAATTTGAGGAATCTGTGACATCAACAAGTGTTAGCCAGGAACCATATTTTTTCACTTATTAAACAATCATCGTATTCGGTTTTCACTTGACAGCGACCTATTGTAACGTCTAGGCTTCGTAGTTGAACGTCCTTGAGGAAATTTAAGCTATTTGTCGTATGACAGTCTTATTTTCCTCCACTATTAGCAGCAATCTGGAAACAGGAAACAAGGTTTTTGTGTTCACAAGACTGAGTAAAAAAGTGGTTACAAATCATCAGTTCAAAACTCACGGATACCGACAGATTCTTTGTCTCTATCATCACAAACTATAGATCAGTGTTGAACTGAGTGTAGAAAGTATCATAGTGTTCTTTGGTTTTAACTAATTTTGCTTTTCGTCGCCATGTGATCGGCTGGCAAAACTCGCTCCACTTTCTCAGTTCAACCATAACCAATCGCAACTTGCATCCTATCAACGCTTTACTAGGCTTGCATGCAACTGGTTCGAATTACGATTAGTTCATTGTGCGTTTGCGTCTGTTTCGAGTAATTAATTAGGTTTGGTTTAGGATCAAGTGAAACTTGCTCCAAGTGGTATTGAGTGTGCTCGGGTCATGTTTCCAGTGTGAATGTAAAAGTGCAGGCACCGTATTATCCAGTAAGGAGTTGTATTATAGGCAAAGTATATTTAGACACACCAATATGCTGTCGCTAGATTACGCTTGTAACTAGAAGATGTAAACAAATCCCATGATAAGATTTACATTGATAGTGATACCTATACATATACACAACATGATTAATACATTCACAAGTGACGTCACTCAAAAGCAGATTTGTATTTTGTCGTTGCAGTCATTTCTTACGTTCGTACTCCCAACTTTTTATTTAAGTGGTTTCAAAACTGACTTTGTGACCGAAAGAAAAACAAAAATATAAAAATTAAGTTTATTTCTTACTTAATATCTTTCTGACACGTAAGCTGCATGGCTTTAAAATTTTTGCATTTTATTCCTAGTCAACTGAAAACAGAATACAACGCTGAAACTGTCTTGTTTTCCTTTTTAGTGTCTTGCAACTTTGAAAGCGGTCTGTGCTCGGGATGGAAACAGGAAACATCAGACAAGTTTGATTGGACTTCAAGATCTGGCGCGACCCCGTCCTACGGTACTGGACCAACATCAGGACATGGCGGATCAGGTATATTGGGCGACGTACGGCTACTATATCAAACATTACCTTTATCGACGAGGAAGTAGATTTATGTAGAGTGATCGGGAGGGCGCCCTTATAGAAAAAGAACGCGTGTTTGTTTTCGCCTGAGCAAGTGAGAGTAGTACATGTCTTTTGAACGATCAAATTTTACACAATTGTGCAAGAATCTCAGCATAAGCACTCGAAAAGATTCTACCTCAATCATAAGACACTAACTATAATGGCATATCGGGTATTTCGACAGAAACAGACAGTATTTCTCCAGTGAATTCCTGATAGTGTGGTCTCGCTCGCTAGTCGGCGTTTCTTTTTAATGGCAAACGAAACTCTAAGAAATGCAATGGAATCCGCCGGTCCCTTGATTTGCCCAATTTCAACTGGCAACGAGAAGAGAACAAAATAGAAAGGCAGATGGGAGTTGAGGACTGATGACTTTTTCATTTCCATTTCCTTAGTATACACACATCAAGATTAGCCTTTTTGGCTATGTTACAAGTTATTTACCATTTCTTGTTCTGGTTAGAAAAGAGCTTGCATTGCACTCAAATGATTTTATCGAATCAAATTTGAACACGTTATTCCTAGACGGGACCAATTTTCAAAACAAATAGAGGAAAACTTGGCCAATGAAAGAACTACTTCCCTAAATACTTACTGTGATCTATTGTCCTAATAACACTTGGAGTGGTACATATAAGGCTACGAAAAAGATTTTTCATTTATTTGCCAAACCGGCGTCAGTTGAAAGACCATTGCTCAAGACAGTGCACATGAAGTTGTCACACAACTCGCATGCGCAAAATGAAATTTCCTTAAGTTTTCCTTGAGAAATGAAGAGAAATTAATATTCCGGCACAAACAAAATTTTTCCGCATTCTGACAAAATGAAAGTTTGCCCTTGTTTGGCCTTTTTATTAGTCAGTTCTTGCCAAAGCGTTAGCATAATATTGGTCACAAAACAACGAAAAGCTATCAAGCGATTAGGTTCCTTTGTTTCGATGTAATATCCTTTTGTTTTCTAGGAAAGTACATGTATATCGAGGCGTCAAGTCCAAGGAAGAAAAATGACAACGCCAAGCTTTCGTTCACTTCTGCTGGAAGCGGCATGTTTTGCATGACCTTCTATTATCACATGTTTGGAGGAGGTATTGGCACACTCAAAGTATACATTGGAAGCCAGGAAAAATTTACCTCAACCGGAAACAAAGGGAATGCCTGGAAGAAGGCCGAACTTGATGTCACTGCAAGTGGAAGTGTGAGTGTACAAAAAATAAATATAGACCTTTGGTCTTGATTCAAACTTGTTTGGATAAAGCATAAGAAAAGTTGCAATGATAGGCCACGTCAGGGAATGTTTTCTGATCAAAATTATCCACATAAAAGGAAAAAGGAACAAAAAACAAACAAGAGAAAAGGAATGTGCTTCTGGAAATGGTGGCGCGCTAAGAGTTGAATTTTCATCTTTTCATCTTTTTATGCCTTGCATTTACTAATCTGTGGATAAAGTTGAGTATTACATCGACAATTCCGATATTCCTGACATGTAATTAACATAGCAGTAAACTTAATTTGGTTTACATTGAAGCTAAAGACATATATACTTTCTCAAGAATTTGCTTGTCTTTTTTTTTCCATTTTGTTCCATATTTATGGTTTCATATTTATGGTTTCTAGCCACTTAATATTTCCACGTGAGTTCAGAATGTAGCTAATTCTAGGCCTATGGTATCATTGGTTTCAACTCGAAGGTCAAGGTGACATTTGAAGGAATAAGAGGCGGAAGCTATCAAGGCGACATTGCTGTTGATGACGTTTCTTTGAGACCGGGGAGTTGCTCTGGCAAACCACCGCCAGCTGGAGGTTTGTAAGATACTTCTATACCAATAGGATAGAGCTCTGTGTAGGCCTGACAACCAATGAAAACTAAAGTTCATTCCTGAAAGATTGTTTCCTCCTGTTTTTAACTAACGTTTCGATTAACTGAGCAGCCAGTGAGAAGCCATAATCGGAGTCAAGTTGAGTTGTGTAGCGTAAGTGGGTGGTATGTAAATTCTCTAACCAATTGGCTGGTCAAGGGAGCGAGAATGCTATTATTGTCAGCCTGTAAGCCATGTTATTGACTACGAAAATTGTAGGAAGTTATTGGTGCATTTTAGTACGTGTTTTCGGAATGACATTTCTGTGGCTTCACTGGTAGCAAAAAAGGTCGGTTTGTTCAAAATAATATTTTCGAAACATAAAACTCCTCACTTTTTAAGGATGCGGATTCAGACCTTTTATATATCGTATCGTTAGTGGTGTAAATCCAAAATAACAGCTGGCCATGAATATCTTGTTTTCCTTTTTAGTGTCTTGCAACTTTGACAGCGGTCTGTGCTCAGGATGGAAACAGGAAACATCAGACAAGTTTGACTGGACTTCTAAATCTCGCGGGACCCCATCCTCCGGCACTGGGCCAACATCAGGACATGGCGGAACAGGTATATTGGGCGACGTACGGTTATTATATCAAACATTAGCTTTATCGACGAGGAACTAGATTTATGGAGAGGGATCAGGAGGGGCGGCTCTTAGAAAAAGAAGGCGTGTTTTTTGTTTTGGCATGAGCAAGGGAGATTGCGTGAGTAATCAAGTTGTACATGTGCAACGAATCACAGCATAGGCACTCGAAAAGATGCTATGTCAATCATTAAGACACTAACTATAAGGGTGAGTATTTCAACAGAAGGAAATTTTTTCCAGTGAGGTTCCAAAGTGGGTAGCCGCGCGCCCGCTGGTGAGCTTTTCTTGTTAACGCACAGACAATACTCTAATGAGAAATGCATGAAATTGGAAAATACTGGAAACACTAAATGGAATCGATATCGGTCCATTGATTCCCTCAGACTCAATGAACAACGAGAAAAGGAAAGACAGGCGGGAGTTGATGACAGATGACTGTTTCCTTTTTATAATTTCTTTTCCTACATCATACACACAACAATGATATCAGCCTTTTTTGGCTATGTTAGATATTATTAACCATTTCTTGTGGTGGTTAGAAAACAACCTCGTTCCCAGGGTCTTTGGCGAGCAAGGTTGGTTAGAAAAGAGCTTGTTTTATACTCCTGAATGATTTTATCGAATCAAATTTGTATACGTGTTTCCTAGAAGTGACGCAGTGGTGTATATGAGGCCACAAACCAAAATCTTTTATTTCCTTAAATCGGCGTCAATTGAAAGAACATTGCTTAAGACAATGCACATGAAATTGTCACACAACTCGCAAATTGAAATATCCTTAGTTGTCCTTGAGAAACTAAAGGAAATGACACAAATATATTTCTGGCATTCTGGCAAAATGCACTGATTTCCCTTGTTTGGCCTTATTATAAGCTTGTCGGTCTTTTGCAAAAGCGTTAGCATAATATTGGTCATAAAACAACGAAAAGCTAGCAAGCGATTGGCTTCTTTTTTTTCTAGGAAAGTACATGTATATCGAGGCGTCAAGTCCAAGGAAGAAAAATGACAACGCCAAGCTTTCGTTCACTTCTGCTGGAAGCGGCATGTTTTGCATGACCTTCTATTATCACATGTTTGGAGGAGGTATTGGCACACTCAAAGTATACATTGGAAGCCAGGAAAAATTTACCTCAACCGGAAACAAAGGGAATGCCTGGAAGAAGGCCGAACTTGATGTCACTGCAAGTGGAAGTGTGAGTGTACAAAAAATAAATTAGACCCTTAGATCTTGATTCAAACTTGTTTGGATAAAGCATAAAAAAAGTTGCAATGATAGGCCACCTCAGGGAATGTTTTCTGATCAAAATTATCCACATAAAAGGAAAAAGGAACAAAAAAAAAAAGAGAAAAGGAATGTGTTGCTGGAAATGGTGGTGCGCTAAGAGAGTTGAATTTTCATCCTTTTAAGCCTTGCATTTACTAATCTGTGGGTCAAGTTGAGTGCTATAACGGCAATTCCGATTCCTGGCATGTAATTAACATAGTAGTAAACTTAATTTAGCTTACATAGAAGCTAAAGAAATATATATTTTTCTCAAGATTTTGCTTAGTTTTTATTTTCTTAAAACCAAGCTCTTTCCATATTTATGATTTCAATTTGATTTTTTAGCTACTGAATTTTCCACGTGAGTTCAGAGTGCAGCTTTAATTCTAGGACTATTGTATCATTGTTTTCAACTTGAAGGTCAAGGTGACATTTGAAGGAATAAGAGGCGGAAGCTATCAAGGCGACATTGCTGTTGACGACGTTTCTTTGAGACCAGGGAGTTGCTCTGGCAAACCAGGAGGTTTGTAAGATATTCTTATACCGGCAATGGCATAGAGCTCTTCGTAGACCTGGCTACCAAAGAAAACCAAAGCTCATTCTTGAAATATTGTTTCCTCCTGTTTTAACTAACGTTTCGATTAACTGAGCAGCCAGCGAGAAGCCGGCATTATCGGAGTCAAGTTGAGTTGTGTAGCGTAAGTGGATGGTATATAACCAGTCGAAGGGTTAAGGGAGTGACAATGTTTTTCTTGTCAGCCATGATGTTATTGGAAGTTATTGGTGCATTTCGGTATGTGTTTTGGTAACAGTGTGGCGCGTTTGTTCTAGGTTAGCAAACCAACTTTTCAGGGTCATGGGTTCGTAGTTGCGTGTCTGCAGTGAAGGTCAGTAACGCATTTAGCTGAGGAGAGAAAAGGAAAATACTTTCTATGCAGCATGAAGAAATGATTTTACAAAGATGAAGCA
This sequence comes from Pachyseris speciosa, assembly GCA_016490735.1. NCBI lineage: Eukaryota > Metazoa > Cnidaria > Anthozoa > Scleractinia > Pachyseridae > Pachyseris > Pachyseris speciosa. The sequence goes on along the minus strand of JAEMWC010000338.1, from coordinate 494,306 downwards.
GTTATAGATCTTACTGTTCAAAATATATATTTCGCCTAATTTCGAAACGTAAATCTCCTCATTTAAGGATGCGGACCAGACCTTTTACATCTCGTATCGTTGGTGGTGTGAATGCAAAAATAAACAGCTGGCCGTCGCTATCTTGTTTTCCGTTTTAGTGTCTTGCAACTTTGACAGCGGTCTGTGCTCAGGATGGAAACAAGAAACATCAGACATGTTTGATTGGACTTCAAGATCTGGTGGGACCCCATCCTCCGGTACTGGGCCAACATCAGGACATGGCGGAACAGGTATATTGGGCGACGTACGGTTATTATATCAAACATTAGGTTTATCGATGATGAACTAGATTGATGGAGAGGGATCGGGAGGAGCGGCTCTTAGAAAAAGAACGCGTTTTTTGTTTTGGCCTGAGCAAGAAAGAGTGCGTGAGTAATCAAGTTATACGTGTGCAACGAATCACAGCACAAGCACTCGAAAAGATTCTACATCAATCATTAAGACACTAACTATAAAAGTGAGTATTTCAACAGAGGGAGATTTTTTTCCAGTGAGGTTCCAAATAGTGTAGCCGTGCCCACACATGGTGACCTTTTCTTGTTAACGAACAAACGATACACTAATGAGAGATGCATGAAATTGGAAAATACTGAAAACACTAAATGTAATCGATATCGGTCCATTGATTCGCTCAGTCGCAACTGACAACTAGAAAAGGAAAATGTAAAAAGACAAACTGAACGGGAATTGATGACTTAAGACTGTTTCATTTCTATAATTCCTTTCCTACATCAGTAATACACACAACAATGATATTAGCCTTTTTTGACTATGTTAGATATTATTAACCATTTCTTGTTGTGGTTAGAAAACAATCTCGTTTCGAGGATCTCTGGGAACGAGGTTGGTTAGAAAAGAGCTTGTTTAGCGCTCGTGAATGATTTTATCGAATCAAATTTGTACACGTTTTCCCTAGAGGTGAGGCATTTTCAGAGTGGTATATATAAGGCCACGAAAAAAGTCTATTATTTGCTTTACCGTCTTCAAATGAAGACCTGATCGGGGGAGCAGGGATGGCGTAGTGGTGAGAGCACTCGCCTCCCACCAATGTGGCCCGGGTTCGATTCCCGGACCCGGCGTCATATGTAGGTTAAGTTTGTTATTGGTGTGTTTGTTATTGTTACTGGAGCGCACGGCCAGGTGGATCGTGGGTAAAAAAATTACATTTTTTTACCATTGCTTGAGACAATGCACATGAAGGTGTCACACACCTCGCATGCGGAAATTGAAATTTCCTCAGTTGTCCTTAGCTTGAGAACCTAAGGGAAATTAATATTCAGACACAAAAAAATTTTGGCATTCTGGAAAAATACATTATTTACCTTGTTTGGCCTTTTTATAAGTCGGTCTTTTGCCAAAGCGTTAGCATAAAGTTGGTCACAAAACAGCGAAAAGCTAGCAAGCGATGGTTTCCATTTGTTTATACGTGATTTCCTTTTGTTTTCTAGGAAAGTACATGTATATCGAGGCGTCAAGTCCAAGGAAGAAAAATGACAACGCCAAGCTTTCGTTCACTTCTGCTGGAAGCGGCATGTTTTGCATGACCTTCTATTATCACATGTTTGGAGGAGGTATTGGCACACTCAAAGTATACATTGGAAGCCAGGAAAAATTTACCTCAACCGGAAACAAAGGGAATGCCTGGAAGAAGGCCGAACTTGATGTCACTGCAAGTGGAAGTGTGAGTGTACAAAAAATAAATTAGACCTTTCGAAAACAAAGTGTATTATGGTAGATGTGGAAGTGGCGAATGCTCGCCCTACATACAATACTTACCGACTACTTGCGATACGGTCGAAACCATTAAGGTGGCTGAACGCAGTTTCCGTGAGGTTAGCTACACAGCGCAATCTTTTAACAAGCGTAGTATCTTTAAAGGCCTAATGATCCAACAATGGAAACCTTCTTTAAACAGACAAATTCATTGCTACAAGGTGAAACTGTTCCCACTGGCCGGGAATTCCTTGATACTTATAAATATACAATTAGCGGACGGTCAAATTTACCCTGAAGATGGCCTAGCACCGAAAACGTTCGAATTTTTACTTTTTTAAAAACCTTTTTTTGTCTAAGACTATTGTATCATTGTTTCAACTTAAAGGTCAAGGTGACATTTGAAGGAATAAGAGGCGGCAGCTATAAAGGCGACATTGCTGTTGACGACGTTTCATTTAGACCAGGGAGTTGCTCTGGCAAACCACCGCCACCACCGCCAGTTGGAGGTTTGTAATATATTTTTATACCGATAGGATAGAGCTCTGCATAAGCCTAATGTCAATCAACGAAAACCAAAGCTAATTTAGTCTTGAAAGATTGTTTCCTCCTGTTTTGACTCAGTAACGTTTCGATTAACTGAGCAGAAGCCTTTATCGGAGTCAAGTGAGTTGTGTAGCGTCAGCGGATGGTATATAACTAAATTCTCTTACCAATTGATGGAACAAAGGAGCGAAAATGTTAGTATTGCAATTGTCAGCCTGTAAGCCATGATGTTATTGACTACTAAAATTGTAAGAGGTTATTGGTGCATTTCGGTAGGTATTTTGGTAATTAATATATTTCTGTGCATGGCTGTACTGGTAGTAAATAAAGGTCGGTTTGTCTTAATTGTTGTTTGTGTTGATGCCTTAAATGTTTTAAGTCGTTCTTGCGGCGCAGAAAGTTGTTGGTAACAGTGTAGCGCATTTTGTTTTTGGTTAGCAAAACAGCTTTTCAGAGCCACAGGTTCGTAGTTGTGTCTGCAGTGTAGCTAACGCGTTTATCTGAGGAGGAAAACGGAGAAGAGTGATCACGCAGCAAGCAGAAATGATTTTACAAAGATGAAGCGCTTATAAAGATCTGTTCATATATATATATATATATATATATATATTTCGCGTAAATTCGAAACATAATCTTCTTTTTAAGGATGCGGATCCAGACCTTCTACTCGTATCGTTGGTGGTGTAAATGCAAAAATAAACAGCTGGCCATGGCAGGCAATGTTGACGAGAACGTCTGGTAGCCAGTTTTGTGGAGGGTCGCTGGTGGATCCTTTATGGGTTGTAACGGCTGCACATTGTGTCTGGAATACTTCACCATCATCTCTAAAAGTGAAGTAAGTATTAAAAGGAACGTATTAATTAGCACTATCATATGATCCGCACACCCTTCCGCGCGCTTTCATTGTGAAACTATTTAGAAAATCCCGGTGTGAGGGCCGTACACCTTTGCGCGAGTAGGGCCGGAAAAAAGCCGTGCGGCCCTGTTATAGGAACACGTGCGGCCCCAAGCGATACGGTTTTAGAGGATTTCGTCACGTCTAACCATGTAAATTGATTTTAAAACCAGAAAGCAAATACAAACAACATATTAGATCAATTTTCTGTGCAAATTCGTCATTTTCTACGTGCTCATGAAGAGTCTAAAGAGGCCATATGATAAAACCCTTATTCACTGAATCAGGTCGGGCCGCACGGGAAAATATTTGGCTCTCGGTCATGGCGCACGAATCTGGCTGCGCTCGATCGGTACGGCATGACCTCGAACCAAATATTTTCCCGTTCATCCTCCCGGTCAATAAGTACATGATACGAGCCATACAGTACATAATGAGTTTCAAGCATTCACTTTTGGCTGTTGAAGTAATTTATTGTCTAGATCGCGCTTATTTAATTGCCCATCTTGGATCAGTTGATTATCTCATTCAAGCGATCACTTAATGTCCATACCTCTTATAGTGTTAATAACTTTGTTTCCTATTTGTGAAGTTTATAATTTTTATACATTGTCATACAACTAGATCTAAAAATGATTCGTCTATAATTTTTGGCGTTTATGTTTTCAGTTTTCTAATTATAATTAGAAAAGTTTTAATATTTAGATTACTTATATCTCTTCCCATTTTTTCTTAATAAACTCGTATCCGTTTTAGCGAGATCTTATGAGCTAACGGGTATTACAGACTGTACAAAGTTTTGTATGACTCGGTTGTAAGCTCTTGGCCATAGAAAAGCTAGGGAAATGGAGAGATTAAAAAAAAAACACACGCGACATTCTGCTTTCAGTTCATCGCATTTTCATTTGTTTTAAATGTCAAAGAACCTTTAAATTGGGAAATTGTTCACTTCGGAGATGACACCATGTTGCGTTACTAGATGCAAAAATCGTAAATGGTTTGAAACCAGGAGTCGTATCATAACTAAGTGAATTACGATCGTCCAGGTGAGTGTAGTCTTGAGAAGGACTGTCTGTGATGGCATTGACTCATAACAAACAGTCCTTCTCAGGACTACTCACCGGGACGATCGTAATTCACTCAGTTAGAGATGCAAAAAGTTATTAAGGCCTTTTAGATAGCATTGTCTTTTCCAATTGTTTAGACAAGTATTATTTCGTCCAAATAACTTTAATCGTGTTATTATAACCCTGTCTAGATTGAGGGCTCATTTCAGGCGACCTGAAACTGCGGGAACAGAAAAGATATTCGACGTTGCCCAGATAATAACACACACATCATATAACAAACCTGTCAAACTGGCCCACGACATTGCTCTTCTCAAGCTTGCGACACCCGCTATCCTTGGGAAGGGTATTGGCCTTGTTTGCTTGCCAAATCCAACCAATGTTCTTCCAGTTGGCAACTTAAATAAAATGTGCTGGATAACTGGATGGGGAACTTTGTCACCAGGTGGAAGCCAACCCAATCAACTCCAGCAAGCCTCAGTTCCACTGGTGTCCAAGTCACGCTGTTCAGCTTCCTATCCAGGCAAGATTCACGACTCTATGTTATGCGCTGGGTTTGCCCAAGGAGGAGTTGACTCTTGCCAAGGTGATAGTGGTGGACCGCTAGTTTGTGAGTTCAATGGCAAATGGTATCTGGAGGGTGTCACCAGCTGGGGCCATGGCTGTGCTGCGCGTGATAAGTATGGTGTTTATGCTAACGTTCGTAATCTGAGATCGTGGGTCCTCGAAAAGATAGGAAATACACCCCCAACACCAGGCACTCCACCACCACCACAGTCAGGTATCTTTTTTTTTTTTTTTTATCAAATAACTTGCTTTATAGAGCGTTTTCATTCTCGTGACTCCTGGCCATATTGGTTTACTGAAACAAAATAAGGTATTTGCATAAAAGTAGAGTTCTATTCCCAGAGGTTTCGTTTGGAACACCGACATGGCCGCCGTGACGTCATGTGAAAACGCTCTATACATCGCCGCCATGCTGGTGGACGTAAACAATACGTCTCTCATTAGCTTCTTTTGTTCGTCCACCAGCAATTGTTCGTTTCACCATTGTTATATGTGTCTCTAGAGATTGGCTGCAAACCACCTATAGATTTTACGATTTTAGGGTCATAAATGCTATTTCTTGTATGGTGCATAACAGATTTTTTGTCTTTGCCTAGTATTACAAATTTTCCTCCTAGCTCTCCCTAAAGGTTGCTCTGCATTGTTCATATTTTCTTCCATTTCATTTATGCGAGAAATCCGGCTGTTCATTTTTATCCCAAGCGCTGGCGATCGTCGTTAGTCTCGCCGCTGAGTTCCGTAATACCAATCAAACCGCTGCTAACAAATATTGCTCGTGTTTAGCATGTTCCCAGTGTGAAATTAGAAGCTCAGTCACGATTTTGTCCAATTAATTAATTAAATGTTGACATGTTACAACTTTCAAAAAAATAACACTCGCTTATCAGCCGGATTACAGCTGAAACAACTTGTAGACAAGTTGCCTTATACTGAGCATTTGCTCGTTTTTACTCACTGTGAGCTACGCGTTTAGTTTGTTCTTTTGAGAATGGGCTGTGTCCTGGTATGACGCAATCAACGGCTGATGTGTTCGACTGGACGGTCCGTTCTGGCGGAACGCCTTCAAAGGGAACAGGTCCTGCTTCTGGGAATGGTGGAGCAGGTTAGTGCAATGGTTTAATAATAATAATAATAATAATAATAATAATAATAATAATAATAATAATAATAATAATCCTCCAGCACAATACCAAAATTTAACTTAACGCCCAATTTCGTTTTTCATGTTTTGCTCATCAGTTCGGAGTCGAAAGAAGTCCCTATTTCAGTATTAGAATACTAACCATTGTGCTAATACGTGAGGAGTACTTTACTTTCTTTTATTAATAAAAATAGATTCGACAAACGTACGTGAAATAGTTGTATATAATAGACAGCTGCAGCCCTCCTTCACTCGCGTCCCTAGCAAAACACTTTTTAAATCTTGTCTTTCTTTGACAGTAACAACTTTATGGTGGTACAACACCTAACAGTATCAACTGACAAACTAGTGGCCCTCTAAAACTTAATATATAAAAAAGAACACTAAAAAGATTAGAAAGGAGTATAAGTGCGGCGTGGAGGGCGTAATAATCTTATCATTTGTACGAAATTGTCTTCGTCCGATCCATTGTCTTCGTCCGATCGATAAAAGGTTAACACTTGAAAGTCGTGTCGAATCATTGTCCGATGACCTATTTACTTCATAAACGCTGATGAAAACAAAACAGTACTCTTGATAGCTCCTTGATACCAAAACAACGCACAAATGGATTTTCGTTAGACGTTCATCCTCTATGACTTTAATTTGGCCTGAATGTTTCTACGTCTGTTTAAGTGTGAATAGTCTCCTGGCTGTTCGCGTGATTTTTAAAGGGCAGTGTCACGGTTGAGCATGCGCAATGATGCTCTCGAGCGAGTAACAGCCTTTCCATTTGTCCGCCATCTTCAATTTTTTTTTATTTTGGCTAATGTACATAAAACTCTGCAGGCACATGGAGAAACAACTGAAAGTGACTTCAAATAAGGGATAAGTAAAGTTGTTGTAACAGCATGTACATGTACTGATGCCAGTGTAGTTGAAGCTTACAATATTGGAAATAAAGTGACAACAGAAACAGGTTTTCCTTGTATCCCGACAATTTAAGAAAAAAGGAGGGCGCTTACTTGCTATTTTGACCGAAGGGGCTGGCGCTGATTCGAGCGCAGGCGCTTATTCAAGGAAACACGGTATATCGCCGACCAAACTTAAACTGCCAGCTTTGCCAAGTTGATGTATCGCTACTGCACATACACGAGATCCATGACACTGTTCCTTTATTGTTAGCAAAACGCACCTAACAAACGTAGTATACGTTTGGCATTTATTACCATTCGTATCATTACCTTTAAATCCAGCTAAGTGTTAAAAAAACGAAGTTGAAATCTCCATGTTGCTGGGTGCAGCCTTAAACTTCGTTAAAATAACTTCTTTGGGATTCAAAACCTTCATTACTTGCTTTTTTATTACAGGAAAGTATATTTATATTGAAACATCTTATCCGCGAGTACAACGTGACAATGCCAAGCTAGAGGTTCCTGCCCCGGGAAAAGTATCGTGTCTTGTATTTTATTACCACATGCATGGAGCAAGCATGGGAACTCTAAATGTGTTTGACGGGAATTCCAAAGTGTTCACTGAATCTGGCAACAAAGGATTACGATGGCATAAAGCAAAAGTTACCGTTACATCCAACAAAGTAAGTAACAGATTTTCAAATTTTTATCTCGCCTCTCTTCAGTATTTTCGTAACTTAAATCAGTATGTGTTTAGAAGTGATAAGCCTGCGTGTGTCTTTATGTAGGTGACATTTGAAGGAGTCCGGGGAAGTAGCTACAGTTCTGATTTGGCCATCGATGACGTATCGATACAAGCTGGCAGCTGCGGAGGACCAACACTGCCACCACCCTCTCCGACACCAGGTTTGTTAACGAAAGATGCGTTGATGATTTGCAAACCACATTATATTGTCATGAAGGTTGAATACAAAACTAATCGCAATAGTTTGCTTATTTTGCTAATTATGTGAACTTTAGTTTACAAATAATGAAATCGTAAAGCTTGTGGGATGTGGCTGGAGTGACAAGGATACTTCACAAATTAATGTGATCAAGTAAGCTGAAGCCACTCAAAAGGCACTAAGGCCACATGGTAGCGGGCATTACCCCTTAAATCTACCAGAGCAAAGATTGAGCCCAAGCATTAGCAGATTTAAGGGGTAATGCCCGCTACCATGTGGCCTTAGTGCCTTTTGAGTGGCTTCAGCTTACTTGATCACATTAATTTGTGAAGTATCCTTGTCACTCCAGCCACATCCCACAAGCTTTACGATTTCATTGCTTGTTTTATTGATATGTGGGTACTTGAGCCTGAGTATTAGCTATGCCATGCTGATGAGGCCTAACAAGGCCGAAACAGCTGTCCATGGCTGCTAATGCTTGGGCTCAATCTTTGCTCTGGTAGATTTAAGGGGTAATGCCCGCTACCATGTGGCCTTAGTGCCTTTTGAGTGGCTTCAGCTTACTTGATCACATTAATTTGTGAAGTATCCTTTAGTTTACAAATGCCTCGCTTTTTCAAGTGAGGGGAAGCTAAATATTGTAAAGACCGCGGAATGCATTTCTTTTAGAGTTTTAAGGTACGGTATCTATGAGCTGCGCATTTGGGCGATTATATTTGCAGCAATATACTCTGAAAGTAGAATTTATTAACTAATGCTTTGCCCCTGCTGAAAGTAGCTCAGTTAGACCCAATCTCGTACCCAGAGTCCTTGGGCTGTTTGGTCAGCGTGTGGACGCCTGGAGAGACTCTTGGATAATGGACTGCCATTTTCCCAGAAAATCTGGGGTAAGACAATGAAAGTCGTTTTGATTTTTTTCCGTTAACCAAGAGTCAGTCTACTGGCGACTAACCGCTGCCCAAAGCGCCTGAGGACTCTGGGTATGAGATTGAGTTAGACCTTGAGGAAACATTACGGGAAATGCATTCGGAAAAGTAATCTCCACTATGCGTTCTTTTGTAAGATAAATCTTTTGGTTATTACCGATTTAACGTTTGTCCTGCCTCAAATTCACTTGCACGTTAGTTCACTCGTACTATATATCTAATAACTTTGCTCTGGTCACTACAGCGACTCCCCCTCCTTCGTCATGCGGCAGGTCTCCTGTGACACGTGTTATTGGAGGAGTGGACGCTCAACCCGGTAACTGGCCTTGGCAGGTAACGCTAAATGATTCCAGTTACACTGAAAACAGGATTTCTATGAATTTAGATAATCTACTTGTTTAGTTTTGAACGAGTAGTAGATTTATACTAAAACAATTAGATTATTCGCTCTCGATTTCTTTGCGTGATAACTGATTCGGGATGCGCCTTCATCAGCTACCACGCGATAGAAAAAAACAAACAAACAAACAAACAAACAAAAAAACTCGAGCTCATACAGTAATGTAATTGTTAAGTAGACAGTGAGGCGGTTGTCAACATGGTGGCCGCTTCTTCCCGTTTTCGAAGTGTCCGCGAGGAAGATTTAGATAATTTGTTTAGTTTTGAACAACTAAAAGATTTATACTTAAGCAATTAGATTATTCGCTCTCAATTTCTATTCGTGATAGCTGATCACGGGATAAAAATTGAGAGCGAATAATGTTATTGTTAACTGATAATAATAACTATAGCAATGATAATAAGGATAATGATACTAACAACCATAACTGGGATTGACTATTTTCTTTGTGAATGATCAACTAAGACGGTGAATATATGAACTACACATTGAACTACTAGTGAAGTACTGAATATTTCAGAAATGATCGACGTTGTGAACGCTACTTAATTAAACAGCCAAATTAAAGAGTGGCTAAAGAACATCAGGCATCTTTAGTTTTGCCACCTAAAACGATCTTAAAGTGCCACCTACCCCCAAAATGTGTTTTCGCTAAAGTAAATCTTTGCGCCTGTTCGAAACACTTTGTGCCTTTTAGCGTCTTAAACCAAATGTTGACTTTTATAGGCTGTAAAAGTTACGAAATCTAGCCATAATCTGTTACACGACCGAGCTAGTAAGGGGTATGGGCCTATTCCTGGTTTGACGTCATAACCTGATTTGCATCGCAGTAAATCTTTATAAACAACCACGCAAAGCACTTGTTTGTGACGTCAAACCAGTAATACACCCATGCATACTAACTCGGTCGTGCTCCAAATGATGCTTACTTTATCTTAAGTTTCGAAGCCCAATAAAAAAGACCAAACCTGTAAATAAAGGCTACATGCTTTTGGAAAAAGTGAAAAGTTTTACATTAGAAGAAAAAAATAGTTTGGGGTTAGGTGCAGTTTAAGCTAATAGTTCGATCATTGTACCACAAGGTAGTATTTCAGCTATTGAGATGAGTGATACACGCACTTTTCCAGTAATTAAACTGGTTTTGATTCTGAGTTCCAGCCGCAATGTTTTTTTTTATTCTTTGTTGTTAGATCGCCCTTCTTAGAGGAAGCTCACAGACCTTCAGCTGTGGTGGATCGCTAATCGCTCCTGATTGGGTTGTTACAGCAGCGCATTGCATTGCACGAGGACAGTGAGTAATTTGGCAAATATGGACATCTTTCTCTTTTCATAATTCAATGTCAACGAAATTAAACAAAATTAAGCAATTAATCGTGATGATGATGATGATGATGATGATGATATTGACCCCGTTTCCTGACCACTGCCCCCCCCCCAAAAAAAAACTATACTGCTTAATCCATGATATACATAAAAACTTAGATGAAGAATAAAGTTTTACATGTGTCTACTTTTATTGAGGAGGGGTGACCATTTATAACCACAACAACCTCGTTCCCAGGGTTTATATTTAAATTAGAGCGCATTCATAATATGCCACATGACATGTTGAAAGACCGAGGTCCTATTTACTTTAATCAACCAAGTCAGGTTAACATTTTTTCTCTCAGGTAAAAACGTTTCATCAATTTATTTCCACGTCTAATCTTATTCTACAGGCCTGCCAGATATTATACCATTCGCCTGGGTGATCATAACCGCAACGTCAATGAAGGACCTGAAGAAGATATACAGGGCAAGCGGGTGATAGTTCACCCCAACTATAATAAACCGGTACTTAACAACGATATAGCTTTGATACAGCTGTCTAGACCGGCTACTTTGAACGCCCGAGTTGGAACTGTGTGTTTACCTGCTCAAGATGAAATGGTGTCGACTTCGGCCACTTGCTATATCACGGGTGAGTTAAATTTAAGGCCGTCGAAGGACGATTTAAATGAAGATTCCACGCGAACGCAAAGATGTTTATTCCACGTTCCGTAGACATAATTGAAAACGTAAAAGATGACTGGAAAATCGACATATTTCGACTGAATCGCTCAGTCTTCATCAGTCTCAGTTGAAAAGTGAGTGGTTACATAGCAGCAAGGTAAGGTCACTTAGAGTCGTAAAAATTGGGAGTGGTTGCCCAATCTCCCGAGCCAGGGGCTCATGTTAAAAACTCACGAGCATTTACAATATCATTACTACTTACAATTAATATTTACATTAAAAAAGAATTCACTAAGATGAATCTAGAATTATAATATAAAATAATTCAAAGGCAACTAGTCCTGATACTTTTCAATTGAGACTGATGAAGACTGACCGATTCAGTCGAGAAATATCGATTTTTGATTTAAATCTTAACGTTCCAGTCATCTTTTACGTTTCCAATTCTTGTCCCATGGTTGTGTCCAATAGTCCTAATTCCAAGGGAAACAAATGATAAATCTTACGACCTGACAAATATAAAATACGCGAAAACAAAGTTTCATTTTGCGCTGGCATTACATCAGAGGTCGGGAGCAAAATTGAGTCAACAACGTAATTAACGCCCTTTTAAACTCATCAGTACGCTTGAAGGAAACCGGACAGCGAAACAAATTCATGTTCAACTAATACAATGACTAAGCATCTTATTTAGCAGTAGGCAGACGTCCTGTTAGCGCCGTTCGGGTTTACAGCTTTACCTAACGATGATAACGGGACTTTAACGCGAAACCTTCGGGATAAGAGCCTTACGTCCTATTGCCGCTAAGCCATGTTTGCTCTATGCACTAATCCAACTGAGGCCCCGTTTATATTGAGAAAAGTTGACTCGGGTAAGAGGGTCACCCGTCCAACCGAGTCAACTTTAGCGAACGTTTATATGAGAAAAAGAATTGACCCGCTTGCCCGAGTCAATAGCGCTCGCGCATGCTCTGATTATCTCACCTTGACCGAGTTGACCGGTTGGGCGAGCCAAAGTGTTTATATGGCGAAAAGTTGGCTCGGCTAGGAGGTTGACCCTACCATCGAAAGAGGGTGACCCGGCTAGGCGGGTCAACCATCTAGCCAAGCCAACTTTTTGTTTCTCGCGGTTCGCCAGGTTTTGTAAGGAAATGTAGGAAACGTTGGCTCGCCCAGGGTAGCTGAGGTAGGCGAGTGACCCTACTACCAAGAACACGTTTTGTCCATATAAACGGGGCCTGAGTTACCAGGGTTTTACTTCATTTTTGTTTAGGGTGGGGCAAGATAAGACATCCAGGATCCTCTCATCCCATTCTTCAACAAGCTAAGATGCCACCCGTCACTAACAGCGCTTGTTCGAAAAAATTAGCTTCGTCTCCAGGTAAGCGAGTGATGTTATTGTACTATTTAAGTTCCTGGAATTACTTACAGCATTGATGATAATACATTCCTTTTGAGAGTTTCTTTACCTTTGTCTTATGTACCAAAAAACGACAGCCATAATCTACCAGCGAGTGTAGCTCGGCGATGCTGCTCACTCCTTGGTGTTAGTCTGGCTCTCTAACGTAACAATTATTGTACGCAAATATAGCTTTCGATCTTGAATATAATATTAAGTTAACCCGATCTATTTCATAATACCAGGTGGATCCTATCTTACAATCACATCAAACATGCTGTGTGCTGGAGTCAGTGGTACTGTCCTAGGTGGTTGTCATGGAGACAGTGGTGGACCCTACGTATGCCAGGCTGCTAATGGTAATTGGGTTCTTCAGGGTGACGTCAGCTGGGGTTCCCCAAGATGCTCTGCAGCTGAGCGATACACTGTCTTTGGAAGAGTTGCAAAGTTCAGGAACTGGATCGACCAGACCATGAAGTCTTAAGGTTCCCATGCTGTAGAGTTTGTTGAGATGTGAATTAAAAGGATTTCTAACATGACGAGGTGTTCGTGTTTTCATTTACATAGAGAGGGAATTTATAATAAAAGATGACCCAAGTGGGAATTGACTTCTTTCTACCATTGCTGTGGTGAACAACTTCCGTTGCATAATTTCCTACACTCCCAACAACTATTCACCGAAAATAAAAAAATTAAGGCGACAACGATTATCAGCTGAGGGGATTTTATACAATCTTCGTCACCACTTTTAAAAAATGCTTGGGTTTCTCTAAGGAGGCTCGCATCATTTTCTCTATTGGGGTGTACCTGTTCAAAACAAAATTACCCATAGAAGACAATCTTCGATTTCCTTGGCACTGCAACATCTTTTCGACGTAAGATCAAAGTTTATTTTCTCATTGGCTTCCAAGTAACAGCTGTTACCGTAGCGACGGTAATGCCTGTCCGCTCATTTTGAAAAAGCTCAATTATCTCTAAATCCAGTCACGCAGACACATTATAAATTTCGCCTTTTTCGAGCGTTGCGACCTGTCCGTACTTTCACTTCAGCCATTTCCAAACTTAAATAATTTACAATCACAGCTAACTAGGAGGATCAATGTTTGCTTTTTCAAACGCTATCCAATAGTTCACGTGGAGTCTTAAAACTCTTCGTTTCCCCTGCAGTCCTTCATTTTTTAGCACAAATTAAATTGATTGAAAAAAACAAAAACAAAATAAAAAGCCATGCGAATCGAAGTTGCTCGAGCAGGTCCGGACCGGCTTAGCGGGCCTTGACGGGTCATTATATACAGACTTATCCGAAGGGCCAATAATAATAATAATAATAATAATAATAATAATAATAATAATAATAATACCTTGTGGAGTAAATGAGAGAAATGGCATTCAGCACGCAGCCATGAAAGAGAAGATCCGGAAAGAATACTATAGAAGAACCAGATTGGTATTAAAAAGTGAACTTACGCTTCCAACCGAATTGAAGCTATAAACACCTTAGCTATACCAGTAATTACATATAGCTTTAATGTAATTAACTGGAAATTATCTAACATCAAGAAATTAGACACTAAAACTAGAAAGCTACTCACGACGGCAAAAATGCATCACCCAAAAGCTGATATTGATCGATTATATCTCCCAAGAGCAGACGGCGGACGAGGCCTTGTCCAATTAGAACTGACCTATAAGACTACCACTATTGGCCTAGATGCCTACTTGACATCAAGCAATGATCGACTCCTACACTTGGTCCTGCAGCGACATGAAGAAAAAGCTGTATTCTATCACAAGAGAAGCTGAAAAGTACAAACATGAATTAGACCTCCAAGAGACGCCCCGAAGAGACGATGAAAATGCAATTCTACATGCAAAGAAAATCAAGGCAAAAGCAAAACACCAAGGCCAGAAACTACTACAGAAAAGATGGGAAGAAAAATCAATACATGGTAGATACCCCTCACGGATAAGAGAAGCCGACCTTGACATGAAGTTGACAAACCAGTGGCCCAAGTCGAGTGGGCTCAAATCGGAAACAGAGGGACTAATTATAGCAGCGCAGGACCAAGCTCTCCTCACCAGAGCGTACCAGCACCACATTATAAAAGATGGCACTGACCCTCATTGCTGCCTTTGTAATAAATCCCAAGAAACCATAGATCACATTATATCAGGCTGCCCAGAACTGGCAAAGACAGAATATATCCACCGGCACAATAAGGTCGCAACTCACCTACATTAGAACATATGCAGGGAATACAATGTGGACACTGTAGACAAATGGTATGAACACGAACCAAAAACAGTGGTAGAAAGAGATGATATCACTATCCTGTATGACATGCCCATCCACTCAGATAGAGCAATAACAGCAGATCGCCCAGACATTGTGATCAAGAATAAGCAGGAAAACAAGTCCACCTTAATTGACGTGGCCATACCATCGGACAAAAACACTTCCATTAAAGTATCAGAGAAACTGTCTAAATACAAAGATCTGGAGATAGAAATAGCCCGTATGTGGCAGATGAGAACAGTGGTAATCCCCGTTGTCGTAGGTGCCCTTGGAGTTATTAGGAAAGGCACTGAAAAACAGCTGCGCGAAATCCCAGGCAACAACAACCCACATGAAATCCAGAAAACAGCACTTCTGGGAACAGCACACATTCTGAGAAAGGTCCTCTCAATCAAGTAAATTGAACAAACGCTCCTCTAGTTCCTTAGAACCATGGTTTAGTTCTGGCCCTAGAAAGTAAATGTGGACAAGTAAAGTGACGTAAAATTTAATAATAATAGTAATAATAATAATAATAATTATTATTATTATTATTATTATTATTATGGAGCTCCGCTTTTAGGCTTGGATAAATAATATAAATACTCTGTTTAGCAGCCACCGCCTAAATTCCCTATAAATTTCGGTTTTAGAGGCTCGCATACGTGTTTTTGGCGTTGGGGTGTTACCTGTCTACCAAAATACTTACAGAAGGCAAGCTACTAAGGATGTGTTCCTTTCGGAGAATCCAAAAACGGATTTTTGATCCGAGATTCACCAGATTACACGACCGAATGGAACACAAAATCCGAAAAAGGATTGTGTTGGTTACGGCAACCTCGCATATTCATTGAATACAGCGTCAAAACAAGTGGCGAGCTCTCTTGTGGTTTACGAGGTATGTGATGATAGTATTGATAAGACTGAGAACGTTCACCGGCAATACTATCATCACATACCTCTCACATAGAGCTCTTCATTTGTTTTTCAAATACCAACCATTGCGTCGTGGCGTTACTCGCACAGAATCAGGAAGAAAGGCGCGAGAATAGCCCAATTTCGATATATTTGAACGTGAGGGACTGGTCAGAAAAATAGGACACTAAAGCGAGGCTCTGGGGAATACGGCGCGAAAGAATGAAAACAAACACTTAGCACAAGTCATTTGCTTTTGAGATTTCGTCCATAATCTCAGCTTATTTTTGGGCTCTTTACAGTTTATTTCCGTGTGTGCCATGGCCAAGTATTGTGCTGTTGCTGTTTGCCATAACGGAAGAAAGAAAAGACCGTATCTCAGTTATTTTTCAATTCCTTTGAGCCCAAGGGTTTGTAAGAAGTGCGAAGTCTTATCTAGGCGAGCGGATGAAAAATTCAAGACCCTCTTCGATCCAAAAATCTGTTCACTGAATTTTAAGGAAAATGACATCGAGAATTCCATTTCTGGTCGTATAACTGTCCGTTCAGGCTGCTATCCGACCACTGACCCTTCTGTATCGAAGAAGATGAAAAGTACGCATGCCGTCGAGCGTCTCAACAATCGAAAGAGATGGTGCGTGGCTGAACAGTAAGGCTTTTAAAAGATTTAAGGTCTTCTGCTGAATACTCGTCGGTCTTTCCAGGGAGATAGTTACAAATATCAGGGAAAGTGACTTCTGGAAAGAGTGTCAAACTCCTACTCCAATTCCCTATCCATGCTGGTTCTGGCAAAACACCCTCGTACGTGGTCAGTAAATCGGCCATGATCGCCTTCTCATTCTTGCTTTCGCGACCGGAAACTTTCGCTAGTTTCATAGAATGAGCAGTAAATGCCAGTTCAACCAGTTTGGCCCTTCTTTTGTCCTTGCCTTCCAATGATACTTGAATTCCTCTTTCTGGAAGAAACGTTCGAAGCCAAGGTAAATTTTGGCGCTGAAAATATTTGAGGTCCCTTCATCCCCTTCTTCGTACCCATATTAACGACGACGACTGTAAGAACTTCTTGTTAATTAATTTAAAGTGGCTTCGATTAGCTTTGATGAAGTGAGAAAAACGGACATAACAAAGGAACACTCTCATCTACACCAAGGAAAAACAATCAATCTATTCCCCGGAGCCTCGTTCCGATGTCCGATTTTCGTTACCAGTCTCTCATGACCAAATATATCGAAATTGGGCTATTAAAAATTACGTGGAGTCTACTGTGCCACAGTAGAGCTGGCAAACTTTCCACAGTCACTTTCGAATGTCTAAGCGAACAGTCGACAGCTTGGAACGATTATAGCAGCTGTATGCGATACCTGCCATAACGCATCAGGTCAACCCACTTCGAAAGCAAGTATTTGTGACTTGATGAGTCTGCGGAAACCACGAAAGCCTTCGATCTAAGGCAGATAGATTTGACGTGACAAGGTGGAGTGCTTGTCGTGTTTATAGGCGAGTTTGTAAAGTGATTGCCGTAATTTTTTTACAGAAATTTATGGAGTTTTCCTCTGGTCAAAGGAGGATGACAAATCTGAAGAGATAAAACGTTAATCTTTTCCTGAAGCAATAGGAGCGATCGGTGGTTATCTTATACCTATCAATACCTATCATAAAGAGGAAAAACCGCTGGTCAATGAGTTAATTTCAAATCCACTGATAAAAAGGAACAGAGCAGATCATAAATTTAGAATCGCGGATTTCAAATCCAGTGAATCTTTTCCCAGAAAGGATTCATTAGATTCAAAATCCAGATTTGGATATGGACATGAAATACGAAAACGGGTACATTTATGCAAATTACAAGCTATGTGACTCCGTGCTTTCAAATATTTTACAATCATAGCTACCTGAGGCTCAGTGTGAATTTAAAAGGTTTTATTACCATGATAATTCCTTGAATAGAGAAAACAGTGAAAAAGTTTAATATTTCCTTGTAAAGCTTGAAGAAAATATCAGGAATGAACAAAACTGGCCTTCAAAACTTTCTTTCATGATCAAGTGATGAGAAAGAAATAATTTAAGCGCTCATGGTCTATTTTAATATAAGGAAAAAGAAGGGTTTTGATTACTGACGGAGTTGCTCGGTTTCTTTATGGTTAAGAACACAAAGATAACTGCATTGGTGCTTTCAATTACTTACTTTATTCATTTCAATTTATATTAGTCAGCTATAACTGTATTTTTCTTTTCCCAGATAGTTACTTTTAACTTTAACGTTAATCTTTTTTTCCACCGGTAAATCTAAGTTGTCTTCGTTAATTGTCACTTCAGGCTGTAAGGCAAGAAAAAAATAATTAGAAAGGCACCAGATATTAGTCATTGTGAGTCATCCAACGGTGAAGCTTTAAACCCTAGAAAAGCTAACGAAATCCTGACCAATCACTTCAAGAACAAAGGGCAAAAGTCTATTATTCGGGTTCATATCCGAATTAACAAAAGGTTACGAACACTGATTTAGGCTCTACAAAAACTTTTTGTACTAAAGCTCAGACTATTCTTTCTTTTTATTTCTCTTCGTTTTATTCTTAAATAGGCGGTGGCGAACTGGAAAGCATTCGCTACTTTGACCACCACATTCATCCTGTAATCTCTACATTAGTCTATGGTATTTCTGTAAAGTGTAACTCCTATATTTCTTTTACCATGTAATTTGTTTGTAAAGAGCGTGAAACAAAAGGAGTGAACTGAACTGATTTCAACAGCTCATCCAAACCAGCCACCCTTATCCAGACCAGCACACAGCATGGATTTAGTTATCAACCCCTGGTAAGCCTTGTTGCAGCGTTCCATCGACACAAGAGGCTTCATATAGCACGTTTGGAGAGGAACCATTCTCAACCATATGTCCCCATCCTGTGATGTAACATTTTTTGTTGGGATTATCGAAAGGCAGTGGGTTCGAATTATCGGGAAGGCACACAGTACTGACTGCTTCTCCAATCATGACGGGCATAGCGAGCGTCAACACAGCAATATCATGATCGTCGGTTGTCGCATTGTAGTTTACGTGAACGATGATTTCAGTGACGTCAACATCTTGCTCAGTTCCAATGGATTTCGCGTCTTTGTAATGAGCACCCACTCTACAACAAGAAAATGGTAATAACTATAATGCCGATCCTGATCACAATACTATTTTTATCCCTGTATAATCATAGCCGTTATTCTCTTCTCTTATTCTCTTCTTTATACGCGAAAAAGAATTACAGCCAAGCTGAGTTGGTCAGTACTAATGTATTGTAACTTTCCCTTTCTTCTTCAGCAACGTCAACATATAGGTAGGAAGGTAACTTTATTTCAACTCGGCGGGTTGATGCGGCTGATTTAAGGCCCCTAGCAATACATGCTAATATGCCGAGAAAAGTATAAAGATATCAAAAATTACATTATTAATTAATGACTAACATTCTAACTATATCAATAAATAAACAATCCGAAATCTTAAAATTATTACAGTCTAAAAAAAAAATCATAGTAAACTGTACATTACAAATGTAGCTCTCTTACAGCATTCTTAAATTCCTTAACCCTTTACAACCCCAATTTTTTTTAACTCTTTCGACAATTTTTTCGATGCAAATAATTGAAAGGGATCTAGATGTCCTATATGAAGGTCTCCCTTGAAACGTTTGCTGCTCTGGAATACCGAGGACTCAAGTTTTCTTGTGACGTCACCAATCTGAACCGTTGTTGTTTTGCTCGCGACTGTTACGAGTTGTAATCTACATCAACATCTACATCTACATTTATTAATTGACAACGCTTTCGCATCAAGTCAATATAAATTAAATAAATTACAATATCAGAAATACAATAATAGAAAAAAAAACAATTGTAAATTATATATAGTAATATATTACAATTTAAAATGATAAAATTATTTCTTAACAGGTCGGTACTCGGTTTATAAGTGTGTTTTCGAGCCATTTTTCACTGCAGAAGCTTCCAGGCTGGCATCATTACGCCGGAATGGAGAGTAGAGGCAAACCTCTAAGTAATACATAAAATATGAGCGGGAGACCTTTAAGCCGCGGCTACACGAGCGATTTTTTGCTTGCGATGGTGATGCGATTTTTTGTAAAATTGTCGCGTCGCCGGCGCGCGATGAAAATCACCCGTGTAGCCACCCTCGCACAGGTGATGCGACAGCTCAAAAAATCGCAGAAAAAGAATCGCGAAAAGTTGAACTCATTCAATTTCTCGCGATTTTTTTCTTGCGACTTTTTACCTGTTGCGTTGCAAGTTCAAGGGTGGCTACACTTGCGATTTTCATCGCGCGCTGGTGACGCGACAAAATTGAAAAATCGCATCACCGGCGCGAGCGAAAAATCGCTCGTGTAGCCGCGGCTTTATGGGCAGTTAAAACGGCGATTCGCAGGCAAGCCGTTTTAAAGCCCATAAAGGTCTCACGCGAATATTTTATGTTACTTGTGAAATGAAACAATAGATTGTGTTTGTCGTGTTTGTAATGTTAATCAGTAGAGATCTGTATCAAAGTTAATGCATACTAATTAGCGGAGCAGGACACCTTTATGAAAGTTAATAATTTTTATTGGGGTTTAGAGAGGTACACATGTGACTCAAATACTACCCATAGGTTGGTCGTTAGTCTTATGAATTATTAATGAATTTTACAAAGGAAGTTAGAGGTGAGAGATAATTTCACAACGACTGGGACGCCAAAAGTGGTCGTGTCGAGTCAAGGCAGCTCAGAATTGAAGTTCGTCTCTCGCAAAGAACACAACGCGTACGACATTTTTCCAGTTTGTCCGGATAGCATGACACTACATAATGAAGATGGCGGGACTTCCATTTCCCCGTGGTATCCAAATATCCCAGAATGCAATCCGGGCGGCAAAGAGAAAAACAGAGGCTTTCAAAAGTTTCTCGAATCAAATGGTTGATGCTCGACTCGTTATAAGCGTGAGAGGCAAAATAGCAGATAGATGCTTAGTAATGAGATCAGGGTTTGCCCTCTTTAGAATATTTTGTTTTCCAAAGGAGAGTTTGAATCAAAGAATTAATAATAATAATAATTTAGAACTTATATAGCGCATTTTCCATGTGTATATGATTAAATGTGCCTTACAAGCAAATGAAATTGGAATTTGGAGATGCTGGGTTTTTTTTTTTTTTGTGGAGAGGGGAAAACCGGAGAACCCGGAGAAAAACATCTCGGAGCAGAGAAGAGAACCAACAACAAACTCAACCCACATATCACGTCGAGTCCGGGAATCGAACCCCAACTGCGCCATCCCTGTTCCCCCAAAAGCAAAGATGTGTGTCTTTTAGCTTTGCCACTGAGGGCGCATAAAACGGCCATTTTTGGTTTAGCTTGAAAACAAATAATGATATGGAACGGAAAACGAAGGTTATTCCCAGTGTATTGGCCCTTAAAGCGTAAAACAGTTACTGGTTGACACTATAAACAGACCATAATAATTAGGTCCAAATTTGAGAGCGTGGGCAATCTTGAAAGCGGTAGGCCTGTCTGTTGTACAAGTCCGTACGATATATCTTACACTGGGCGTTAAAGGGTTAAGGACTGTCGTTGAACGTAATTCATCCGGTAAAGAATTCCACACTTTGGCACCATATCTCGTTCTATAACGCCTACATGTACACCTAATTTGTCAACAACTAAACATCAATGCTTGTGCGCAGTTCCTTCTCCTACCGTAGTAAATACGGACGGAACTAAAAGAAACGTTTATTTAAAATTCCACTCGGCAATGTTCAAATATGGCATGACATGAGCCAACGTGTAGGCTCAGTTGGTAGAGCACCGGACTACTACGCTTGAGGTCTCGGGTTCAAACCCCGGCCTGACAAACACTAGAGGTCTTTAAGTAATTGAAGAGAAAGTGCTACCTTTGTAATGACATCTGCAAATGGTAAGACTTTCTAATCTTCTCCGATAAGAACGGTAAACCTTGACCAAAACGCTGTAGGACGTTAAAGAGCCCACACACTGTTCACAAAGAGTAGGGGACGTAGACCCGGGTGCTGTGGTCTGGTCTTTGCTCAGTTAGGAAGAATGCAAACAAGTCTTAAGGTCATAGGAAAGAGAAACTGATGACAATAGTTAAAGAAGAGTACCAATTGCAGCGAGGTCAGAATTGTATGAAATATACGAGATCCGCTTGCATTAAAATTAACATAAGCCTCGTTCTGAAAACAAACCATTACGCATCCACATTAGCTCTACCTGACATAGATATTGCTCAGCTCTAGACCGAAAGGCAGGTGCACGCAGTGTGCGGCAGTGAGCACAGTATTGGGAGAGATCAATGATCCTCCACAGAATTGGAAGTCAAGACCATAAACCTTGAATCTTAACATGACCTGCCATGGCCACTCATTCCTGTCAGCTTCTTTTCCACCCACGATGCGACTTCCAGATGGCTTAATACCACATTCAGCTGAAGATACAATAAAGACAGTTAAAACACATGAAAAGAGCTTTTACTTATAACGGCGCTATAACTTTGAAATGACCTCCCTGGTTGTCTCGAAAAGGTGGTGAACGTTTCATGCTTTTAAACGAGCGAGTTTGGTGAAATATCCTCCGCCCAGTGCTACTGAGCTTAATCGACAAACTAGTTTCAATTTTTCCTCGCTCACTAAAACGTGTGTAAAGGTAATTGCATGAATTTCTTCAATACTCATAGTAAAGAATTCTATAGGGAGACTCTTTGCAAGCACGAAATAAATGTTATCACTCAAGGGTGTAAGAAAAATGAACGGGCAGTTTTGTCTGTACTACAATCCAAGTTGGTAAGTACACTTCACTCACCCTCTGCAAAAGATGTTAGTCTACAGATGAGGACAAGTGTCAAAAAGACGAGATCCATCTTCTTAGCTCTTTTTTTCCACAGTACAAGAAACCTGCCAGAGAGTCAAGACAAAAGAATCGCGGTAGTTATCATATCTCAATACACCTGCCGAGAACGTACAAATAAAGAAAACAAACATACTTACTTGTTAAATGGAACACATTAAAGCATTGTTTATATTGTTTCCAGTTTTAGGGCGGTGTCCAGCTTTATTAAATGTTTGATCTGCGAGCAAGCTCATAATCGAGAACCATTTCGTTTGATCATGAAAATGAAACGCATTTGGTATTACGACGACGGAAAATACAACATGCTCAATATGAAGAAATTTAATAACAAGTAAGTTAATCTATGAAACCCAAACTCGAAAAGTGGGTTTTGAATTTTCCATCGCTCAAGTGTTTGTGGTCGCCAGCAAACAAACACTACGTTTAATTTATTCAAGGAGATGCATTAGCTGTTTAATCTGTTAATTTTTTCTCCATTTAGAAAGCTAAAGAGAACGCAGTTGTGGAGGCTAAAAATTTTAAATTCGTGTGGACATTTTGTTTGCTTAATGGCTTACGCTTTTCTCAGCCTAGTCCCCAGTCGTTCTCGGATCGGTCAAACCCAGCTGTCAGTGGTGACGTTACCGAGAGAAACTCGCCGAGAACGCCTAGCAGTTACTGCCAGATCCACCATAAACAAGACTGAAATATGCACGAAATCGTACATTACAATAATGGCTTGAGGCAAGACAGACTTCCGTTTTCTAAAAATAACTTAAGTGAAATTCACATATCCCGGCCAACGCCCCTACTCTCCCTCTCTGTCCCCTTATTTTCTCTTGCTTGAGGTTGCTACACAAAGGATGGGTGGCAAGTTCCACATCGCAGTCGGTCAGTCCCACTCTGAATCTACAAAAATTATACTCACGATAAAAATGTGCGGCGAAGTACATGTAACTTTAATATGAACACGACAGAACTTTGAACGGAAACGCAACGCAAAATAACGGACAAAAAAGGTTATTCCACAAAGATAGAACACGCCGTTGTTTGTGGACACTTCCATTATCCTGGATTGTATAATCGGCGGGAAGCTTTCAAACGATGCGGCGTGGAAACAAGTAAATTTCAACCAGGTTTTTTTTGCGCTAAAATCTGGGGTATTTTGTCAGGGGGTAAGAGTGGACTAGACCTAGGGACTAGGCTGCGTTTTTCTTATTACTTGACCCTAGCAGGAAGCAAAAATGTAGATCGAAGAAAAAAAAATTGTACTCTTACATACCAAATAGGCGAAAGTGGCAGTCTGTCTGTACAGTGGTTTTGCCCACTTATCAGTGACGTACGTTCCCGGATAAAAAATTTTATTTCAGGCACTTGTCTGTTAACGATAATCTTTAAATGTGAAAATAAGACACTTCGATACAGTTGCACTGTACGACGGAAAAAAATAATAACAATAACAATCCAAAGTATTCTAAATATGACGTTCGATTTTATGGAAAACAAAGATATATGACTGTATGTGTTTTGACCAAAAAAACTAATGCACAAAACACACACACACAAAATGAAAATATATTGTTATTTCTTAAAAATCTGGGCATTTAATTTGCTTTGCTATTTCATCTTTAGGTCATGCAAAAGCCGTTAGATATACTGTAGAAGTATGAGGGGTAAATATATACAGCAGAGGTGTCTATTGTTTCACTGTGATGAGGGATAAGGGGTGTAAGAAGGTTCATATGGTCGGTTGGGGCTACGTTTTTTTTTTGCTCGGGGCTTAGATCGAGCTTAGAAATGCAGTTGGCGCACAAAACGACTTTGCTCATAATATGCATGCTCAGTGTTACGTCATCAACGGGACAGCGCCCAAACTTTCTTCAGGCGCCATTTTGAATGCCCCAAAAGTGCGCCATAGTGAAAAGAGTGTGGTAAATATTCTTTACTTGCTTGACATCTTTTACTTTTTATAGCATTTTTCTACTTGTCACAATCCAGCACTGTTGCTTACCCGTATATAATTCGCACTTTTTTCCCAAGATTTTGTTTATGAAACTCTACGTGTTATACACTGAACCTTTTGTTTGTTGATCACGGCTTCCCTTGCCCTGGGTGCCAGAGGTAATTTTTTTCGTTTGAAGGAGGGAATTTGCGCGGCGAAGCCGCGTCAACGAGGCGCGAAGCGTTCTATTTTGGCTTTTCAGGGATATTTATTTTTCTTTCAACGGGCCTCTGGAGCCAGGGTAGGCTTCCCTCATTTACATACACGTGTGGTTAACAAAAGATACTCATAAGACAATAAACAAGACTTCAAAAGGCTGTTGTCCATGCCGTTGTAATAATAAACAAGCAAATAACCTATCACAGTTGCTTTTAAAGTGCCCCTAACCCCCACCCCCCCCCCCACCCCCAATTTTTTTTTTGGCATAAATAAATCTACTTATCATTCGGAGTATTTCGGCGAAAGAATTATTGGATTTGGTTGAATCCTCGATTTTTTATGGTCAGCCAAAGTCTCATTCAATTTGTTGCATGGCCGAGTAAAAGGGAGTCTGGGTCCAACGAGGTTGGTGACGTCATCCCGGGAACGATTGAAAGATAGCGTCTTAGTCAATCTCTGTTTTTGCAAGCGTTTGTTGGGGTAATCGAAGCACATATTGGAGGGTAAAAGCCTGGCAGTAGTCAAAATTGTGTTTGAATCTTGTCCTCCTCGTCCTCGGAGTCAGCGTCAGGCTATGTGTAGGGTGAATGCCAAATTAACTTCATTTCTGAAGTGGAACTAGTGCAGAATCGGCGAGGAGCTCGAAGGAGCCTCATAATTATGAAGACCAGGAATCGACAGCAAGATTCGTGGAAGAAGGAAGACGAAAAAGATTAACTTCGTTTATAAGTGTTATCTGCCGTACCTCGTGGTTCTGTGTACGCCTGCTGGTGAGCAACAGCTTTGCTTTAAACATCTCAATCGTGAACGACCGAGTACCCGTGCATCGGCAACGGAAATCATGCAGCGGTTTGAAAACAATTGTTATTTTATATAAACGGCGCACATCCGACTTTATATCGGTATTTTTAAACGAACATCGGCAATTAATTGTGGAAGTGGCTATTCATGGGAGAATCTTTAATTATGGCATCTATTCAAAGAAGGCAAAGGTAGATTTGACAAGAGAACGGAAAGTGAGCTCAGTCAACGCGAATTACGTGACTTGAGGATTAGCTGAACTTCTAGTTATCCTCAGGCAGTACTGTGAACGAAGTCAAGGCAAGGTAAAATAAAATAAATATAGCTTACTGCAATTAAAATTTGAGGCTACGTATCCGTCTAAAGTTGGTTAGAAATAAGCCAACGCAACTTCGCGATGCGAGAATAATTTGCATATACCCGATGTAAACAAACTGACACAAATTTACACGCGATTGGATATATTTTACTACATCTAGCTCCATTTGAACATGAAGTTCGAGTGGCACCATCGTCTAAATCAACTGAATTCGGCGAAATTAATCAATTTGATTTGTAAACACTTCAAGTTTTCTTAGCAGTCTACAATGTATTGATCAGTGACATGGGCTTCTGTCAGCGAATTAGTATGGCCTCTGAAATATATTTTGATTGTTGTTGGAAACCGGTTTTAATAGAGCGCTTGTGTCGAAGACTGTAGGACTCATGAAAGCCGAAACATTTAAAGGAAGTTAGATTGATGAGGTTTTCGTAAAGGTACATATCGAGGAACAATTATTTTAGCTGCCATTACATTTTGGACTACTTTGTGTTGCTGCGGTGAAATCATTTGTGTATCCGATACGCAGCGCACCGAATATGACGATACATTGAAAACATGGTACACGCACATGTTTGGGTTGCATCACTATACAATAAACGAGTTTTAAAGAGGGGATCTATTCACTGAACGGACTCATTGGAATTTTCTGTTTTCACCGCATAAAAGGGCATAAAATGCTTGTGAGATCAGCCAATGGGATTATGTTTATTTCAGGAACAGCCGGTCTGTTTTTGGCTCATTCGTTTGAAAAACAGCAAATCTTCTCTTAGGAGAGAAATGTTACATGTGACAATACTATGAATATAAATTATCGGTTAAAATCATGTATTATTTGCCCTCAGAGTTAGAATTATTGAGCTTCCTTCAAAGAACTTTGTAAGCGCAACAGAACTGCCGTTCCCGGGATGACGTCATGCAAGCGCTGAACCCATTCTCCCCATAACTCGGTCGTGAAACAAAATGGCGGCGTTTTTAGTCGTAATTTCGAGACTTTACCGGGGCACAGAAAAGCGAAGATTCAACCGAATCAAAAAAATTTTTCACGGTTATGCTTCTAATTCAGAGCCGAATCATTTAAGATGAAAAAATTTTTGGTGGTTAGGGGAACTTAAAATTACCGCCGATAAACTGGCTGGAATCTACCCGTGAACGCACGCGCCCAAAACATGTTTTCACGTGATGTCAAACGTTTGAGTTTCAGGTGTCAAACTTTCAAAGTTTTCCCGCCCAAATGTGAAATTCCTTCGGTGTCTCGTGGTTCAATTCACTGTCAACGCAGTCAAGAAATCTGAGGAAAGTCAACGAGAATCCCTTCAATGATATATATGGACAGCCGAAGAAGCAGTTGAACTGAGTGGGATGCCTTTTTATAATTTCTTCCTTTCTTGTTGAGTGAAAACATATCCCTGCGAGTAGTGAAACACTAACTGAAACTTCACATTTGGGCGGGAAAACTTTAAAGTTTGACACCTGAAACGCAGACGTTTGACGTCAAGTAAAAACATGTTTTGGGCGCGTGCGTTCACGGGTAGATGCAATCAACGGTAAAACTGCCGGAAATATTCTGTGAACAGACGCCAGATTTACATACAGACGAAACAAAATATCCTCTTATTTGAATATGGTAACGAAACGCACATTTTGTGAGCCAAAGTTAGTTCGAAATTATTTTGCTCGAAGTACAGCAGCTCAGAACAAAGACAAAATAAATGAGGTATATTTTGCAGAGACTTTACAAGATTTGAAATCTTTTGACAACGGAAAATCGTCAGAGACGCATTTCACAGAAGATCTCACCACGTTACTCTTGATTGAACAGATCACACCACGATCATTTTGTTAGCATTCAGATACGTGAAAACATAAAGTGTCAGCGAATGAAAGCGAAAATTTTTATACAACAACAACAAAGAGTCTTTGAGCATATGAGAATTCCTGTAACGGGTGTCTAAATCATTCTCTGGTGCCGTCTCAATGTTCGGGAATACGCTATTCTTATCAGACTCTTCAGATCAGATAAAACAGTTTTTGGTTGCCTTTTGTAATTAACAAATTACTGATCCCGGTACACGAAACACAAATTAAGCTTAACAAAAGTCAGAACAAACTAATAGTGACCAAAACCTTTTGAATATCTGAGAAATTTTAACTGGAACAGGTAAGAGTATTTTTTTTTAAAATCGTTTCTTACAAAACGTGCAGGTCACGATTTGACAAGTTTATTTACTACGAAAACACTAGTAACAGAAGTCCTGTATCTCGAAGACGAGCGCGTGAACCCAGTAGGATTTGTGTCAAAGAGGTGGGCAATTTAACAAACCAAGAAAACTACGGCGAATCTGCAAAAAATACATCAGTAAAAATGTTCCAAGATCTTCAAGAATTCATTTGTATGTTAAAGGTGCCTTTGCTTGCCATAGTCGATGGGAATAACAGAACGCGTATGATAGGGCGCTTGTGGTCAAAGCATGAACTTAGGCGAATGAAGGAGAAATTGAAGTGGAAATTGAAAGATGGACAATATCCCAAAATGGAACCGTACTTTAATATCGGTGTTTACAAGACTCAAAATCATAGGATAAATCATTGCCGCTTTATCCTTCGGCCATAAATTTTAAAATCTCATATTTGCATTCACGACCCTTTGATCTTGGTTCTTATGTCAAACGACAAGTGGCAATGACAACATTGCACGTCCTCTCCAAGCTACATCCTGCAATCGGTTTCCCCGAGCTAAAAGCCATTATGGCTCTTGTTTTTTTTTTTTTTCGACTGCAAGTCAATCTGTAGTTTTCCATTAGACATGAAATTTACACGTTTTTTTTTTTCTGTGCAAGTGACAGCCGCTACGCTTTTTTTCTAATGTCCATTAATAAAAGACATTTCTCGTTCCACAGTGCCAACCACATCCCAATACACCTGCAGACGAGAAGGCAGATCGGAACACGTTAAAGATATGTTAATTGTTTTCAGTTAACGATTCTCGGATAAGGTAAATTCTAAGGTAGACTCAGGGAAAAATAAAAGCATGCTCATAGACATGAACAACTGCGAGGGTCATTCTTCATTTGATTTCATATCCGCAGTTCATATATGATTCATTTCATATATCATTCACACTCTTCTCTTTCACGGGAACGTATGAACCCACAATTGACCTGCTCCCAATGTCAGTGGCTTCATAGCTCGCTTTCTGAAGGTGTGACCAGTTTTGAGCCGATTCAGTCTTGCTAAGTCGATTGCGTTTTTGAGGGATTTGTTAACCTTCGGTAGTTTGCCTATGCATTAGTTTTTGTTGGTCTCAAGCGGCACAAAGAATTATATATACTAAAGTTTCGCAGCAGTAGAAAGTAATATGTTGCCTTTGACAATGCAAGCCACATGTTTTGGATGAAGCATCATACATCGTCAGTTGCTAAATGAGTGATGTATCGATATTACAATATATATGGGTTATTGGCCAAGCGTGAGGTCAAGATGGCGGGATTTTGGCCAAGTTCTTTTTTTGCGTCTTTATGGACCGAGACGAAGTCGAGGTCCATAAACACGCAAAAAAAGAACGAGGCCAATATCCCGCCATCTTGACTGAACAAGCGTGGTCAATAAAGGATTTATTATATGACTCAAAGGACGCTATTAAAAGACAGTAAAACGCGGGACGAACGGGCTATCCCGAGCGGTCAAGATGGCTCCATCTTGACCTCGCGGGTAGCCAATCACAGCAGGAGAATTGTTTCATCTTGACCGCTGAAAGAGCTAGTCATATAATAAATAAGGTTACATGGTGTGATAACGTTGTTATTGTTTTAAAATATTCGAACTTTACTCTTTTAGCTTGCTCTTTCTAGTTTGCTTTTCAGTTTCAGATTAAGGAATTCTCTTTACAGTAAAGCTACGTCATAGTTTTGATAGACGTCACCCCTCCTGTCTTTCATTTCAAATCAACAAGCTGTGTCTTGTTAATTCGTGAGTAAAAGAACTAGAATGTGACCTTCTCAGCTTTTGGTTTGCCTGTATATCACTTCAAATGAAAAATCCTCCCTGATTATGTGACGAGATAGCCCTGCACTATCAATTTTTAAATTTAGCCCTCACATCTACTAGTCTATCTGTCATGGGTATTAAAGGACTGAAACAGCCAGTGGCTTTGAAATTCATCTCATTGGCCAGCGGTTTTTCCTGTTTATGATAGGTATTGATAGGTATATGACAACCATCGATCGCTCCCATTGCTTTAGGGAAATGTTTTATCTCTTCCGATTTGTCACTCTCCTTTAAACCTTTGACCAGAAGAAAACTTTACAAATTACTGGAAAAATTTACGACAGACACCTTACAAACTCGCCTATAAACACGACAAGCAATCCACCTTGTCACATCAAATCTATCTGCCTCAGATTGAAGGCTTGTTGTTTCCGCAGACTCATTAAGTCAAAAGTATTTGCTTTCGAAGTGGGTTGAGCTGATGCGTTAAGGCAGATACCACATGCAGCTGCTATAACTGTTCCAAGCTGTCGACTGTTGACTTAGACATTTGAAAGTGACTGCGGAAAGTTTGCAAGCTTTACTATCACACAGTAGACTCCACGTAATTTTCAGTTCTCGCGCCTTTCTTCCTGATTCTGTGTGAGTAACGCCAGGACGCAATGGTCGGTATTTGAATCACCCATTCGGTTCTCAATACTATCATCACATACCTCGTCAAGCACAAGAGAGCTCAAGAAGTACACTTGTTTTGACGCTGTATTCAATGAATATGTGAGGTTGCCGTAGTTAAACAATCCTTTTTCGGATTTTGTGTTCCATTCGGTCGTGAAATCTGGTGAATCTCGGATCAAAAATCCGTTTTTGGATTCTCCGAAAGGAATTAACACACCCAATGAAGCTTGAAAAGTGTAAACTACTCAAGTCCCACAACTTATAGGCCAAATTAGAAAAGAATCTGTAAGAACTTTTAAGTAAATTGCATATAAACTTTAAAAGACTGGTTTTGCTCATTCCCGCAGTTTTCTCCAAGCTTTACAAGGAAATCGGTTAAAACTTTTACACTTTTCTTCTCTGTTCAAGGAATTTCGATGGCAGTAAAGCACTTTCAATTCTCATTGAGCCTCCTAAGTGACTACGAAAACGGCTACATTTATGCAAATTACAAGCTTTGTGACTCCGTGCCTTAAAATAGTTCACAATCATAGTTACCTGAGGCTCAGTGTGAATTTAAAATGTTTTACTACCATGATAATTCCTTGAATAGAGAAAAAAGGGAAAAAGTTTAATATCAGTCCTTGTAAAGCTTGAAGAAAAAAATCAGGAATGAACAAAACTGGCCTTCTTTCAAAACTTCGTTCATGATCAAGTGATGACAAAGAAATAATTTAAGGGCTCATGGTCTATTTTAAGGAAAAAGTAGGGTTTTCATTACGGAGTTGCTCGGTTTCTTTATGGTTAAGAAACACAAAGACAACTGCAAAGGTTGGTGCTTTCAATTACTTACTTTATTCATTTCAATCACTATATTAGTCAGCTACAACTGTATTTTTCTTTTCACAGATAGTTACTTTTAACTTTCACGTTACTCTCTGTTTTCCATCGGTAAATCTTTGTCTTCGTTAATTGTCGCTTCAGGCTGTAAAGCAAGAAAAAAAAAATAATTAGAAAGGCACCAGATATTAGTCACTATAAGTCATCCAACGGTGAAGCTTTAAACCCCTATAAAAGCTTTTGAAATCCTGACCAATTTTTTTCAATTGTCAAGTACAAAAGGTTACGAACACTGATTTAGGCTCTACAAAAACTTTTTGTACTAAAGCTCAGACTATTCTTTCTTTTTATTTCTCTTCGTTTTATTCTAAATAGGCGGTGGCCAACTGGAAAGCATTTGCTACTTTGACCACCACATTCATCCTGTAATCTCTACATTAGTCCATGGAGTTTCTGTAATCGCTAAGTGTAACTCATGTATTTATTTTACAATGTAATTTGTTTGTAAATAGTGTGAAACAAAAGGACTGAACTGAACTGATTTCAACAGCACATCCAAACAAGCCGATTTTCCGTGTAATCTGCTCGTTTTGAAACCAATAATTAAGTAATACATAAAATATGAGTGGG
Organism: Pachyseris speciosa; assembly: GCA_016490735.1. Lineage (NCBI taxonomy): Eukaryota > Metazoa > Cnidaria > Anthozoa > Scleractinia > Pachyseridae > Pachyseris > Pachyseris speciosa. The sequence continues at coordinate 462,313 of JAEMWC010000338.1, read as the reverse complement.
AGACCTTTATGGGCATTTAAAACGGCTCGCCGTTTTAAAGCCCACTAAGTCGGACGCGAATATTTTATCTTACTTGTGAAATGAAACAATAGATTATATTTGTCGTGTTTGCAATGTTAATCAATAGAGATCTGTATCAAAGTTAATGCATACTAATTAGCGGAGCTGGACTCTTTTATGAAAGTTAATGATTTTTATTGGGGTTTAGAGAGGTATACATGGGACTTAAATACTACCCGTAGATTGGTCGTTAGTCTTATGATTTGTTAATGAATTTTACAACTCTTTTTAAAATACGTAATGCACTGAAAAGTCCCACTGAAACAATGACTAAATATAATCAGCACAAATCTTTGTTCCGTCTTTGTCAACCCCGGCGGCATGGGTGGCTAGTCTAACGAAAATGACTAATTCTTTTTAACCTCTCCCGGCATCTTAACTCCCAGTCTATTAATTCCCAATCCCGTCCTTTCTGGGCGTAATTATAAGTTAAGTTTCTTGCCGGGTAACAGGACCGAGTTGATTCTACTCATGATGAAGTACCTAGCAATCACAAGAATTACGCATATACGACCACGTCAGAACAGTGTCAGAGGAATCTAACTAGTGCATCTGAATGAAGCGAACCTGCGTGGCGACACTCACAGCGCCTCACTCACATGAGGGGACGCAAGTAACTTCTACTGTAAGTGTCTCCTCCCGCTGAGATTTTTGTCTTGCGATGGCGGCAAGCGTTATAATCTGTCGTATGCGGTTTCAGTCATTTGTCATCTTACTCATCTTCGGCATCTGGAAAACATGGTTATTTTAACTAAGCATGGTTTCCCGTAACAGCAAAACTTGTTTTATATTTCAACTAGTGACCTGTCTCAACCTCGTCGACCTTCACTTCGTGGCCTGCCTTAACCCGCGAGTTGGCAGACAGTTTACCGAGGTCGAAGATGGCACCGAGGAATGGATTTGGTCCCTTCACCCCTGTCCCTTCACTCTGGTCATAAATCCTGATCTTTCTTTGGACAAAAACTGGTATGTACTAAACCACCTTGTTTGTGCCATGAGTCCTATTTTCACTTCATAAGGACGGAACATTTGCTCGATTGAAGAATTTCTTGAACGGTCTAGATTTAAGTTGTATCGAAGGAGAAGTTGTAATCGAAGGAGAAACAAGCAAGCTCGTTCTAACACTATGTGGTCTTCCCCGAGTAGCTTGAAATCCTAAAGAACTAATCACGCAACTTAATGTTTTGTCCATCCGAACTGGCGGGTGACACACCTCATACAGTTCGATGTAACACGAAAGAACTAATCATTCAGCTAAATGTTTAGCCTCCTACGCAGACGTCTTTTCAGTCTTTTCAGTCTTTCGTCACGCAATCTTTCCTCCCCGATGTTTTGTCCATCCGAACTGGCGGGTGACACACCTCATACAGTTCGATGTAACACGAAAGAACTTATCATGCAGCTTAATGTTTTGTCCATCCGAACAGCAGTATGGTGTAACCATAATATTATGCAAGTTGTAATAATTTGTCTCATTTTAAGGTAGTGGACTGTGACCAAAAATACTTATTTCACTGCATGGGGAGCAATTATATTATCCTGCTATTTATCCTACAATTTATCCTGAAATGTACGCATGTTTGCCGCCTCTATTTCGGTCTTTTGACCAATTTAGCTACAGAGTACTTGTATGTTTTCAGCAGGTTAGCATTAACACGTTGATTCAGAGGATTTGCATGTTAGTAACTAAAAGGAGCCATGTGCTTGAATCATGTCAGGGGCACCCAACGAGCCGAATCAGCCAAAAGCTGTAGAAAGGTATTTTTTTTAAATACCTTATGGTGTTTGAAGTGTGTTTAAAGTGATGTTTTCAATAGCTAGAAGAATTTCATCTGTTCGGATTCCCTAGCTGAAATTTTAATTGCCAGAAAATGTTAGGGAATAAAATCTTCCTTTGAGAAAATCCTAGCTGAAGTTAACTTTCTAGGGAACCATTTTTCTTTCCGAAAATGGTAGCTGACGTTTTCGACAGCCTAAAACAGCAATAACGACCTTTCCGAAAACCTCAGGGGCTATGATTTCCACATTACGAATCTTTCAGGCCACGTTTTACTTACGAAAATCCGAGTGCACTCTTTAATTGACGCCGAAAGCCTAAGGCGAACTACCCTCCACCGAACAGATATCTACCGATACGTTTCGTTGGGTGCCCCTGTCATGTGGTATGCTTTGTGTTTTTTGACCCCAAAGGTCATTTCTGGGTTATCAAGCAGTTTGTTGGAACCCGTGTTGTTCAGTTTCGCCTAGCGACTGTGGATTTTACGCCCTTTGAGGTATTTTATCTCAATTTGGTTTAGCTCATTTCAGTGTGCCCATTGACCGTACAGCCAGTCTCGATATCTTTGTAAGGATACAGTTTTGAGCCGTTTAATAATCTTTATCACCTGGCTTGCAATATTTATATTACCGGGACCGACCATTTTTTTTGGAGCAAGATGTTGTGTTTGTTATCACGGCTATTTACGGTCTTTCGATCCTTTTTTTTAGCGCTGTAGCTTCTAAGAGAGCTATGCATCACCTGAGATTGATCGCTTAGCTTTAGTAATGGCTGTGTTTTTGTCATCGTTTCGTTCCGCTCTGTGACTGCGGTGTTAATATTTTCCTCCTTTCGTTAATGCCAGTTTATTACAGAGTACGTCTTTTTTCTTCCATTCTTTTTGCTGCTTAAGTCTCTCTTCAAGCGCGTTTGGACGTGATCTAATGACCCGCTTTCGTTCCAGATTATTGGCGTCGGAGGAGTCCGCCATAACTAAAGAGCGTCGGGAATGACTCGACCGAAGACACTGTATTTAATTTTAAAGCAACTGGTCGTAACTTCAATTTAATTTGTCTCATATTCCATCGGCCCTTTCTGGTTTACGACGCCTGGTTTATGACGCCTTTCCTGGCCGCAAGACGAAGAACCCTAGTGAGAGTATGTAAGGAATTCTAGGAAAATTTCCTAGCATTTCTCTGCGGTACTTACAGTAGAAGCCCTGTGCGTCCCCTTTTTCAAAAATTCATATGCTTTGAGTTTAGGAGACGTTCCTTAGAAACTGAGAGAGAGGTTCATCTATGTTAAAGGTGAGGCATGTGGGCAATTCTATGTTTTGTTTCAGCAATTCTACTTACCCATATGGTTTTTGATCCATGTATTAAAATATCTTACGTTGGCGTACACTCCATATGCGTTTGGACGTGCACAGCCATAACCCCAGCTGGTTACACCCTCCAAATACCATTTTCCATTGAACCCACAGACCAGCGGTCCACCACTATCGCCCTGGCAGGCGTCAACGCCACCCTTATCCAGACCAGCACACAGCATGGAATTAGTTATAAACCCCTGGTAAGCCTTGTTGCAGCGTTCCATCGACACAAGAGGAACCGATGCTTCATATAGCACGTTTGAAGAGGAACCATTCTCAACCATATGTCCCCATCCTGTGATGTAACATTTTTTGTTGGGATTATCGAATGGCAGTGGGTTCGAATTATCGGGAAGGCACACAGTACTGACTGCTTCTCCAATCATGACGGGCATAGCGAGAGTCAACACAGCAATATCATAATCATAGGTTGTCGCATTGTAGTTTTCGTGAATGATGATTTCAGTGACGTTAGCATCTTGCTCAGTTCCAATGGATTTCTCGTCAATGTAATGAGCACCCACTCTACGACAAGAAAATGATATCATGAAAGGTGTTCGTCATCGTGGTTTCAAATGATAGCTGAGTTAATCTTTTGTCTCATGATTGAGTCACAAAGATGTGGATCGCGACGTTTCGACCGCTATACTGCTGGTCTTCATCAGGCGATGGTGTCGACTGGCTGCGTGTGAGTTTAAGAAGCACCGTGGCTGGTGGTGATTGGTGCGTTTCGGTCCTCGCTTAAGCTGTTAGACACTACGTCAAAAGACACCATGATCTCGTTTTTTAGTACCCTTTCACCGTTCACAATGGACACAAAATGAGCTGAGTTGTCAATTGTGTACTCTGAGTTCCCTCTTAGGGGAGATAATACATCGGCTAAGTAGGAAGACAGATCATAAGCAAAGGTGTTCACACAAGAGACTATAGGTCTCGGTGGTGTGTTGGCCTTGTGTATCTCGGGAAGGCCATAAATTCTAGGTGGTTGCTTATGCTTGGGCCTGATCTTGTTATACACAGAATCTGTCATGACATGTGTCTACCTCAATTCAGGCTCAGACGTTTTTCAGTCAACTTTCGGGTTAAGCGGTCCGTTGGGTCCTTATTAAGAAGTCGGTATGGACCAGTCTCAATCAGTGCCTGATGAAGACCAGCAGTATAGCGGTCGAAACGTCACGATCCACATCTTTGTGACTCAATCGTGAGACAAAAGATTAACTCAGCTATCAAGAAAATGGTAATAAGTATAATGCCGGTCCTTATCGCAATACTATTTTTAATCCTGTATAATCATAGCCGTTATTCTCTTCAGAGTTCTTCTTTATACGCGATAAAGAATTACAGCCAAGCTGAGTTGGTCAGTGTATTGTCACTTCCTCTTCCTTTTTCAGCAACGTAAACATATAGGTAGGAAGGTAACTTTATTTCAACTCGGCTTGATTAGGCTGATGAGGCCTCCAGCGATACATGCTAATATGCCGTGAAAAAAAAAATTACATGACCAATTAATGACTAACATTTTAACTATATCTATTCAATAACTAAACAATCTTAAATCTTAAGAGCAAGTGCACAGGAAAATCGAGCAAAAGGCGGCCACAGTCGAAAACCTAACCTGTCTATAGAGAGGTACTGACGAGTTTACAAAGCTCCTGGGGTTTATTTTCCGAAATACGGTCGAGTTTTGGAATTATTTGAGATTTTTTATTTCGCCCGTCTGACGCCTGAAATTAGCCGCCTCACAAGCAGACTCGTACCCAGTCGCTATTTACGTGTTTTATGGGGAGAGAAGATTGAATACGAGGATGGATTGAGGCGCGCGGGGTGTCGTGGGAAGAGGCGAAGGAAAAATAGCGACTGGCAGATTTCGATTGATAGATCCGTGCAATCGTGCGTGGAACCGTGCAGTGCTCTTTTTCAAGAAAACGGTGTTATTGTAGACATTTCTTGTCGTCAAAATTCACTGCGTGTTCTAGTTTAGTTATTTAACGAAGTAAAGCGTTCGTCCAAAGAATGTTTTCTGTTTTGTTGGGTGTTGATGTCGTGCTGCCGTAATGGCTTCTTCGCGGGAAGACGATGTGGGTGATTTGGACAGTTCTTTCAGTGAATTGTGGATCGAAGGTTAAGGTATCACAGTGATATCTTCATCTTTTATACAGATATCTTAGATATGGCATACGTTCGACTTGTCCTGTTGTTGGTGGAATGCAGCAAAGCCTGAGTCATAAGCTCAAGCTTAAATATTTATCGAATTCAATGATGAATATTAATAATCGTGCCATCAGTTGAATAACGTTTTCCTTTTTAAGACGACCGAGATAAGGAAACGGATATGGCTCCCCGCCCTACGGAGGAAGCGAAAGTCACGTTTTCTACGCAGCGCAAACACGCCATACCAACAGGTTATATAGGATAAACAAGGTATCTTATAAATCATAGTTTATTTAAGAAAAATTATTTTTTGGGAGGGTTTTCTTGTATTTGATTTCCTTTGTGTTCAGTCCATTAACACCACTAGAGTCATACTCTGAAATCTTTGGGGTGTTTTTTTAAGAAGTCCAGCAGCAGCTGCTAAGAGAAAATCGTATTGGGATTTACAATTATTGTAAGTGCTAAACCCATATTAAAAACACATTGTTATTACAGACCACAAAACTACCTAGTCTGTTCTCAACCCAGGACATACCACTGTCTCTATACAGCTCTTTGCTGAAGCGGTTGACGTTAAATGTTCAGTCCACTGACAGCACTAGAGAGTCATACTCTGAAACCTTTGGGGTGTTTACCGGTAAGAATCACACAGAACAAGATTCACTGCCCGACCAAGTGCTGGTAATGTAGTTTTGTTTAAACGAAGATTTTTTCACGCACCTGCACCTGGCTAGCTGTTCAAGTCCAAAGATCTACCCTACTGAAGGAATTTGTCAAAAAATGTTTCAAACATGTTTATCAATGTGTATCAAAAGGTGAAAGACAACTTCAACAAGAAATTGTATGACAATTTTCCAGAATGGTGGCACATGATGGTAGAGCAATGTGCTAATGACAATGCCCATGAACAGCTAACTTAGCTATTTGAAATAGTGGGGTTTTTTGTTACAGATTCTTACACAGTCGCAATTTTTGTTTTGTAATTTCTAAGTTCCTAGTTCCATAAAATGCAACGGACTAGTCATTCCACAACACATATGGCAACTGAGTATGAGGCCATATTGCTATAGTATAAATACAATCCAGATATGTGTACTATCTAAACCAGTTTCATTGCAGCACTCACGTTTTATTGAAAGTCAAAGAAGTCAAATAAACTGTTAGCTTAATAAAATATTCTTATCCTTGACTTCTGATTAAACTTATATAATCATAACATCTTCATTTAAACATGAATTAGAAAAGGGCTTAATAATTCTGCACAAGTTTCAAAATCTATCACTTGTGCTAAAACAACTAACAATAGAATAAAGTAGAACCTTCCTAGCTTGAACGCTCAAAGCAGTTCAAAGCAGTTCAAAGCAGCATGGAATAAGTATGTTGATAGTAAAGTACCGAAAAATTCAAACAAGTCAACTGAAGTAGCATTTTGTGTAGAATAGTCTAAATAAAAAACTGAGAAAACTGAGAAATTAGTTTATACTTATTGTTTGCTCCTGTGAACATTTACAGTGTATGACCTGTACAAAAGTTTAAAGTGTCAGGGCTCTGTGCAAATTCACCTTGTTACATGCAATTTTCTAGCAAGAAGATCTAGAGCCTTACTGCCAAGTGTAATATACGGTAAAGAGCCCCTTTCATTCAAGTCTCTAATGCTCTCCGGCAATATATCTTAAGTTATTAATTCATGAATGGTTAGAGCTGCCTGCTTGTCTGTAAAGGTTAATAATAGTAATAATAATAATAATTGGTTCTCTAACCAATGCCAAATTCTTAAAGCTGTCCAGTCCTTTTTTAACATCCTCTTGACATTTCGAGCCCCTAAAGGTCATTGTAACATCTGGCAATGATGTGGTGCTTGGACAAGACACCATAATTGCCTGCAGGCATTTCACAAAGGCAATTGCATCATCAGAAGCATTCTTATCTTGTGTGGACTTAACTCAAAGGCAGTTGACACATTGTTTCTGACACAAATCAAGACCAAATTCTTCCCCAAAATACTGCATAATCACTTTCGTCCTGCAGTCCAAGGTTAAACAGTATTTGACCATGAAATTCAACTGATGAAATTATGTTCCCATTTTTGCAAGTCCTTCAAACATGAAATGTGTGACAAAAACTTGGTTCTATCCTCAAAACGATAAAAAAGGATAGAATGAGCTGGTTGACCATCCCTTCCTGCTCTCCCTGATTCCTGGAAAAAACAATTTCTAAGTTTTGGGACATAGTGTGATGAATTGCAAATCTGCAATCTTTTTAGTCTATGTCCATGCCAAAGGGTATGGTAGCACATTACTTTGATGCGGTATTCCATCCATCTTGTTTCTCAAAAGGGTCTAAGTTGGCAAAATAATGACCAGGTCATATCCCACTAATATTTAGGTGATATGCCACATCCTTTGTGTCACGAACTTCAAAGCAGTACACAATGTCACTATGTCCTTGAAATTTTGTGTTAATTAATTGAAAAATGTCATCAATGACCTTTTGTCCTTTTGGCTCAACAGTGTAACAGATATTTGGTCTGTTCAAGGAATTTGTAGCAACTTTAGCCTGTGGAATTTTAAAAGTTTGAGTTAAAACATGTTTTGTTCTTTGTGTAACAGAGCCTGTGAGAGCAAAAACTGGTACTCCAAAGTCCTTGAGGGTGCCCAGCTGAGTATAGCTTTCGCAAAAATCATTTCCCTACAGTCTATGCCATGAGCCTCATCAATAATAAACCGCTCTAATTTGCCTTGCCTTTGAAATGTAACAAGAGTTCTTGTCATAGTTAGATTATGACCTTGAGATTTCTATCACGTGATAGCTGATGAGGGCACAGCCTGAATCAAATATCACGCATAGAAATCGAGAGCGAATAATCTAATTGTTTTAGTATAAATCTACTAGTCATTCAAAACTAAACACGTAAATTGTCTAAATCTTCCACATAGACACTTTGAAAATGCAAAGAAGCAGTGGCATTTTGTTGACAAACACTACTCACTGTCTATCACAGAATAGGTAGTGAGTAGCGTAGCCAATCTGAGAACTGCATTCGTGATAGACCGCTTGTAGGTTTATACTAATAAATAATAGGTGTCAGTGATAGGCCATTAGATTATTAAGCAAGCACTTCTCATAGGAAAAAAATAGTTACATGTACAAAGGAGAAAAAAGGTCAAGAGAGCATGTTTATGGATATCAATGAACAAAAGAAGAGACACCCTGTGTAACAAGATGTTATACAGTACTGGAAGATTTATTAGTAGCTTTTCTTTTGGATGAGGGACATCATATACATGTGTAGTATCCCATCTGGTTTAATTATTTACATGTAAGCTTAAATACTGCAAAGTCAGTTTAGTACTAGAAATGAAAGAGCAAAAGTAGCCAAGAAAGGAAGGTATATTGTAGTTTCTTTACCCGCATTGCTTTGAATGGATAGCTGATACTATAACGGATGTTATCTCTTGTTCAATGCCAGTTTCCTTGCATAGGTGGTCGGTCACATTTATCTCCCACACTAAGAACTCGAAGAAAAATTCACTGCTTGACACAGAAATCTTTTTCCCTGACTGGCGCCCAGAGAAAACGCTGCAACACACCATAATGTAGCAGGCAAAGCCCCATCAGCTTGGCAGCTTCCGTCGGTGTTTTCGCTTAAACTCTCAGCTGCAAATTTAACGGCTGGTAAATTGCAGGTATTTTCATGAAGGTTGGATCATCGCTGTGCTGAAATAAATAAAGATTCGTAAAAATTGACTGGACTAATTCACAACAATCTGATACCACGATAATTCTTTTTTACAATCTTACCTCCATAGCATGCTTTTGATAAATGTGCTCCAAATATGTTTTGGTTTCGTTCCCATGAAGCTTGCGAGATAGAGTAAACTTACGTTCTTCTTCCAAAAATGAAGATGGAACGTTAGGACCTTGCACGGTCTTGCAATGATGCAAAAAGTACTTCTCTTGTAAAACCGGCCGCCATGTTGTATCGAAATCTGCCAGTCGCTATTTTTTCCTTCGCCTCTTCCCAGGACACCCCGCGCGCCTCAATCCATCCTCGTATCCAATCTTCTCTCCCCATAAAACACGTAAATAGCGACTGGGTACGAGTCTGCCTCACAAGGGAAAATAGACCGGCCGAAATAACTGCTTTGCGTAACCAAACATGTCAACCTATCGGCAATCTAACACTTAATTTCTATAAAATGGACATCTAACATCCTATTTACGACAGATTTCCGATTCTGAAGTGTAAAATCAACGCTTGTTAACCGCTTTCTAAATGGCCAGTTGACAAGAGCTCACGAATGCGAAAAGTTATAGGCAAAACTGAAATCGAGCTCCTGGTTATGGGAATTCTCCAAATTGCCCCAAATTTTAGTTTTGAAGTCTCGAGATATAGTGTTTTAAGGTACATTAAAATTTTGGTTGGGTTTTTTAGCGAGCGCTTCAGAATAAGTCGACTAATTTGAAGAAATTTTGCGCTAAGTGACCTCAAATTGACCTCAGAGTGTTTGTTTACATTGACTAGTCGCATCGGTTACATTGAAATGAGCGCTCCATATTAACTAATATTCTCATTCCATATTTCATTTAAGAATCAATTTGACTTACCATTGTATAATAGCGTCGAATAGTAGCGTGGGTTGTCTTAAAGTGGTAGAATAAAACCGATAGAGGCTGCAATCGGGTTCAGTTGTTGTCCAAACTATTGTAGATCTGATATAAAACTTTCAGAAACTCCTTCGTCGAATTTGCCTAGTATTATATCTGATCGTAAGCAACGCTGCAGTTCATCAACCGTATGCCTGGGTAAGTTGTTGAGACATCTGTGACACATTTAGATCTGTTTTAGTGTTGGAACTGGAGCTGATAAGAGGTCATTATGGAGCTGATTAGACCCGAACTTTGTGTAGGACGTTATTGTCGATTGCGTGACAGATTTTGAAACACCCCTCGGGCGAAATCCTTGGCACTTTCGAAAACCCGGTTGTTCCCTTAGTAAATCAAATGGAACCGATTTTTCCACCGGAATTTGTTCAAAACATATCAGGAATACCTTCTGAGGTATTCCTCTTTCTTGTTTTTGTCGGAATGATCCTAAAATCCTGTAGCATCTGCAGCGTTCCACTAGTTCCATGTTCCTTGACTTTCGACGTGCGACTTAGTGTTGTTTTAGTTAGTGTTGGTTTTGTTAGTACCTAGTTTCTTAAAGAGTACACCCTCAGTGTAAAAAGAACACTCTATTCCAGTTCTATTTTGAATGAGAAAAATTGTTCCGTTCCTAAAGACAGAAAATTCTCCCCGGTTTTTCCATTCAAATGAAAAGTGCTTCTTGAGTCTCCGAAAATCCTCACACAGCCTCCCATCGCTTTTCCAATGGTCTATCCCTAAAAATAAAGTTGCCAAAAAAATGAAAAAAAAAATTACCCAAGGGGTAAATTCACGCAAAAAATGCCCTTTGAAAAAGCGTCTCATTTTCATATCAACACAACGTGTACCAGCATCCTTATTATGATGTTGCTTCCCCAAAATTCTCGCAGAGAAACAACCCTAATAACTATTCGTTTCTTCATTATTTATGTTAGTCCTGGGGTCGAGAACAGCCCTGGGGTCGAGAACAGTTGATTGGCAACTTTGAATTCAGATCTTAAAATCTGGATATTTCGGATTTCACTGCAGTCGAACACAAAATCCGAAAACGGATTTCGCGACGGATTTTGATAATTGAAATCGATGTTGGGGAAAGATTCCTATTAACAAAATCCGTCGCGAAATCCGTTTTCGGATTTTGTGTTCGAACGAAAATTCGGATCCAGATTTCCCATTCGACTCGGAACCCCTACTTAGCTGAATTCCAGGTTGCGCAAATAGTGTTTGCACGTCTTTGCCAAAGACGTGAATCGACCAATCCGCACGGTCAGGGTTTTGCACTATAGTGCGGAAATCATGTTTTACTCTATGGAAGGTGAAACGTGTTCATTTCAAGAGATCGTTGGCGGGTAATGTGGTTTCAGTAGCAAGGATAATGTCTGTCAAAGTCATGCATGTCATTGCTCAACTGCAGCCGTACTATAGATAAGCATGAGTACTATCGATAAGTGGAGCTTATTCTCGCAAGAGCGTGTCACTTTTCACGCTCGCAAAACATTGATCAACTCAAGCTATGTCCTCGCCATCGGGAGACACTTGGTCTTGGCTGTAAACGCAACGTTCGTTAAACCCGCTGCAGGGATTTACAGGGACCGCGCAGCAAGTTTTTGAGTGGGGGAGGGGGGGGGGGGTGGGCTAAAGAAGAAAGCGTGGACGAAATTTGGGGGGGGGGGGGCATCAAGTTACGGAGAATGCTTTGATACCGATAAAACTATTAATTTTTTTTCCACATCTTCAGGGATGTTGCTATCGGGTCTCAAAATTCACCATCACTAAATTGAAATATCATAGACTGTTATACTGCTGATATCAACCTGTAATTACTATAAATAAGCCAGAAATCCAACGATTTCGCTTGAGCTGCCTTGAACTCAACGCTGTATAATTAGCAATTATTGGACGAGGCTGAGTATGATATGAAGAATTATGCAGATGGAGGAGGGTGTTTTCCGCCAAAGCCGAAGGCTTGAGTAGGATAACACCCTCCGAGATCTGCATATCTTCATATCATACAAAAGCCGAGTTCAATAACTGTTTAATTATTCATTCAAAATATTTCCACGGCTCTGAAATTTAACAAAAGGGTAACTGAAAATAATTAAGTGAATGATATTAAAGTTACTGCACTTCATTACTTGAAAAGTGCCAAATTTACGCTTTCTGTTCAGTTGTGTTGCGGTCGGTAAATTCGTTTGCGATGTCAATGGTGGAGAGCCTGTCAGTTCTTTCTTTGTGTATGTTTAAGACTGTCAGGTTACTTAATCGTTCCTGGTTCATCCTTGAACGGAGCCATGTTTTTAGCCTCCGAGCAGTCGAAAAGGATATTTCACCGGCTTCACCGGTTGCCGGATTTACGACAATGAGCTCACATAACGTGATAACTTCTTTTATTACATTCATTTTGAAATCACTGGTGATCCTTGCAATCTGATTGGATCTCAACAGTGCAATTTATTCCCAAATCGCATCATTTTTTACTCTAAATCGCATCCTTTCTGTAACCGATCAAAATGAAAGTGAAATTATACTAACCTATCAAATTTCATGGATAAGCAAATATTAATATTGACAAAAAAACTGTGATTTCGAAATGGCTGTAAGAAAGTGGTAATTGAACTTCGTGCCATGCAATTTTGGTTTGAAATCATACTTGTGATTTCAAATCGAACTCGCGCCGCGGCTTCTTCGATTTTGAATCACGCGTATGATTTCAGACCAAATTGCACTCCACTCAGTTCAATTACCATTATTTATCATTTCCCGTTCTGAGTTGGGTAGCTCTTTGATTTTTACTATGATGTCGTCAAAACACGAATAATCACCATCCTTCAGCAGCACTTGTAAAAGTTAACATTGAAATATTAACATCATCGTTATAAAGTTTTTCCATAAACTTTAGCTCTTCGGATTTGTCCTGCCAATTGAGGGTCTTAATTAAGAGAGACTCAATCTTCGCATACGTATCAAAGCTTGGCTGGTCAAAACGCTTGTCAATAGCGTTCATTACAAAGTCAAAAGCTTCAAACTATATTCGTCTGTAATAGTCTTGTGCGGTCACAGGATATGTTGGCTCTCCAGTGCCAATTTCAATTCTTCTCGGCGCGCGAGTTCTCCTTGGTAACATCGGTCCGGTCATGGAGGGATAGTTTTTACTTTTCAGTAAAACTACATCATAAAATGATCTGAAACTCGTATTTCATAATTGTAACGACTAATACTTCTTTCTGTCTATTTACCTGCGTGTTTGTCTTTGCCAGTAACTCTGGTCACTTTCGAATAAACGAATTTTTGCTATTTTTGGCTCCGTTATTTTTGTTAAAATATTTTTTAAATGTATTTTGTTTTTTCAAAAAAGTTAGGGGAGGGGGGGCTAAAGCTCCTCCAGCCCCTCCCTCTGTGCGGTCCCTGATTTAGCATCCTCTCTTTACGCGCGCCAAATGCGCGGCTTAAAACAATACAAAGCCAACAATGTTTTAAAAACTCTCTTTAACAAGAGTTTGATTTGAATTCGTTTCGGTAGTTCCGGTGGTTCCGTTCGTTCTTTTCCGACAGTTTCGGTTGTTTCGCAGGTTTCGGTGGTTTCGTTCCGGTGGTTCCGGTTGTTTCGGTGTTTCCGTTCCGGTGGTTTTGTTCCGGTGTTCCTGGTTTTTAGCACATACCGATTTTTAGAGCTAAATCCAAACAGCTGCCACTCGATTGCACCTGAGGGACTGTTTCTTGACCCGGACTAACATACATAATTCATTTAACCTACCGAAAAATAAAGAAACGAATAGTTAGATTAATGTGTTTTCTTTGAGGAATTTTGCGGACGAAACACCATGATGGAGATGCTGGCAAACGTTTTGTTAGATATGCAACCGAGACGCTTCACGGCTATTGTTACGTGAATATACCCCTTGATTATTATTTTTTGGATATTTTATCTTTAAAGATGGACCATGAGAAAAGTGATTTGGGGGTAAGGGGATTTTCGGAGACAAGATTTATCCCGTAGGGTGTTTCAAAATCTGTCACGCAATCAACAATAACGCCCTGCATCAGTCGGGTCTTACCAGCTCTAGAGTGAGCTCTTATCAGCTCCAGTTCCAACACTCCAACACTAAAACAGATCTAAGTGTGTCACAGATGTCTCAACAACTTACCAAGGCATTTGGTTGATGAGCCGCAGCGTTTCTTACATTCACATATAATTATAGGCAAATTTGACAAAGGAATTTCTGAAATTTTTACATCAGATCTAGCTTGGACAACAACTGGGCTTCATTCTGCCGCTTCAAGACAATCCTTACACCTTTTCGACTCCATTATATAGTGGTAAGTCAAATTCATTATCAAATGAAATATGGAATGAGAATATTAGTTAATATGGAGCGCTCATTTCAATGTAACCGATGCGACTAGTCAATGTAAACAAACACTCTGAGGTCAATTTGAGGTCACTTAGCGCAAAATTTCTTCAAATTGGTCGACTTATTCTGAAGCGCTCGCTAAAAAACCCAACCAAAATTTTAATTTACCTTTAAACACTATATCTCGAGACTTCAAAACTAAAATTTGGGGTAATTTGGAGAATTCCCATAACCAGGAGGTCGATTTCAGTTTTACCTATAACTTTTCGCATTCGTGAGCTCTTGTCAACTGGCCATTTAGAAAGCGGTTAACAAGCGTTGATTTTACACTTCAGAATCGGAAATCTGTCGTAAATAGGATGCTAGATGTCCATTTTTTTAGAAATTAAGTGTTAGATTGCCGATAGGTTGACATGTTTGGTTACGCGAAGCAGTTATTTCGGCCGGTCTATTTTCACTTGTGAGGCGGCTAATTTCAGGCGTCAGACGGGCGAAATCAAAAATCTCAAATAATTCCAAAAATCGACCGTATTTCGGAAAATAAACCCCAGGAGGTTTGTAAACTCGTCAGTACCTCTCTATAGACTTAAAATGAGGGTAGGTTAGGTTTTCGTCTGTGGCCACGAATTTTCCGTTTTGCTCGATTTTCCTGTGCATTCTCTCTTAAAATTATTACAGTGGAAAAAAAATCCGCCATAGTAAACTGAACATTACAAATGTAGCTCTCTTACAGCATCGTAAGGATCGTCGTTGAACGTAATTCATTCGGTAAAGATTTCCACACTTTGGCATCATATCTAGTTCTATAACGTCTCCCGGATGCACATCTAATTTGTCAATAACCAAACATCAACGCTTGTGCGCAGTTCCTTCTCCTACCTAGTAAATACGGACGGCACTAAAAGAAACTTCTATTTAAAATTCCACGCGACAATGCTCAAACTTGGCATGACATGAGCCAACCTGTTGGCTCAGTTGGTAGAGCACCGGACTACCGAGCGGGAGGTCGCGGGTTCAAACCCCGGCCGGACAAACACTAGAGGTCTTTAAGTAATTGAAGAGAAAGTGCCACTTTTGGAATGACATCTGCAAATGGTTAGACTTTCTAATCTTCTCCGATAAGAACGGTAAACCTTAGGTCCGGTGCCACAACACTTGTCAGTTCAAACCGCTGTAGGACGTTAAAGAGCCCACGCAGTGTTCGCAAAGAGCAGGGGACGTAGACACGGGTGCTACATGTGGTCTGGTCTTTCGCTCAGTTAGGACTGACGAATGCAAACAAGTCTTAAGGTCATTGGAAAGAGAAACTGATGACAAAAGTTAAAGAAGAGAAACGTTTCAGCGAGGTCAGAATTGTATGAAATATACGAGATTGATCCGCTTGCATTAAAATTAGCATAAGCCTTGTTTTGAAAACAAGCTATTACCCATGCACATTAGCTCTACCTGACATAGATATTGCTCAGCTCTAGACCGTAAGGCAGGTCCGCGCAGTGTGCAGCAGTGAGCACAGTATTGGGAGAGATCAATGATCCTCCACAGAATTGGAAGTCAAGACCATAAAACTTGATTCTTAACATGACCTGCCATGGCCACTCATTCCTGTCAGCTTCTTTTCCACCCACGATGCGGCTTCCAGATGGCTTAATACCACATTCAGCTGAAGATACAACAAAGACAGTAAAAACGCACGAAAGGAACTTATAACGGCGCTATAACTTTGAAATGACCTCCCTGGTTCTCTCAAAAAGGTGGTGAACATTTCATGCTTTTAAACGAGAGAGTCTGTTGAAATATTCTCCATCCAGTGCTACTGAGCTTAATCGACAAACTAGTTTCAAATTTTTCTTCGCTCACTAAAATGTGCGTAAAGGTAATTGAATGAATTTCTTCAAAAGTCATTGTAAAGAATTCTATAATGGGAGACTTTTTGCAAGCACGAAATAAACGTTATCACTCAAGGGTGTAAGAAAAATTAACCGGTCGGTTTCGTCTGTACTAAAATCCAAGTTGATATGTAGATTTCACTGACCTTCCGCAAAAGATGTTAGTCCACCGATGAGGACAAGTGTCAAAAAGACGAGATCCATCTTCTCAGCTCCTTTTCCACAGTTCAAGAAACCTGCCAGTATTTTATCCTTTTATCAAGAGTCAAGACAAAAGAATCGCGGTAGTTATCATATTTCAATACACCTGCCGAGCAGGTACAAATAGAGAAAACAAACATACTTACTTTTTTAATGGAACACATTAAAGCAATGTTTATATTGTTTCCAGTTATAGGTGTCCAGCTTTTTTAAATGTTTGATCTGTGAGCACGCTCATAATCGAGAACCATTTCGTTTGAAACGCATTTGGTATACGACGAAGTAAAATACAACATGCTCAATATAATATGAAGAAATTAAATCACAAGTAGGCTAATCTATGAAACCCAAACTCCAAAAGTGGGTTTTCAATTTTCATCGCTAAAGCTTTAGCGGTCGCCAGGAAACAAACCCTATGTTTAATTTATTCAAGGAGATGCATTAACTGTTTAATCTGTTAATGTTTTCTCCATTTAGAAAGCTAAAGAGAACACAGTTGTGGAGGCTAAAATTTGTAAATTCGTGTGAAACATTTTGTTTGCTCAAGCGATACAATCTAGCTTACTAGTGGCTTAATACGTTTTTCTTATTTCTTTACCCTAGCAGGGAGCAACATGTAGATCGAAGAAAAAAGCTGTACTGTAACATCCCAAATAGGCGACAGTGGCAGTCTGTCTGTACCGAGTGGTTTTGCCCACTTATCAGTGACATACGTACCCGGATAAATAATTTTATTGCAGGCACTTGTCCGTTAACGAGAATCTTTTAATGTGAAAAACATTTAGATACAGTTGCACTGTACGGCGGAAAAAATAATAACAGTAACGGTCCAAAATATTCTAAATATGACGTTCGATTATATGGAAAACAAAGATATATGATTGTATGTGTCATGATATTTTTAATAAATTAAACGTCCCCCTCGATCCCGTCTTTCATTACAAATCAACAAGCTGTGTCTTGTTAATGCGTGACTAAAAGAACTAGAAAGTGATTTTCTCAGCTCCCTGATAATGTAACGAGATAGTCCCGCATTATATATTTTTAAATTAAGCCCTCATATCTACTAGTTTATCTGTCATGGCTATTAAAGGACTGCAACAGCAGCACAAAAATTATAGTGCCCGGTCTTTAAATACACAAGAATAACTTCTAATTTTTTGTACATTCGTGCAATACGTTCTTGTTGCTTTAGGAGTAAGTCAGTTTTATATCGTAATTTACCATATGGCCAAATTTCCAACTTATTACACTACGGGTTGTATTCTCATCCTGTTTTACTTCACACAAAAGGCTCTTGTTAAGGGAAAGTGCTCACAAATTAAATATTTGACCAGGACGTTTACACTCTAATAACCGGGAGAATTCCCCGTACAAGACAGTGCAAATGTCATCTGCATGTTTTTTCCTTGGTTTGATGAAAAATTGAGAACCTCTTTCTTTATAAAAAAAATTTTGTCTCTTTACTAGGGGCTTGCTTTACTCTTTTAACAATTAAGATTTTTGAAGCCACGAAGCGAAATGAGGGCTTAATATTTGGCGGGGTCATTTCATATTATTCCAGTTTTTCGTTCAATTTTGCGTTTTGATATTTTCATGAGCACGAAACGAAAATCCCCAGTAGAGGGTGAACAACAGACAACAAACAAAGACAACTGAAAATAAAAACGAAAAAAGAAGACAAAAATCCGCGTTTTAATACATGCCGGAATGATTTTAAAGATCACTAACACTTGGCTAAGGTGCCCGCTTTGTTTATATGCGGTAAAAGTACCACTAATCTTTAAGTACAGTACGGCCAAAATATACCGACCTCTCGATTTGCATTCATCTTTGGTCACCATACCAAACGTTAAAATTGTTGTTGCATCTTTTAACGGAACTGCATAGTTGACAGCGAAAAATCGTAAGAAGTGCAAGAGGCACATTTATCATCGAAATTAAAAAACTGAAAAGGTTTCCAAATTAAAGTGCATGGAATCTGCCATGGTCGGCAACAACGAACGCGAACTTTATTGATTATGCACGATGATGATGATGATGATGATGATGATGATGATGATAATGATTATCATTTAATTATTATGCGACTCCGTCGTACGCGCCCAAGAGCAATACCGCTAGCCATGATTACCATCAGAAAAGCAGTTCACAGGTTTCTACGAGTATGGGACTCCGCTTGGTGGCCCTTTGGGTCGCCGGAGCTTCGCTATAAATCAAAAGTATCGATGCAATGAAAACAAAAAAAATGTTTCTCGCACATTTATTTCATTACTACCAAACGAGTTGGTGAGGCTACAATCACTAAAATCTTCTCAATCTGAGTATTAATATAAAAGGCGAAAACCAGTCAACGGATCTTCTCTTTAACTGTTTCAGTGTCGTTCCCAGTTAACACTGCCAAAAAAAAAACAGAACAGAAAAAAGAAAGAGAGAACAAGTTGTCAGAAGAAATTATCGAATGGTTCTGTTTAAAAGAGGAAGATGAGGTATCTAGGCATTGATTTTTTAGCTGCTTTACTTTAGTTAGCTCGCTCTTTCCACTGCTACAATTCCTTCCAAGAGGCAAGTACTTCTATCTCCTTATCCTACTTCTTGATAAGGTAATGAAATTTCATATCATCGTTTCAACTTTTAACAGAGAAGTTCAACTTCATAGTCGATCCAGATATAAGTGTTTCAAACTGAGCTAAACATATACTCACTACACCAGCCACATGATTTGGCGCAGTACTTCTTTGTCCATTCATGGTGGTATTTGCAGTAATTTGGATAGGAAGCAAGAGTCGGACACCGATCAGCATACACGTCACTGTCTTTACAATCTAAATCAAAAAAGGTAAGATATGCTAATGCAGTTAGGAATGGAGAGGTATGACACAATGTTCTAATGGTAAGATTTTAGATGTTTTAGCACTTGATTGAACAATGCAAAAAGGGTTGAAGGTTCTCAAAGAGAGACTGACTACAGTGTATCTTTTAGTAACGAACTACTTTTTGGGATAAATGCTCAACAAAATATGCCATACTTCCCATCAGAATACCGAACACATTATTGCACAATGGAAAAAGGGTTGAAGGTGCGTATAGTGAGACTGACTACAGTGTATCTTTTAATAACGAGCTACTTCCCATCAGAGTAGCGAACACATTATATTTCGCTTTTTCTGGTTAAACCCATGGCACTTCACTATTCAGACCGAACACATTATTGCACAATGGAAAAAGGGTTGAAGGTGCGTATAGTGAGACTGACTACAGTGTATCTTTTAATAACGAGCTACTTCCCATCAGAGTAGCAAACACATTATATTTCGCTTTTTCTCGTTAAACCCATGGCACTTCACTATTCAGTTCAGTTCAGTTCAGTTCATTTTATTTCACATTACCGGCAAGTTTACATTTTTGCTTTTATCCCAAACAACACAAAGAAAGAAAGCAACAACAATCCAATCTGAAATCTATATTATAATCCACATTTAACCGTAACCATTAGTTCATACATTGCAACCCGGCAATGGTATTCTGAAATCAATTCCGAATTGTCTAGTGAGAAAATTAATTGCTACACCGATGAGGTTTGTTATGACACACGGCCATTAAGTCACCGTTTGACATGCAAAAGACATGCATCTGTGTGGAGTAAAAGCGTTATACCAATCAACTTGCCAGTGGAAGGATTTTAGCACTTTAAATATCGTGCTGGTTAAGTTGGAAAACATTATGGTTCAGAAGGAAAGACTCTCGCACGACAATGGACAAACTGGGTCGTCAGTGTCTCATTGACCGGAGTGACAACTTATTTTCTTTAAAATTGAATTGAGTTTGTTACACTTACCAGCAGGCGTTGGTTTCGGCGGTGTTGATGAGAGAGTTGGCGTGGGTGCTACAACGCCTGGAATTTTGCTTTTGACCCACGTATCAAGGTAGCGAACACTGGCGTACACGCCGTATCTATTGGGAGCGGCACATCCGTATCCCCAACTGGTGGCTCCCTCCAGGTACCACTTGCCATTGTACTCACACACTAACGGTCCTCCACTGTCACCCTGGCAGGCATCGACTCCTCCTTGATCTAGACCAGCACACAGCATGGAATCATCGATCTGCCCAGGGTATCCCTGGAGACAACGAGCTTTTGACACGAGTGGAACATCGACCTGCATCAGTTTATCCGGGCTCGAACCACCAGAAGTCAATGTTCCCCAGCCAGTTATCCAACACTTCTTGTTGATGTCATCAATTGGTAAGGGCAGCTTGGAATCTGGCATGCAGACGAGACCAACTCCTCTTCCCAACTTGGCAGGTTTGGCCAGCCGTATCAGTGCAATATCGTGGCTGTATCTCATCGGCGAATTGTAATTCTCATGGGTGATGATTTCGGCAACGTTGACATCTTGCTCAGTTCCAACAGATCCATGCTCATCTTTGCGAAAGTGTGCTCCCAATCTAAGCAAAACGTACAAGCAATTTAAGATAACGGCTGGAATGAGCCTGCATAGAACTTGAGAAAGCGTGCGAGCGCGTAGCGATTAGGTTTGATTCCCTGCTTTGACCAATTAGGAGAAAAAAAGCACCGACAGCACCGTCGCGTTTGCACAGTTTTGCCAGCCTCCACACTGCCTTGCAATCCGTTACTGCGGCTTCAACAGTAACAGCTAATGTAATAAAAATTTTGGTAGACGAATACAATCTTAATCCATGACATAAATATCAGTCTTTCTTTCCCAAAACTCCAAAGCCCCCTTAGGGCTTTCGGAACTTATCCAAGTCCGTTTGTCACAGATATGCGTAGTACGACCTAAATTTTGTGACTATGCTGCAAAATAAGTTTTTCACATTAACTGTCAAAATTCTCGTACACTGATTGTCTCCTGGCCATTGTCTGTAAGAGTGCAGGCAATAAAAATGAAGTACAAGTAACGCAAGGCAAGAAGAACTTGAGTGGTTTACTCTTCAAGAGTTTTTATCCGCATTTTGCGAAGTCATTTCTATGATCTATAAGAATACAGACGATAGAAGAAAATTATTGTCGATTTGTCAAATGGAAATTGAGGTGAGGTGGTATCCCTGCTTATGGCTTCATGGCCTGCTGGTGCTTGCTAATGTAAATGACCTCTCTGGGTTACTGATGTCTTAAAAGAACCCATTTATTCTTCCTCCTCCTCCCCATAAAAAAATTAATAACAAAATCGTCAAAATTCTACTGAAATTTAAGGCTTTGCCCTCCACCCCCACCCCCCCACCTCCCCAGAAAAGCAATACAACATGTTTTACGGCACCCAGCCAACTAGGTCCGTCACGTTCGCCTCGTTTGCGATGAAGGGAGCTTGGATCGACTATTGATTATCCCCACAGAAATGCCTACGACCAGAAAACAGCGAGACAAGCATTATTCATCATACCCGATGTGGTTTTCAATATAAAAACGCAGAATTGTTATCATCATACCTGATTACAACATCAGATGGTCCTTTTTGTACAAGGCAATGTGCCGCTGAGACAGCCCAGTAAGGATCAATCAGAGATCCCCCACAGAAAGGGAAACCCCACGATGTTCTTAACTGGACCTGCCAGGGCCAGCTGTTCACAGCGGCCTCGTGACCACCAACAATCCTGGTGTGTGGACGAGACCCACAGCTCCCTAAAGAAGATTGAGAGAAATCAGTATTTCGTTTAGTTGGATTTGAGTATTTTTGCCAGTAAGGGGGCTATGTCATACTGAGAGGACTTTTGTTAAGGTAATAAAACAATTACAGCAAGGGAGAACTCCTCATAGGAAGAATATTTTTATTCAAGCAACCCCATCTCCATGTCTTAACTGAATTTAGCTGTCATGGGGATGCACGGGCTCTATCTATTAGAGAGAAAACAAAATCAAGTGGTTGTAACTGGCAGAGAGATCATCCGGAATACTCACCTTCGGAAGATGCAACAGCGCTTAGGAGGCAAGCTACGATCAAGACCAACACGTTCATGGTGTCCTTACGATGAACTGAACTAAATGGAACTCGTTACCGAGGTTTTATTATCTTCAAACAAAAAGAGATAAAAACATCTGTCCAATCCTTTCAAAATGAACGTATCAAATGTGTTTGCTTATTCACCAGTTTAAAAAGGAAACTGATATGCTGCTATCTATATCCTCAATACACACTTGGAAATTTGTGTAACTTCTTTTCACTGGAGCTGATACACAGCTGCATTGTGTTATCGTAGCTATAAAAAGCTTGTCGCTGCCGTTGTCTCTCCGTAGCAGCTAAGACTACACGAAAAATGTTTTTACCTGTTTAAAAATGTATTATAAGCAGCTACATATTGTTTTTAGGATATTTTTGAAAGTTAATTTGTTCCTGGATAATGGTGATGTTTTCTTGTCACCATTCTCGCCTTATCTGTTTCCTTTAGTCTTGAAACAAAGAGCAAGTTTAATTTTGTACCTTTTTAAAAAACTAACAGCTTAGTAGCACTGCATTAATTTTTTTCTCCTCTAATATTTGCTTTAGAGTACAATAGTATGTAACTGTATAGTTTTTCGGTAATAAAAAACGTTATTATATTTCCTGTTGATTTATATATGGTGGTTCAGTGCAAAAAGTGACGACTCACTACAATACCTTACTCAGAGATTTCCACTTGATTAGATTAATTCTTTATAGCTGCTTGTTGCCAAAGCCTCTGTCGTTAATTTTTTTGTACTCATCCATCAATTTAGACTTTCTATGCGTTATCGTTGCTGTATGTAGCTAGAAGGGAACTGCTTGCTTATAAACTTCCAAGAACTTTTACGGTTACCATTTCCAACTTAAGCCGTTAGTATAGATGATTAGCTAACTTCAATTTTAGGTATTAAATGTCGCTACAATTTCTATATTTCCAACCTTTGTAAAAATGAGAAATTTAAAACGTAGTTCGTAACATTCTGGCATTAGGTACTCATAAACAATAAAGGCCATTTCGAAGTTGCGCAGATAACTGGGGCGAGTGTCAAGTTTCAACCAATCAATAACTTGACACCATCACATGAAAGATCACGTTGAGATTGGTCATTTGATCAAGTTTGATGCTTTTAGGTTCAGACAGAAATCAAGTTATGGGCCTTGAGCCATGATCCAAAATCCATACACTGCATACAACCTTTTGCTGTCCTGATATTAAGACATTTAGAAAAGCTTTAATAAAAGTTTGCGTTGACCATATATGATTCCAAACAAAGGATCCCGAGAACTCACTTGCCCGACAACGGAACGCCATAACTACATTTGGAACAAGCCTGGTTTTAGTAAAGTTAACCTAAATGGGTATGTACGTTGTATACGGATTGATTTGTTTCGAAACTTATCATTTCTTTACCAAACGTTTCCCCACATAAACGGCATTTTTAGCGGTAAATACATTTTTGGACAGATATTCATTAATTTTTGTTCTGTACAGGTTAAGGCAAATAGGTTATCCTCTTGGAACAAGCAGTGAACCTTTGACAGCCATTTTATTTGCACATGCGTACTAGTTATTTTGCACATGCGTGCTAGTTATTTGGACAGATATGCTCTGAAATATTAGTTTTATTTTACGACCGTTTAATTTGCAGTGGTTTGAACGTCATTAAATACCTAAAACGTAAATAGGTATGTAGGTATGTAAGCCAATCAAATCGTAGGTGTTTCTATAGCAACAAGTTCGTGGTAAGTTTGAGCTGCGTTAAAATTGTGAAAACAACAACAACAAAAAAAAAAACAAACAAACAAACAATGGCCGGCATTTTGAGCAGGTTTCCTTTAGTAACCGCAACAACAACAGCTAACGGAGGAGCTGAAAACAGCTCTAAAAACTAGAACAGTGCAAAAGGCACTGCCTTTTGGCTGTCTGTTTGGAGAAAGCGATGTCTGCTGAGTAGAGAAAGGAATTACCGACGAAATCGAAAATTATGAGGTCATGAACTTGAGACTTTGCTCATGCCATTTTACGCCGAGATAACAAAAACAAACAAGATTATGAACCAGAAACGCCAAAGGTAATTATTACAGCGCTTGATAGACATTTGATAAACAAAGTACAGCCTTATAGCTATAGCTTATAACTGTTTACCGGTTTTTGCTGTTTAAAAACTTTAAAAACATTGACAAAACTGAGGGTTCCCTACACTTTTTTCGTGAAACGTGATTAAAGTTTTTATTTATTTGTGATTCGTGATTGACCGTGTCAAGATCATTTTCACGCGCGCGTGAAAGCGGTTTTTGAATTATGCGTGACACGTTAACGAAAACTTTATTAAACGTGATTCGTGAACGATCATCTTTTGCGTGAATTAATTAAAAGTTATTTTAGTGTTCTGACCCGTAAATGAGCTTCCATCATCTTTGATATTAGAATCTCTTTTGTCCTGCGATGACATTTGATCTCCGATGGAATTAAGATCCTACACAAACCATTTTTTGACAGAAAAGGTACCCCTTTCATATGCCTTCCAATGAAAAATGGTACCCCTTTCACATCCCCTTTCTAGCCCTAACAATGAGCTCTTCTTGTCATTTTCATGCAGCGTTCAATAAGTCGAAAATGTACAGTCATAGGCTTTGTGTGTTCGAAATATTTTAATGAAAGTCCCTTTAGATTCCTAACTGACAGATTTCACTGCTCTTTCATATACTTGGACTCGTGAAATCCCTAACCTTTCATACACCTGAAACGTGAAAAAGGTATCGTTTTCGGGCGGAGCCTCCCCGTACAGGCCATGATAGGGTGTCCCCCTCCCCTCCTTCCCGGGGTGCTTACCATCTCTACACGAAGGAAAACTGTTGAGGTGTTTCACAAACAAGGTGAGTCAAGATTGTTTTCTATTTGAAAAGCTAAGATTACTTCGTTATCTTATTTTGATGCTTGAAATTATGCGGAAGAAAGCCGCAGAGTATTCGTACGAGTTGGTGGGCCAATATCCGAGCCGCGAAAATATCCACCAGTGGCCACCGACAATGAGGTATATAATTGTTTTAGTATATACTAAAACATTGAGATAATAGAGCTCAAAAATAATCATTTTCAACTCATTTATTCCCGTCAACATTTACGATTTTCACACGCAAACGATCGAATTGCTCCGTGGTGAATAGTATTGCTATCCCTAGTTTGAGTAGCCAATCATTTCGCGCGAAAAACGCTATCCAATGTTTTAGTATATACTGAAAGATCGTATAAGATTATCGGCAACAGTGATATACTCCGTGACAGCCCCACGCTATTCTTGATGCTATGAATGTTTTTAATCCTTGGTACTGTACTAAGTCGTCAATCACCTAGTGGTTCACACCCCTCAAAGTCGAGTACAGGTTCTGTACGTAGCATGAAGCCTTAGCTTCATTAGGGGTATTGCCCGTACGCTAGCATTTGTTTGGAAAATCGTCTGCAAAGAGCCGTTAAAACTCCTCTCAGACCTAGCGACATTGAGATTACAATTAGAACGAGCTACCTTTCGAGTGTAAATAGCCTAAACTGGTTACTCGATGGGAAACATTAATCCATGAATTTGTTTTTCAATTTAATCTGAAACGTGAATTACTCAATTTTTACGTGAACGTGAAGGAATTTTGGGAATTATCCGTGACTCGTGAAAAGTCCCAATATTTTTACGTGAATGCATTTTGCAGAGGTGATAGGGGACCCTCAAAACTGTTGTTTTGACTGAAGGCGTGATGAATATATCATTTTTGCACTTGATTCTTCTGCGTTATTTCTGCAAAATTATGTTAAGCCTGATCAGTAGTATATATTGTATATTATTTATACGTAATCACATGATTTTTCTCGTGCAATTTGGTGAATCTTTGAAAACATTTTATATTTGTGCTTATTTATTCCAAATTGCACTCGAAATCATGTGATTATACCTATACTAAAAGCGTTATCACAGTGTACTGGTTGTTTCTTTTGTGCTGTATTTTTTTTTGTTTTTTGCTCTTTACAAGCTTCGTTTTCATTACTGTCGCATCTTTTTGGCATCGTAATTCTCTGTATTTGTTAATGAGATATTCTAATCGTATTGAGTAATTCTCGATTTCTAGCGTGTCACCGCAATTTTACATCTGTTGTACCAAAGACTTTGGGTAGCCAATTGTTTTTGTGGAATATTCGTTCGGAGAGCTTTCATCCCAAAGAGAATCCGGATAAAATTGTTTTGAGAGCTCCAGAGATTAGATTAAAACCACAAAATCTCACTAAAACCACTGCACAGCAAAACCATTTTGTCTAAGGTTTCTTATTGGGAGGCCCTTGGGAAAACTTTAAAGAGAAGTCACCTTCACTGTATGGACTGATGTAACACAACACAAGGCCAAGGTCGTAACAAGGTATATGGGATCAGGGATCACAGCCACGGGATCTAAGATCAAAAGTCATGGGATCAGGACTCTGATAGTAGCCTGTAATGAAATATAGACCACTTTTCATCAATTTTAATTTTCTCGGCTTCTTTTTACCAGCCTCGCAATCAATTCATTTCGTAGCTTATCACTCTCATATTACAAAATTACCCTGATATCAGTGTAATACAACAGCGCGTTTGCGGTTTCTGCCGATGAACTTCGACTTGCAGAGAAATCGGATACCTCCACGTTGTTCTTTACCGACTAGTGTACTCAAGTGTACTTGCTTACACGTGTGTGGTTCAGTTCAACTTTCAATTCTTTGAGGCATGAGGAAACGGAAGAAACACAGTCGCTATCGACGGTATGATGATCTTACTACTATTTTGCAATCGATAACCTTAAGTTTATTGTATTTCATGTTTGCCGGCCAATGTAATTTTATGTTATTTTATCTTTCCAGGTCATGTTCCTAATCCTGTTCTCCTGAGCGATCAGAGCGCGCCATTCCCGAAGACGCTCCAGAAGTCGGTCGGTACAGTTCATTGTAGTTTTTATTAGGTTGATGGCTGTGCAAGTTATGTAATATATCTATTCGTTCTATTCTATTGCTGTGGGACAACTATGGTGTGTAATCCCAATGATCGTGCCCCGGACATAATAATAAAATGACGATCCGGAGGCGAAGAATACATTGCGAGTTACAAGTAGTAAAATCAATGCTTTTTGCAGTCAATGTTCAGCAACGGTTTGATTCTCTATCTTCACATCTCGGTAGCCTGCGTATCTGGCGGTTTTTGTTGAGGAGCGCGCGAGCGACCTCCCCGCGAGGAGAATAGGGCGGAGGGCAAACGATCGCTCGAGCGCCCTCCAAATAAAACCGCCAGCTACATTATGCCATCTTAGGCTAAGATCTCGGATATCTCAGCACGGAGACCGATCGTGCTCACCGAGAAACCGCCATCACAGGCCTAAGTCACTTGAAAGAAAAAGATCTCAGCACGGGATCTCAACAGCAGGAGGAGATGTCAGCAGGGGTGCCGATCGTGCTCACCGGAAAACCGTCATCACAGGCCTAGGTCACTTGAAAGAGGCTTCCATTATGATGGTATGGATGGCATGCTGAATTAAAGTTTTTTTTGTCTATGTACACTCCGTTTATCGAAAATCAATGATTAACCTGATAGTCATGCTATTTGATTATGTGCCTCCTAAATTTCACTGTTTAATTAAGATTTTATCGTAAAAAATAATACTAATGAAAGCTGCTCGACAATCGAAGCATTAGCAGCCATGGACAGCTGTTTCGGCCTTGTTAGGCCTCATCAGCATGGCATAGCTAATGCTCAGGCTCAAGTAAGAGTGGGTACTTGAGCCTGAGCATTAGCTATGCCACGCTGATGAGGCCTAACAAGGCCGAAACAGCTGTCCATGGCTGCTAATGCTTGGGCTCAATCTTTGCTTTGGTAGATTTAAGAGGTAATGCCCGCTACCTTATGGCCTTAGTGCCTTTTGAGTGGCTTCAGCTTACTTGATCACATTAATTTGTGAAGTATAAATTGGATTTATATGATTTTTTGGCCTTGCATTGAAAGTTTTGTGATCTAGCCAAGCCAGTACCATCATATGAAACTAATAGTTAAAAAAGTAAAACAAAAAACCACAGAGAACAGAAATGAGTAAAAATGTAGGATTAATTCCTCGCATGTAACCATTTTATTTCGGAGCTTCTGAGTATTAACGTTACTATATTTCTAGAATTGATAGTCGTAGAAACAATACAACTTTCTTTAATTTGCGAGACATGTTTCGACGGTGCATCCGTCATCATCAGTGTACAGTTTTGAAATCGCCGTTGAATTTATAACGCGCCTGAAATTACCTTGTAATTTCACACGCGTTATAACCAATTGCGTCATGGGATCAGAAAATTTTAGTGGGATCAGGGATCAGACTTTGCTACGTTTTGGGGATCAGGGATCAAAATTTTGTGCCAGAAAATGGGATCAGCGGTGGGAAAATATACTCAAGTCTACGGTGGTAAATTTGTATAAAAATTCCAAAAAGGCTCTTGAACGGTGCTTCTTTAAGTTGGAGCCGCTATAGCCGCGTCGTCTAATACTAGTGCAAGAAGTATTTAGGTGTAACTTGTGATTTCAGTCGTTTTACAACACAATCACCTTTCCGTTCCGACGTCCCTCCTCCAAAATGAAAGCAATTCTCCCTTCCACTGTAACGGCAATCTCTAGGATATAATTATCTTTTTCTTGTTCGACTACGATGCTGCGAACAAATTCACCATCTTTGGTGTATATTATTATATGCAGCCGACCCTTGGCTTCTTCAATTCCAGCGACGATAACGCGTTCACTCGTTCGGTGATATGTAACTCGATGAGAAGAACATGATCGCAGGCTCACTTTGAACTTACGTAGATGTTCTCCGAGTTCATTGAACACGTGAACGTAAGAATCACGTTTGTTAATTGTCAATAGAGAGATTAAGATACAGGTTTGGCCATCTTACCGCAAACGGCAAACCGCGGTTTGCGGTTAGCGGTTTTACGTTAACTGTCTGCCCATATTCGGGGCTTAAGATTCGTGATTGGTTCTAACAACAAATAGCCGGCCGCCATGTTTGTTTTCATTCATTCGTTCACTTCTATCTGAGCTGAGAAATCGTCTTCAAAATTACGTGTCTATGAAAAAGAATTCGATAATCAATAAGCGAAAGAGTTCTAAAAGGTAGCATTTCCTCTCAAACGTGGGATTGTGATGTTTTAGGGTGCAAAAAACCTTGCGGTAAATCACTTACCTCTAGAGTGTGGTCTAGCCGTACAAACGTGAACCTCAAACCGCAAACCTGACGGCAAGGCACTGGTCACGTGACTTCTTGACGTTCGCGGTTCGCGGGAAAAGCCGAAAAACCTCGAACTTAATCTCTCCAAAAAATTATGCGACCTTGGCTCACAGAAGTGATGTCGCACGCATAATTTAATTTCTCACTTCCAAAACTGCGAAGAAACGTTCCATTAGAATCGTAAATATCCACTACCTCCTGTCGATCCCGTATTGCCAGCACCATCAACTTGTTGCCGTCGTTTACTGCCATGCGTGACCCGTGCCTAGTGCCTTGAATCATGGGAATCTTTTGAGGGCGCTTAGTGGGGTCACGAAACACATAAACGCAGAATTCCTTGGCCGCTGATCTCTTCTCTGCAACCAGAACGAACGTGTTGCCGCTTGTGTCAGTTGTTACGTCAAGGAAACTTAACTTCCCATCAGTTGGAAATGCAAGGGCAGAGAGAAACTTTCCGCTGCTGTCAAACACCTTCACGTCCTGATCTTCATAATCTGCTATAAGGAACTGTTCAGCTGTGTTTGTAGCTATTCTTCTTGGTTTCTTCAAACTGTGGTTGTCTTCGATTTCGTGGCAAAATGATGATGGCGTGACGCAGAGACCCTCCTTGCCTTGTCTGCGTAGAATTCTTGTCACTCGTTTGTCACGCAACGGATCAACTTTGTCGTCACCAATGTCAACACAAGGCCAGATCCAAACATGCACATCCTTTCCCACTGTTAGCGAGATATCGTGAATGACTCGGTTTACTTTGCAGACAATGGAAATAATTTCTCTTCGTTTCTCCTTATTAAACCAGCTCCAGAGGCCTTTGTTGACCTCGATTTCAAAACTTTTTTGAACAGCTGGTAAGGAATGTAACTCTTCGCCGATGCACAACTTCAGTGCTTCATAACCGCTACCAGGGTTGTCTAATGTTTCCAGCACTGTTGCCATAATTCGATATTGCATCGCAAGAAGACGGTCGTAAATATCCAGAGCCTCACTAGCGATTGCTTTTTTCGCTTTTAAACGACTGTCTTGGAATTTTTCTTTGGCGGCGGAAAGTGCCTTCGTTTCCGATTCATCCAGGCTGCTTAGGTCCACCTTTCTTCGGGTTTTATCACCGCACGAGGGTTGTTCATCATTAGCCATTTCTTCTGTGTCTCTTCCTTTTCCTTCCTCGAACCTTGACTTGTAAATATTTCATGCATGTACCCGATTCCTTCCCTGAACAAGGTAATACTTGATAACAAATCTTCCCCTTCGCGTGCTCCCATCTTCGACTGTGCATGGTCCGTGACTTTGCGCACGATCAAGTTGTGAAATGCTTGATCGCCGATGT
The DNA here is from genome assembly GCA_016490735.1 of Pachyseris speciosa. Lineage (NCBI taxonomy): Eukaryota > Metazoa > Cnidaria > Anthozoa > Scleractinia > Pachyseridae > Pachyseris > Pachyseris speciosa. The sequence continues at coordinate 431,347 of JAEMWC010000338.1, read as the reverse complement.
CGGCTTCGTTCAATTCACCAACTCCCAAGCTGTCATTGTCATCTACGACCACACCGATAGCTGCTTTAAAAACTTCTTCCATAACGCTAAATAACAGTCTTTGACGGCCGAACAATCAGTAGTGGTTTAATACTGTGACTTGCCTCGAGTAAGATAACTGAAGTGCAACTTCCGTTTCGCATATCAACGCACTACTACAATAGTTATGGACAGGGGTAGGGAGGGGGTAGGGAGGGGGGTGTCCAAAAAAATATTCACGCAAGGGAGAATAAGAGAAAAAGTCGTGCATGCCAAGTAGCCTGGAAAAAAATCGTGCATTTTGGGAAAAAAATTCATGCAGCTCGAGAATTCCCGCACTCCCCATCCCGATAACTTTTCTAATGGTCCGTCCCTAAAGCCGTACGCAGGACAAAGCTGAAACGATTAAATTAAGTGTGTGCGGACGTAAATGTATCTGGGCATGGTGTCAATCGAAATAGACATGAGGCGCCTACGCATATGTAAAAAGCTGAACGGCGCTCATCTTTTCACGTTTTCATAAGCCGTTCAAACATCTCCTCTATGTTCTATTTACGCAGTCGTATTTCATGAACAGCTATTACTAAGAAAAAAACCTAATCAGTATTTCTGATTCACTAAACTTACATTACTTTAGAGAAACGAGCAAACATAGAAAAAATAGGCAGTCTGGGACTGATGTGGCTTACTGCTGTTATTACTTAGAATAATGTAGTAAAATACCATACTCAAATTCAAATGACTAAATGAAGAGAGCCACAGTCAATCATAAATTGGTCAACCGACTGGACATAACTCGCGTCTGAGTATTGGAAAAAAAAGTAGAGATTAAATTCATGGGCGCAGGGTGGTATGAAAGTTATCTTCGAGTGTTCAGCTGGATATGTCACGCGTGAGCAAAGCAGCGAAGACAGATACACTGAGACTGAACACCTGAAAATAAATTTCATATGTTCAAGTCTGGTGCACATGTATTAAATTGTGGTAAAAGAACAAACACACACCTTACAGGCCGGGTGAAAGAAACAACACTCCTTTGGTCAACGATAGTTAGAATTCCTAATTTCCAAATAAAAAACACTTGTTGCGAATTAAAGATTGTTAAAATTTCGCAGCGAAATTTGATCCTGTTGTCACATGGACGAATTTGATTTGTGCTGCGAGCTAGGGTTTTGGTTTGTTGACATAGATCGAGTAAAAATTACAAAATTCTGTAAAAGAAGAAAGAAAAAAAAAAAAGACACAAAAACAGACAATAAGTTTTCCTAATTAAAAAAAATTTATTCAGCCTGTATCTATGCCTAAAAATCAAACGCGTTCAAATAGTAAATGTACGCGAAGGCGAACAAAACGAATCTGACGAGTTATTTTGAAGCAAAATTCATTTGACCCGTTTCTTGCAAATTTCGCTAAACTTGTTTTGAATAGAACGAATCGGTGAATTAAAGATCAAGCACCGTAAAAATTCACATTCAAACCTGTAATTTTTGGGAAGGTGGATTCTAAGAAGCGCCCAAACGATTCGGAGAAAGTCTAAAGCCCCGGCTACACGTTCAAACATTGTTATAAAACATTTGTTGGATGAACAATGTTAGAACGTGTAGCATGCATGTTTGATGACGTTTGTACAACATTTTTTGTTGGAAGAATGTTTTGATTTCGATCAAACAATTTCTCCAACATACAACAAATGTTGAAGCGTGTAGCCTCCCTTTCAACAATGTTGCATTGCAAAGACCAATCAGAGTTAAAGGCCCAGTCTCCAATCCAAAAGCCTAATGGCAGAGGTGGAAATTGTTGAAGTCAGACCGCCAAAGCGACGTGTTTCCAACAATGTTATATGCGTATCCAACATTGTTAGAAGCGTTCTTATACAACAATGTTGGGACGTATTCTTCTAACAATGTTAGAACGTGTAGCCGGGGCTTAAGATTCTTGCGATGACTTGTTGTGATTGTTCCTGGAAGATGTATTTTCGTCTTCCTCGCTAAAACCACAACCTGTCCTATGAACTGACCAATTTCCAATGTTCTAGCTGTCGAATGTTCCTTTGAACTTTTTCTTCCGATTTACTGTTTCAAAAAGGTGTGTTTCCCTTCATAAGACCGGCATACTGCTATCTTGAAAGAAGCGGCCGCCATTAGATCTTCCGTGCGCGTGACTAAAACCTTTCTCTCTATACCACTCCCCAAGACTCTTGCAGTTAGTGGATTATGATTGGTTTATTATTCCTGAAGCAATTAGAACAAAAGGAGACAAGAAACCTCTCTAGGGGAGGCAGGGAAGGAACAAACAAAAGCTAAGATCGGGGAATATCGGTACCGGATCAAAATCGGCAAAATCGGCTTCGCCTCCCTTAGGAGGCAGTAAGCCACAAAAATATCGGATTTGAGCTCGCTTGTGCTCCGTTATAACCTCTGTCTCGTAACGTGACACGGAACTTTCAAATTGCATGACACTGAAAATTATGAGCATACTGAAGTCTCCGCAATAAACGGCTAACACAATAATTGACAGAAAATAGAACATGATGAGAGTAGGAACGGTTAGAAGAGGACACAATGGATGTTTTCGATTTACCAAATTGTTCCGGAAATCTTGGTGGGAAATCGGTAGATAGATAAACACTTTTGTCTAGAAGCAAAATAAATTGGTAAGATCTCAGGGTAGTCCCTTCAGGGAACTTACGAAGCATCTCTGCTATCAAAAGGAGCCCTGAGGTTATTACCTAACATAGAATATACAGTTATAATAGATATATACAAAAATAAAGATATAAAACATTAAGAGCCTAAATTTATGTACATTCAATTATTAACAAATAAAGAAGCCTCGCCTGTGATCTGTTCTGTTGTAAAGCACGCAGGAAGCGGATAGAGCACGAAAGAAGTGTAGGGGAAACACGAGACGTAGTCGAGTGTTTTCCCTACTTCTTGAGTGCTCTATCCGCTTCCTAAGTGCTTTACAACAGAACAGATCACAGGCGAGGCTTCTTTATTTGTTTTATAATAAAGAATTTCTTAATTTCCTCACGCATTCGGCTAAAATTTTCGGAAAACTTTATTTTCCAAATCGTACGAGTGGCGTCAGCCGTACATCCTCCGTACATCTGTACTCTGATAAGGTACGCTAAAACAGACCAATCACAATCCTTGTTAGAATGGTTCAAAACATTTTAATGGTTGAAACAGACCAAAGCTGTCAAAATGTCAAATCATCAAAGTTCAGAAACCATCAAAGTGCGAGTAGTCGCGAGTAGTTTTTTGGCCTAAAATCGGGATCGAAAAGCAAATTGTTCAGTAAATCCAGCTGAAATTCGCTAAAAAAAGCTGTAAAGATCAAGAGCTAGATTTAAAAGATACTCAGGAAGATGAATTTCCGAGTGATAAACGGAATAGCAAAAGAGGTTTCACGTGAAAAGCTTAAAACTTGGATCTACTTCGATGGAGCCCGGTGTAGCTGAATTGTGTGGTTGAAAAAGAAAATGATTCAACGCCTCAAGGGCTTTTACTTTACCACGGCATCTTGCAGTTCACCAAAAAAGGTTTACAGAACAGTTTACCATTAATGAGAGGAACGAGTAGCTCAAACTCGGTAGAAGCCGTTGGGACAAACGGTTTGTTGTTTACGGAGGCCTGTTTTTAAGTGGATGTGTATTTTCAATTGGTGGAAACCTCAGTCTACAGCGTAGGTAAATAAATTGAAGCTTTGAACATTTGGTTTGATCTTTGTTACTTTTGTTCAGGACTAAAACTCATATTTATCTCTCGACTGGATGTAAATAATAATCATCTACACTCGTTTTGGACGCAAATTAAAAAGTAGTTGAGTTGTTTGTTTGTTTGGCTTGCGAGGGAAAGTGTTTTTACTTCGCTTGGCTGACTGTTTTTCGACGTGCCTCGGCATTGTTGAGAAAATTTTACCCTTCTGTTTTTAACACGTAATTGGAATGAGTCCTCGTGAAATTAAGGGTTAATATCACTTGTGTTTCCAGAGGTTGCTGCAATTGCCCTTGTCGCTGCGCGACTCGCACAATTTCAGCAACTTCAGCAAATTCTGAAAACACCCATGATATTAATATCACGCTGTTATTTGTGGTGTTACTCGCAGAAGCATCTTCCAAATCCATTGAGGCTAAGAGCTCGTTTTCATACTCGATTTCTGGGTCGTATAAGACGCCTCACTCAAAATGAAAACCGAAGGAAAAATTTAGAAATTGGTCGGCCACTTTTCATTCGGGTCGACTCGATTTGCGTGAGACCGTAGCCAGCCGTGCATCTGTACTCTGATAAAGTACGCTGTTTTAACCAATCAGAGCGCGCGTTATATCAAAACTTTATTATAAAAGTCAATAAAAGACGAAGTCACTATCAATTTGAGAGCTCATTTGTGGTGACTCTTCACTGAAATTCAGGTTTCTGAGGGCGCGAGACTGTCTTGCCCTCTTAGAGTAGTCTCTGGCGCTGACCGCGGAGGGCTCTAGTAGGTTCCATACCATGTATACCATGTATACGTTTTTTTTTATACGTAGTTTTCTCACTGACAGACAGCAAAGGGTCTGCATTAATGGTCATATGTCATCCTGGAAGTGTGTCCCTGCAGGAATTCCTCAGGGAAGTGTGCTCGGTCCAACCCTTTTTCTTGTCATGGTAAATTCCCTTGCACATCAGGACTCTTGGCGATGGAAATATATGGACAATCTAACAGTTGCTGAAAGTTTCTGTGTCAACCAAGACAAAAGCAATATGCAAGCAAGTACTGACCGAATCGCTAAATATGTCAACGACAATAATATGAAACTTAACCCAACTAAATGCAAAGAAATGCTTGTATGTTTCCAAGAGGTGCTGCCGGACAACCCACAAATCACCATTGGAGATGACAAACTTGAACGTGTGCCTTCTTACAAGCTACTTGGTGTACAAGTATCGAACAATTTGACATGGAATGAACATGTTGATGCTGTCACTAAGAAAACAAAAAAACGTATATATTTTATAATACTTCTTAAACGCGCTGGGGTAGCGCCCAAAGAACTTGTTCACATTTACTTGGCGTCTATCAGATCTATTATCGAGTACTCAGCACCTGCATGGTTCTTTCCATCTACTGGATATCTCATTGCTCAGCTAGAAGCAATACAGAGACGTGTACTAAGAATCATTTTCCCATGCTTTAAATATGCTAATGCTTTAAAGATGGCCAATATACCAACTATTGAACAGCGACTTCATACTATTTCCATGTCTTACTTCAAACAAATGAAAAACAACGAACATAAACTTAACCATCTGTTCCCGCAGCACTATCAAAACCAGTATAACACACGATTTCAGGCTAAGGGTATAGTAGCAGTTCCACCAGCACGTACTAAAAGAGCGGCAAATTCATTTATAATCAAAGCCAGTAGACATTTTAATAATGAACTAACTGGAAAGCTATAAACAAACTGTTCTACAATCCTAATGTATATAATATTATAATTTTATTAATACTTATTTATTGCTCATTTTTAGTTTATTTTATAGTATTTGTAAATTATAGTATTTGTAAATTTTATCAATTGCATATTAATTATTTTGCCCAATGTATTTTAGACAGTTTAAATAGTTAAATTTGTCTACCATATTGGAAATAAAGTTATTATTATTATTATTACTCTGAACGAGATGGAATTCCCCCGGGGGGGGGGAGGGTACTCCCTTATATGGGCTATATAGGTATGTGCGGCCCCAAAGGGTATGGTTTTTTGGCCGTTTTGGTCTGAAATAGGGTATCAATTTTGACCATTTTGGTCTGAAATAGGGTATGGATTGTGCACTCTAGTCTTGAATTGAGTGTTTTTTTTTTAGAAGAAGCTATTTCTTCATCATTAAGTGATATAAACACCATCAACAAAACCCCTTGTTTGTCTTTTAATGATGTTTACGCCAACTGTGTACGTGAAATAGGTCTGAAATAGGGAATCAAATTTCTGGTCAGGTCTGAAATAGGGTAGGGAAAATCGCAGATTTTGGTCTGAAATAGGGTAAGGGTTTCAGGAAGCGGGCCGCACACCCCCACCCAAATTTTCTGGGGTACCACCCCGGGGGAATTCCTCATGCAGTACGTTTCGATGCGTGGGACGCTAACTCGGTGTTATATTCCATCTGATGGATTTACAAGCCCCTTCAGGATGACTCGAGGGACCCTTGAAGCTCTGTGTACGGAAATACAAGCCACTGGAGGAGTTCCTTGGCGACACTCTTATTGGTTGTATGGATATGTAAGGCCGCACTTAGTGACACACCCAATGTGAAAGAAGAATAAAGGAAGAAAATTAATTACAAATGCAAAAACTTTACGCAGGAAACATTCGGAACTCTCAAAGAACCCCTGGACAAAAACACTAAAGTTTTCGTCAACACATACTACATACCATTAACTTATGTAACACAGTCGTGATTTATTTATGTCTGCAGAGTGGCGAAAGGCCGTGGCAAACTTAGCACCAGTAAAAACTGCTCGAGTTCATGGAAGAAGAAGGATACGCCCCCATCTTTCTTCAACGAAGAAATGACCTTGAAAAGCCTGGAACTGGTGAAATTTTGTGAAACATGCATTTTCATCGGTAAACTTTCCAACGGGAAAAAAGAATACCTTTTCAGGATCGAAGTTCCGTTTATTCCGGACATTTCCCAGTGGAATGCACCAAACTGAATTTCTAACTAAGTAAATCAAGACCCCTACGCAGATCACAGACCATTCCAAACCGTTAATCAATCATATCTACGCTACGGACAGAGATAAAGTTTTCACATCTTGAGTTGCTCAATGTTCTATCAGCGATCATTCGCTTGTAATTTTAATATGCAGAACTAGAAAGCAGCGTGTTCCCTCCAAGATCATACATTACAGAAACTTCAAGAACTATTCAACGGATGATTTTCAAACGGATTTGCATAATGCCTCTTGGAGGGCGTTGAGACTTCTATAACTGTTAAGGCTATGTCTACACTATACCGGATAGCTCTTGTGCCGGCACGAAATAGGGCTTTTGTTCACATTCAAAACGATGATGTCGGCACGGTTTTTGCGTCGGAGCGATGCTGGGCCGCTGCGGTCTTGAAAGTGAATCGTCACATATCGGTTTCCGTGACACTTTCTGGAGTAGTGTGAACAAAAATCGGAAATCAACAACGAGGACAAGGATTGGATTCTAGTGGAAAGATGGCGGCGGTTTTGGGCCACTGCCGTTAACACCAGGCCGGAGTATTTTTCACAACGGCATAAAAAGCTATCCGGCATAGTGTAGACATAGTCTTAATGAAGCTTGGCAGGCGTTTTTAGCAACACTAAGACGTGTAATTGACAAACACGCGCCCCTTTCTACTAAGAAAGTGCGTGCAGCCAGTCTACCCTGTCTTAATAGTGATAGAAGAGCCTTGTTGCGTAGGCGCGATTTCCATCACAAAAGGGCACAGAAAATAAAGTCCCAACAAGAATGAATCTATTAGCCTATCAGATAAGCTCGATTACCAGCCTCTCCCCAGACTATTGGATTGATGGCACATGCGAATAGACCTTTCCAAGTTTTTTTTCCACCTTTTGGTATTGGCCACGTAACGAAAAACTGTGGAAAACTGTTGGAAAGAACACCTTGAAATGAGTAAAATAGCGAAGATTGGGACAGAGTCGTAATCGCAAAGTTATAGCTTCGCAAAGTCGGGAAATTTAACGGTTGGTTCATGAGCCAGCGTGCGTTCATCGAGATATGAAGCTCGCGCGAAGTTTGGAGAGCACGAAAGATGCGTAAGAGTTGCTAGAGGCTTAGCCGAGAGCAACTCTAGCTTCTTGAGTGCTCTCCAAACTTCCCAAGTGCTTCATATCTCAATGAACGCACAACTGACCATGAACCAATTGTTTAATGACATTTTTAACGCGGTAGTTTAAATATTGTGTTATGAGAAATTCCCTCTGCTACGTCATCAGCGTGCACAATAGCGTGCACAATAGGAATATAAAGTACGTTCGCGCAATTGAATTTGACTACACAAATTCACCAGCTATGTTATAATTTACGTTTGTATGCTGGGGGGCAAGTTTGTGTACATAGGGTTCAGAGCCACCTTAAGTTTTCGATAATTTAAAGTGACTCTGAACTCCATGTACAGATTGTTTTTAAACTTTGCAGAAAGATCAATCTTCATATGCTGATTGCAATTCAATAATAAAAACCAAGGTCATCCGACACGTTTTTGAGTGACAGGCACATAAAACCAAAATTAAGTGTGTTTCTAAGAGCCTCTACTGTTCCTATGGTGACCTTATATGTCAAAACAGTGATCACAACTTGTTAAAAAATAATTAGGCAAATTTTTGATACATGTCCAAGGAAACAAAAGAAGCATTTTGAGAGTATCGATCCATCAAAGACTTGGTGTTTAAAATAACGAAACCATTTTGAGCCACCTTAAGCAGATTCAAAGCGAACAGGCTGCAAACATCTGATATTGTTGGCTTTGGAGGGGGAAGGGTTGGTGGTGGGTGACGGGGTTATTAAAGAGATCCCTGGATTAAAAAAAGTTGTTTGACCTTTCCTTCCAACCAAGATTAAGTGGTATTTCAAGTGAATGCATGGTTTTACCGAGCTTCGTTTTATGGAACTAGAAGAAGGAAACGGTAACCATTGGGGAACTTGACTTCCGTTGATAACTGGTTCATAGAACTTAAACCAAGACTAATAAGAGGAAACGTAACTGTTAACACAGAAATTTCCTTTGGAGAAATCTGTGATGATGTAATAAATGAACCGATCGGTGCATTCTTTATATTAGCGAACAAGAGTAACTTTAGAAAGAAACTCCAAGAGGAACTGTTCCAGTAGGACTGGAATCTATGGCTCTCTGAATTAGTAATCTGAATCTCGCAAACACATCACGGTCTGTTGCCGTTCATTACATCAAGGTCACTAGAAATCCGCAATGATTTAGAGCGAAAATTCGCCACTAAACCAGCACGCTTTCCAACAACTGATATCAAAATCAGCGTACATGAAATGTATTCTTCGTCCGCCAAAGTGAGGGTTAAATTCGAGTGTCAGGTCTGGGAAACTATACCAGCAGCCACCAAAAAGCAAGAAACAATATATCTTTTCCAGAACTATCACTGTTGCCTCTTGGAAATTTGATGTTCTTTAAACTAGCATTTAGGCACTCTCAGGTAAGTGCCAGTTTTGTACGTGAACACCAAATTTCCGCATGGCCATGAGCTACTGTCAGCCGCACTGTACTGACAGTACTAATACTTTTCCTTCATCTTTAAGTCACTGACTAAACTCACTAAATAAAGTAGAAATAATCTAGATGTTACCCTGATATTTGTAATGAACTACATCGCGAGGATTACAATTTAGGGCGGAAGCGTCTTAAGTTTATAAAATACTCGTATTTGTTATATTTTTTTAGGCACCTTTGAGAAAGATGTCAAGTAATTTCCTAAGGGAGATAACAAACGACGGCCATTCGGAAAAGTTGTCTCGTCACCCAGTTTCAACCCATTTAATTCCGAATTTAAAGTTTACAAACCTGGATACTAAAGTTGGTCTTAAGAAAACTTGACCATTTCTCGTTAAAAGTATTCCCGTAGTTGAGTAACTATTTAAGGGTATTGTACCCTTGCTGCAGTTAAATTATCTTTCGAAAAAAGCCGACGTCAACTCCCTTAATAGAACGTTTAAAATCTTTTCTTACATTTTCGACAACAGAGGCAAACAAAACTTATAGATGAACTAAAACGTTTTTAAATATCAATGCCTAAGTAACTTAAAACTAAGAAAGGGCTGCTTTTCCTAATCGCAAAGCTACGAATTCGAATCGGGGGAGTTTCATCCCTCAAGCACTATTCAGATCACTGACCGTATCGGAATAAGGCATACTTCTCCTATTACTTTAAAGGACTTCCCGAGGTAAATGACCCCTAGCCTTTCAAGTAAGAGCAAAAATAAAAACAAACAAGGGAAGAAAGGTCAAACAAGCCGAGCAAACTACATATACATTTGATTGGTGTTTATTTTATCAGCTTTTCTTTTGAAATGACCTCGAGTTCAGTTTGTGATTAGCAATTACAGAAAGAATAAGAACATGAGAGAACTGGCGTGTAAAATAAGTTTGTTATGCTCTAGACATTCTATTAAAGACAAATCTTTTAATGTCATCAAGAAGAGCACGTTCTATCAGTTGTCAATTTTTTAACGAACACAATAACGGCGTAAAGAAAATACACTTCATGTTAAGGCAAACTTGAGTGAAATTTATGGTAAATAAAAACGTTTTAAGCTCTAAGTACACGGATCTATATTTGGCATCCATTAAAAGTGAATTTTTCTAGCTGTCCTGCGGCATTGCTCATAGACTGCATTTATTTTCTCAAGTGGTTATAAATATTGTCATCTTAAATGTTAGGTACAGTTGCTCCAGGTTCCAGTTCTCAAGATGCGGGCCATCTTACTGGTCACCCTATTGGCGGCTTCTCATGCCATGGGTAAGCAGAAATCCATAGGTTACCTGGGGCCGATTCCTGAAACCGGTGTAATAACTCTATTCCAGGGATAAATCTGCCTTATTCCAACAGATATTCCTGGAATAAGGCAGATTTATCCCTGGAATAGAGTTATTAGAGAGCTTAAGCATCGGCAACAGCAACGGCAACGAAAACGTCATTTCAAAATCTAACTCGTTATCGTAACTCTTTCGCGATTATTCCAACTTCTTTAACTTAAAAACTGTGGGCGAACTATCATGGAGCTAAATTAGCAAAAACGGCGTTGAAGTTGGGAAAAAGAAAGCAGAGTTCACCGTCATACGCTCACGTTCTCCACAAATCCTAAAATTTGGTCATTTCACGTTGTTATTTTGCTGAGGACGGCAAAGAAATGTACCAAAATGTAAAACGCAAGTGCAGAGTGTTTTTTTTTTTTTGCTCATTAAGCCTATTGTTTTGTGGCGTTCTCCTTGCCGTCGCCGTCGTCGTTGCTTAAACTCTCTATTATACCTTTCAGGAACCGGCCCCTGGTGTATTAAGTCTTTTTCTCATCTATTTGTTCTCATTAATAGTTGATCAAGTAATGCCATTTTCTTGTAGCTGGATTAAGCATTGCGTTTACGCCCAAATTGTCCTGAATCTAGGGACAAAGTTTGCTGGGACACACAAATTACATAAAGTTTAATTCCCACCGTTTTTTCCAGACTATTTAACTGAAAATATTTGTCCGTGAATTAATGCCCCAGCATCAAGAATTTAAAAGGACCACACCATTTATTCAGGAGGAAAAACGAATGAATGACTGATTTTTCAATACCAAACTAAGTTAAGGCTTTTTTCTATTGGAAGGTTGAAACTTGTTTAGCAATAGATTCCATGATTAATCGGCATAACTCTCCCGCTGGCATCATAGGAGTGCGATTGAGAGTACATTTTTTAGAGACTTGCCTTGAGCGGCCTTTTTGTATCTCAAGGAATTAACAGATAATTTTTAGGCCTAATTGATATACACTGCTTGCTTCAAATTCTACATTATCACTGGCCGTATGCTGCTCAAGAATCCCTCAGTATTTGTTGTGTCTCCTATTAATTTGCATTTGTCTCTGTCAAGATTGCAACTTTGACAAGGGACTGTGTGGATGGAAAAATTACCCTTATAACGTCATCAACTGGGCTCGCCGCAGGGGAAGAACACCCACAGCCAACACTGGACCAGATGCCGATCATACATCCGGAAAAGGTCTGTATGAGCTAGTTGAGGAAAGATCACACCTGAATCTTTTTGCACCTTTAATGTTATTCACGCCACTAATTAGTTTTTACTACATCGTCCTCCTCTCCATTCTATTTTCATGCACTATGTAACTCACTATGTACTTTTTGAATGGAAAAAGCAAAAAATAAAGAGTTAACAAACCTTCAAAACCAGTTCGAGAGCACCTTGAAAAGTGGTTCGCATGACACTCACATGCGACTCGAGTTAACTTCCTTAGTAACCGTGAAAATCCGAACAACTAAGAGATATTTCATCCACTTCCTCCGATGAAGCTCTAGGCTTATCATGATCATTGTCAGGTCATTAAAGGTTCGGTTTCTCGACCTCTGAAAACACAATGGAAAAGGCTCTACATGGTTTTCATAATTTTACCATTCATTCTTTTTCTGTCTTTCCAATGTTTTGGAGAATCTTAAAACCCAGAGGGAAATTCAAGATGGCCGCCGATTGGTAATCGCGACGTAATATACCAAGTCATCCGAAGAGTTAAACGTACACTTAACTCTCCAAAGCTGTCATAGCCCTCATACTCTTAGAGTTTTGGCCGGAGGCGTGAGAATTAACTAATAGCACACCCCCTTAATGTGCTGTTCGATTTCACGGATGCAATATTAATGTTATTTTTGGTATGGGCAAAGGTTACTATGTGTTCATGAACGCAAGGAGAGGCCAAAGATACGATGATGCTGGTCTTATATACAAGGGCTTCACCGGAAGTAAATGTCTGACATTTTGGTACTGCATGAGGGGATCAGGTATTGGTAGCCTTGACGTATACGTCGATGATAGAGACGTGTTATTCCTCGAGGGATCGCAAGGCAACTGTTGGAAAAAAGCAGAGGTCAAAATAACCGGCAAAAACAGCGTGGTAGGTATCTAGTTGTTTAGATCTTTTTTCAGTTTGTAAGCCATTGTGCTCAATTACAAGGTGATCGGATTTTTGTTTATCTTAGTGATCAATGATCATTTTTTCAAAAACGAGGTCAATTTACTTGACGATCTCTTGACTGCCTTCAGCGGTTCATATCACACTATTTTGTAAGCTACTGAGGATTTACGCTTTTGAGGTCCGCACTGATTGCTGAGCAAGTTTTTTTGCAGGTATGATATGCATAATCAAATGCAAACTTCTCAAAGACACTGAACTGGCTGGTGCTGGTGTTAAAACAGCCAAAACTAAACGAGGAAATAAGATAAGAGAATAAATAAAGAAAGCTTACAATCAAGTGACTTTTTAAAATAATATTCATTTGTCAACCACTGTAGAAAAAAAAAAGCTCTTTAACTCTGTAACATTTATAATCATGATCTTATTTAAGAATCTGACTTGATATGCAATGCAGATTGAGTTTTACGCCGTTCGTGGAAAAACCAAGCAAGGTGATATAGCCATTGATGACATTCGACTTACGGACGTCTGCGGGTCGAGTCCTCCAACACAAAGGCCTAAACCACCAACGGGTCATCCCACTACCCCAACGGGAAGTCCCACTCCCCCTAAACCAAGCACTCCGCCTGTCCCGCCAGTTCCTGGGGGTGAGTAGGAAAAGAAGCTTCCCTTTCTGCGTTTTAATGTTCGTACTTTTTGTCTTCCTTTCTACTTCTTTAATTGATTAATCGGTGAATATGTGCCTTCTTTGATTCCCTCAATCAATCAATCAATCAATCAATCAATCAATCAATCAATCAATCAATCAGTCAGTCAGTCAGTCAGTCAGTCAATCGTTCATTCATTCATTCATTCGTTCATGAGTACGTGTGTTCGGTTTGCTAGTTTGATATCCTTCGTCCATTCACTCTTTGTTCCACGCTGTGTGCCTCTTTCATTCGTTGTCGTTTGTTCATTCATCCCTTTATTCATTCCTTCCTTCCTTTCAATTCTCATGCATTTGAAGACGGTCTCAATGGGTTTAATCGTCAGCCGTCAAACAGCATAAAATTTAAATTAAAGTCAACCGTTAAAAAACTGAATCAGTTATTTATAGCCCTCAAAAATTTCAAGTTCTTAAAGTCTCGCAGTATTTTAGCTGCTCATCTCAGACTTTCAAAGAATTGCTTTAACTGGTAAACCTGTTTTCATGTATGTTCTCAAATATACTCACTTTATGGTCTTTTCCACTTAACAGTCGACAACTGTCTTCCGTTTTAAAGTACTTCTATGGTTTCAGAAAACGTAAAAAATTTAATTACTACAATGAAAACATGTTTCAGGCCACGCCATTGCCTGAATTTTTCCTTGATCTAAACAACCTCCAGAAAATAATGCTCAATAGTTAAGAAGTGCAAAAGTTAATAGTTTTACTAACTTTAACTCAAGGAAGAAACTTCCTCTTGATAACCGTCAACCGTCAAAAGCCATAAAATATAATCCTCAACCATCAAATTAAAGTTGGTAAAATTTAACCCTTAACCGTCAAAGCTACCTCCCCCGCTTCTCCATTGAGATCCTCTTTGACTTGTAGCTTGTTCGAGCTAAGAATAGTTGTTTGTTGAGTATGAGGTCTTCCATGGCAGCACACATTAATGCTATGGTCGTCTTTAGGGATGTGCGGCATGAAAGGAAAGTCAAGAATAGTAGGTGGACAAGCTGCGGAACAGAACGAGTGGCCCTGGCAAGCATTCTTAATGGACAAAAGGAAGTCACAGTTCTGTGGGGGATCCCTGATAGCGCCCCAGTGGGTACTTACTGCCGCCCATTGCGTGCAAGGAGAGAGCAAGAAAAACGTACAAGTTAGGTAAATGATTAAACACATAAGCTTTAAAGCACTGAAAAGCACTTTGAGCAAAGGAATTCTTAAACTCCGCGGTATAACAAACACAAGGAACGGAATATAAAAGAAGCATCTATATCTCCCGAGTAGACAATCCAGCAAAACACGCCGTGCGAAGCTCCAACTAAACTGAATCCGTGTTTTGTTCTAATAAAATTAATCTTGATTAATAATAATAATAATAATAATAATAATAATAATAATAATAATAGTGACGACGACGACGACGACGACGATGATGATGATGATGACGAGGAAGAAGAAGAAGACCTTTTAATTAGAATTATCTAAAGGAAAGGAGATTTACCTCCCAAGTGGTCTTAATAGCAGGAGACAACCGACTAAATATTTTGAGAAAGCACACAACAATGTATATGTCATCAAAGAAATAATTTTGTAATAGTTTTTGACATTTTGTTTTTTCAGACTAGGAGCGCACAAGAGAAAAGGAGAGAAGCCTAATGGGATAGTGCAAGACTTCAAAGTTGTTAAAATCATTTCCCACAAAAAATACAACCAACGTACGATGAGCAATGATGTCGCTTTGCTGAAGCTGGATCGTGAAGCCAAGTTAAGCAGGTAAAGTAGCAGCACAAACGTCATTTCTGGTTACATCCCTTTGTGCACACAAATACGCTTGCTTAGAGGCAACCGCAATTGAATACGTCCCAGAAGTACAACTATTCCTCTGTTTGCAAAAACAATTTCTTGCGTCACAGCCGTAGTAACAGTAACAGTAACAGTAATTTATTTACCCACGTTAACGTCTAAGAGCACAAGTGCTCGTTCAATATACGAACGAGCATTAAGTCTACAATTATAAAGTTAAATGTATGATCTACAATCTATATACACATAAATATCATAAAATATAAAATTACAGGAAATTACTGAAAGCTGAATAGAACTTAGCTTAGACTTAAAAATATTAACATTATCGGCCAGCTTGACATCTTCTGAAGTTTATTCCATAATTGAACGCACTTATAAGTAAAAGAGTTCTTCATGAAATTAAGTTTAAATTTGGGAACACAAAGATTAACACCGTTACCTCTTAAATTGTAAGACGTCTTCCTAATACTAAAAAAAGTCTCTAATGTAATTCGGCCCTATAGTCCTAATGCATTTCAATAATAGGATCAGAGATTGCTGCTTTTTCCTACACTCTAGAGTGTCCAACTTACAAAGATATCTTGGTAAGACAATGATTTCCCGTGCCCTGTCAGTGTCCTTAATATATAATGATTGGCATCTTCAAGTTTATTGACCAGGACTTTCCCCACCCCTAACAGGAGGGGACTACAGTATTCTAGATGTGGTAAAATAAAAGACTTATATAATGGTAGTATAAGGTCCATACGTACAAAACGCCTTATTCTCCTTAGTGCGCTGGTCTTCGCATACGCCTTTTTTAACTGGCTAGAAATATGCTCTTTAAAGTTTAACGTGCTATCAAGTTCCACGCCCAAGATTTTAATAAAGGGAAATTTAGTAACGTCAGAACCATTCAAAGTTAAGTCAAAGTCGTACTTGCAAGGACCGATCGGAAGGGCTTGTGTCTTGGCATTGTTAATTAACAGGTAGTTTGCATCGAACCACTCCGACAGGCAGCTGAGACCGTGGTTCACAACAGATTGCAAGAGATTTAGCTTGTCTCGGGGCTAAGTTTGATTCAAGTCAATTAATGGTGAAAACAAAATTACTGCGAGGGATGTAATTTTATTATATAGAAAACACCGTAACCCGCCTTCCACAACTAGTGTCCACCTCAAACTTCCGATTAGTCAAGGTAACATCAGTCCTTAAGGCAAGAAAAATTGCTGACAATTCCAGTTCGATATTTGGCGTTAATATGGTCCATAGCAGCGATGAGGATCGCAGATCAATGAGTAAAAAGGATACCTTACTTGAATTCCCTGTGTTAATGGATTTCTTTACTACGCATGCGCAGTCATGTAAACTTGGTTTGTCTACCGGAGTCTGTCTCTGATCCATCACACGGGCAGAAGTGTTGGACTACCGGTTGGGGAACTCTGTCATCTGGAGGGCAAGCACCTAATATCTTGCATGAAGTAGAAGTGCCAGCTGTATCCAATGATGTTTGCAATAAAGCTTACAAAGGCGATATTGATGGCACTATGATCTGCGCTGGTCTCAAGGAGGGTGGCAAAGACGCCTGTCAGGGTGATAGTGGGGGACCATTTGTGTGCGGTAGAGGCAACGGTAACAATGAGAGGTGAGGATGGCATTAAGCTTTATCTCCAAGAGGAGTTATATACATTAAGCGGTCACCAAGTATTTGGAGTCCGGTTTTGTTGTGTTCTAATTTTAAAAATCTCCTCTTCATCCTCGTCTGATGTGGAGCCATTGTCGTCCACTTCTTTCATGTCTGGTCACGTCTGAAGGTTAGTATACCCTACACGTGCAAATGCCACTGTATATCTCATCGTATATTTACTATTTAACACCCAGTGCCATTGCTCTCTCTCTCTGCACTAAATCACTGATTGCAGTCTGTAAAGATGCTAAAACAAGTGTGTCAGGAAAACGGGGGCGGTCCTTTTTGTCAGCAGGGAAATTCTCAGGGGTAATATATAGTAAACGTGCTAAAACAAACAGGTTGCAATATTAAAAACAGGCTGCAATATTAAAAATATTACAGTGTACAAGCTGCAATATTTTTAATATTGCAGCCTGTTTGTTTTATGACGCTCAGTATATATGGCTCTTTTAAAACGGCCTTGTTTTACGCCCCAAAACGCCAATCTTTAAATACTTTAAGGATCCAGCGCCATTTCCTCCGACTGTTTTCAGCGGCCCAACCTCTTCCAAATTCTTCCAACTCGGTTGTTCTAATAGGCTTCTCACAAAGCGCTCATCTGAAGCAAAATTAAACACCACACATTACTAATAAAAATGCCATGGCGCGATTGAATTAAATCATGTATTAAAAGCAGGAAAATTAAACGGGCTAATGAAACTTACCCTCGTTCTCCAAACCACCAGCTTTAGGTGAATCTTCGCCATTATTTCGAGTTCGGTTTTGTTATGTTCTAAAAAGCGCCTCTTCATCCTCGTCAGTTCGGGCTATGCCCTCAGCTGACAGCAATATATCATATTGCTGCCGGCCTCAGTAACTATCTAATACTTATTGTTTCCGCATTGTTCGCCCGGAAAACAAAGAAGAACGAATAAATAGATCTATTCAAATTATCATTAGTAACAAACGTACCGTATTTCTCATACTGCACATTGTTTTAAAACTGGTCAGCAAACCGCTAGTTGGAAAACATCACATGCTCAAAAACAAACTATACAAAACACAAATCAACTATTAAAACAAAGGCATCTAGATTAGTGCGAAACGGACCGCATTTATAAATTGTTTTGCAGTAGTTCAGAGATTTGTTTGTTGAAAATTATTCAAAACCACAACACACATACACAAAGCGCAATCAAATATTCAAACGCTACCGCTTTTATTGAGATGCAAGGCGTCTCAGTCACCAATTCATGGCAGTTGAGTTATTCTTTTGTGCGTTCAGGAACAAAGCGGAAGGGGCGCCTGCAATCAGTGATTTAGTGCAGAGAGAGAACAATGGCACTGGGTGTTGAATAGTAAATATGTTAGATAGTTACTTCGGCCGAATGCAATATGTGATATATATAACAGTCTGCTTGTGGCTACGCCCCCAGCTGACTGATATATATCACATATTGCTGCCGGCCTCAGTAACTATCTAATAATATATCTTGCAATGTTCTGTGCATAGGTTTTACCTGCACGGAGTGACAAGCTGGGGACATGGATGCGCTGCAAGAGAAAAATACGGCGTGTATGCTAGAGTGTCAGTGTTTACAGAATGGATAAGGAAAGGAATGGGAAAACCAAGCAAGCCTCGGCCTTCTACAGCTCCACCCTTATCAACCAGTCTACCTCCAGTTTCTCTGTCCGTTCCTTCCGGTAACACTAAATATCTTTAAGGGAGCTTAAATGACGAGGACAGCGACGGAAACGAGAACGACACAAAAACAATGGGCTTAATGAGGAGAAACAATCGTTCTGCACGTGCATTTTACATTTTGGTACATTTATTGCCGTCCTCTGCAAAACAAAAAGTGAAGGTGAAATGACCAAATTTTAGGTTTTGTGCATGGAGAACGTGAGCGTATGACGGTGAACTATTCTTTTTTTTTTTCCCAACTTCAATGCTGTTCTTACCAATTTAGCTCCAGGATAGTGCGACAGAATTTGTCAAGTTTATTGGTCCCCTCCTAATCAATTTGGAAAAATCGCGAAAGAGTGTTACACTGAAACGAGGTTTTAATTACCGATGCCGCCGTCGTTGCTTAAGCTAAGTTCTCTGTTTTAACGAGAAGACCTCGGCGGCTAATTTGGAAATTTCTTTCAATAGCTCTATCTAATTTTGTAGAACAGGTGTTTTGTTTAAACAAAGCAGAAGCAAAGAAAGTTGGGCCGTATTAAAAAAACAAACTGAAAGCCTGAAAGTTCGGAGCTATCCTTTAACCAGTTTTTTTCCACCGACGCAATGGTATTTTGGAGGAATCATTGATTCTGCCTCGCCTTTTTTTCTCTTTCCAAACGTAAACATTGAAGCACGTATGCACGTTACGTCATCACCGCCATGTTGGTGTAC
Source organism: Pachyseris speciosa (assembly GCA_016490735.1). Lineage (NCBI taxonomy): Eukaryota > Metazoa > Cnidaria > Anthozoa > Scleractinia > Pachyseridae > Pachyseris > Pachyseris speciosa. Next base: position 412,103 of record JAEMWC010000338.1, on the reverse strand, counting down.
CCTGAACAAAATATTTCTCATTAACTTCTTTTGTTAGTGTCCACCAACATGGCCGCCAACCCACTGCGTCATTCGAATCTCTGGAGACTGGTTGCATACCCTCTATAGTGGGATTCATGCTGACGTCATTGTTTACATTTTTGCTCATTTGCATACGGCTATGCTTACAGAAGGAAACATGTTAGATGTGATTTGACTCCAGGCAGCTAAAGAGCTAGTGAAATTTAATACATTGTGAAATTTTTAACTCTTTAGGTGTAGTATTCAAGGAGATATTGTCTTCCAAAAACTGCAAAATTTCTGGGTGGCAAAAGCACTAATGAGCTCATACATTCTTTGCAAAATTTTGAATTTTTAAACCCGCGTTGCACAAAAAGTATTCAATACATGAGGCTCATATTCACTGGCAGAGGTATTCATACCACGACCTTTCAATATTCAAAACTGATTTATTTGTAGCTCCATCAGAAACTGAATTGTTCATGCTAATGAGGCAAATATTGTAAACAAGGATTCCCCTATAGCTTTGTAATATAAAACAGGGACAATAACAGAACGTTGGAAATATTTGAACGGCTATTTGAAATACAAGGCTCCATTATCTACCGTTTGGTTTTAATGTGGCTTTTGATTTTTTTTTGTGTGTTTTAATTTTCCCAACATTTTTTTTAAAGGCGGCTGTGGAAAAGGTCCCAATTCGCGTATTGTTGGTGGCGTAGAGGCAAAACATGGGGACTACCCTTGGCAAGCACTTTTGCAAGGTGCAAAATCTGGACGCCAGTTCTGTGGTGGAACTTTAGTGCGCTCTCAGTGGGTGGTGACAGCTGCTCACTGTGTGGAAGGCGAGAAAACCAAAGACATCATTGTTCGGTAAGGCAAACGATGATCCACAGCTCCCAGCTCATGATTAAGGAAAGAAGAAAACATGATTCGAGCACAAAATTGAGACATTTACCTTTTTCAGTTGTTTCGCTGCAAGCACAATAGCCCATTTTACAGTTGTGTGTTCAGTGACCTGGCTTTTGAGTGGAAGCGAGGCTGTAGGTGACCTTGTTTTGATACAAACCTCTCTGTCAAATGTGGACTAGTTCGCATAAAAATAACATGATTTACATGAGAAAAGCAGTGAGGTCTGTATCAAAACAAAGTCACCGCCAGCCTCCTTTCCATTCATAGGCCAGGTCACTAAGCATGCAACTGTAAAATGGGCTATTGACTGTGAACAAGGTTTTTCTTTGCTCCATTAGTATCATTATACTAGGTAATGAAGCTACGCGATATAATATTTCGATTTTGTAGTTATTCGCATTCCTTTTTAACCAATTGATGCATGCTATCGAAATTTCCATGAATCCTTATTGCTTATTTCTAAGCCTCCGAGAGTAAATCCAAGAGCAATTTTGAAGGAAACATAAAACAATTTATGTTGGCTTAACATATACTTTACTGATGTTAATGATACCTTAACTCTGTAGTTGTTGCTCTTGTTTTAAGCTTAAAAATTTTCATCTGCAGCATCACTTTAAACCAAATTTAAATAAGAGAAACTGAAAACAAAATATGAAGGAAAAGATATAAGAAAAGACATTTGGCCCCGCAAACAAGTGCAACCATTGAACTCGCAATCACCTGAATAACAACTTGCCTCGGCCAAGCAAAGCACTTATTCCTCTCAGACTAAATCTCTCACTACCAGCTTGACTTTACCATCACTTAAGGCTTTAACAATACAGTGAACCCCTATTAAGTGGCCACCCATTAAAAAGCCACGCCCTATTAGGGGGCCAGTAATTAAAGTCCCAATGAGGGTTTTTCTATTGTTTTTTTTACCCATATTAAGCGTCCACTATCCATTTTCCCGGGGGTGGCCGTTTAATAGGAGTAGAACTTTAACAGTCAGCTTTATTAATTTGGTATTTTTTCTTCCACTAGAATGGGAGCTCATGACCGCGTTGAAGGTTCCCCTCCCCATCAAAGTGAGCAGAGGTTTAAACTGTTGAAAATCATCCCGCACTCATCGTACAACGATCCACTCCAGATGAGCCATGACATTGCGCTTTTGAAACTTGAGCGCAGAGCCACCCTAAACGCGTAAGTGTTATAATTGTGGTTCTCTCCAATGCCTTTGTTAGGAAGCTTAAGAACGATGACGGTTGTCGATTAATGTAACGTAATGAACCGAGCAGATCTGAGGGGCAACTTGAGGTTCAAAACGGCGGGACCCGTGTCTTAGGTTTTTTCCCTTTGGGGAAAGGAAGGAGTACTTAGGATAAACAAACAAACGAACGAACGAACGAAAAGCGCATTTCTACAAGGCATTACAAGGCATTCAAGAGAATACGCAATGAACCACACGAGTGATTCTGTTCATTCATTGTAAATAAATCACCTAGAAAATGCCTTCACTTTCTTTACTAGTGAGGTAGACCTTTCCTCTATTTTCCAGCTACACTAATCTGGCGTGTTTACCATCATCCAATCCTACCGTTGGAGACCATTGCGTCATCACAGGCTGGGGGACCCTGAAGTCAGGTGGGAGTCAGCCCGCTCGATTGCAAGTGGCAACTGTCCCTATAGTGAGTCAAGCTGACTGCAGTAAGGCCTACAAAAACAGCATTCACGACTCCATGGTATGTGCAGGATACCCGGAAGGAGGGAAAGATTCATGTCAGGGTGACAGTGGAGGACCCATGGTCTGCAGAAGTGCTGAAGGGCTTTACAACCTTCATGGTGTTACCAGCTGGGGTTATGGATGTGCTGCACCCGGCAAGCCCGGTGTATATGCCAGAGTCACTTATCTCACCGATTGGATCAACGACCAGATAAACCGAAATTAAGAGTGGAGATGTATCGTTTGGGGCTGTGATTTAAATGATAATTGTGGGAATGTAGAGTGGTGTTCATTAAAGGGGAACTGTGACGCAATTTGGATAAACTCAAATATGTGTTTGGAACACTAAAATGTTGCAAAGATTTTGCAGTTTTCCCGGAAAGCTCTTAATACGAGCACTGAAACTATTTGCGATTGTCTATGGCCACCGATAATGAGGAGGAAATGGATTACAACTTCAAAAAAGTTAGATTAACAGTTTTCAAATTTTGTTATTATGTCTAAGAAAAATAACTGTAAAATAATATTAGGATATACCTCACAAGTTAATGTGATTTGGTAAGCTGAAGCCACTCTAAAGGCACTAAGGCCACGTGGTAGCGGGCATCACCCCTTAAATCTACCAAAGCAAAGATTGAGCCCAAGCATTAGCAGCCATGGACAGCTGTTTCGGCCTTGTTAGGCCTCATCAGCATGGCATAGCTAATGCTCAGGCTCAAGTACCCACATATCCATAAAACAAGCAGTGAAAACGCAAAGCCTGTGGGATGTGGCTGGAGTGACAAGGATATACCTCACAAGTTAATGTGATTTGGTAAGCTGAAGCCACTCTAAAGGCACTAAGGCCACGTGGTAGCGGGCATCACCCCTTAAATCTACCAAAGCAAAGATTGAGCCCAAGCATTAGCAGCCATGGACAGCTGTTTCGGCCTTGTTAGGCCTCATCAGCATGGCATAGCTAATGCTCAGGCTCAAGTACCCACATATCCATAAAACAAGCAGTGAAAACGCAAAGCCTGTGGGATGTGGCTGGAGTGACAAGGATATACCTCACAAGTTAATGTGATTTGGTAAGCTGAAGCCACTCTAAAGGCACTAAGGCCACGTGGTAGCGGGCATCACCCCTTAAATCTACCAAAGCAAAGATTGAGCCCAAGCATTAGCAGCCATGGACAGCTGTTTCGGCCTTGTTAGGCCTCATCAGCATGGCATAGCTAATGCTCAGGCTCAAGTACCCACATATCCATAAAACAAGCAGTGAAAACGCAAAGCCTGTGGGATGTGGCTGGAGTGACAAGGATATACCTCACAAGTTAATGTGATTTGGTAAGCTGAAGCCACTCTAAAACATTAACTTGTGAGGTATATCCTTGTCACTCCAGCCACATCCCACAGGCTTTGCGTTTTCACTGCTTGTTTTATGGATATGTGGGTACTTGAGCCTGAGCATTAGCTATGCCATGCTGATGAGGCCTAACAAGGCCGAAACAGCTGTCCATGGCTGCTAATGCTTGGGCTCAATCTTTGCTTTGGTAGATTTAAGGGGTGATGCCCGCTACCACGTGGCCTTAGTGCCTTTAGAGTGGCTTCAGCTTACCAAATCACATTAACTTGTGAGGTATATCCTTGTCACTCCAGCCACATCCCACAGGCTTTGCGTTTTCACTGCTTGTAAAATAATATTAGTTTCCTTTCTTTCAAGAATTCATTTGAAATAAACCTTGTCATGTTACTTGGGATATTCATGTAATAGAAAACTACTTCACAATTTGAACAAACTTATAACAGGAAATTGTCGTCACAGTACCTCTTTAACATCATATTAGATAGCTACCAAAGCCTCTTTTAATCAACTGTGAGCTGAATATGACAGTCATTAAAGGGAGTGAATGTTTTGCGGAGAATGGTTCCTAAATTGGACTGAAATTTACAACCTCTTCAGCTTTCGCGAAATCTTGTTAATGCTTCAAATTAACAGGGTAGGCGATATACGCGATTGGCAACGGCTCACATTCACTTGATAGATTTTAAGGGCCGGAAATAAAGAGGCAAAACTGTAGCATTCCTTGTTAATTGAAATAAAGCATATTGGAAATAATCGCCTGAAGTCGTTATTTGTTTGTTTGTTTTTAGCAAGAGAATGGCTTTCTTTTCGAGTAAACAGACATGAGCGTAGCGTGCATATCTCTATTGAAAGGCGTTTGCTTGAAATTCCATGCTGATGGACATTCATATGGTAACACCGGTCTAAGCAGTCTAAGTTGCAACTGGCCCCCATATCGGGAGTGAATAAGCGCCAAAGAATGTAATTTTGTGCACGAGCCTTGGCTCGGCTTGGCCTAGGCTCGATTTTCGCCGCTCACGCGGGTCTGGAGTTGAGTTCGGGCTCATTTCCCGGAGATAGAGGCTGGTAATCGAGCCAACAGTAGCCTTGCCCGCCCTTTGTGCACGAGCTTTGGCCCTTACTCACTAGCTCCAGACCGTCTGATTCAGGCTAACACGGTTCTTGGTGAGACCCCTCGCCAAACCACTCACGCAAAAATTATGCACTGCACCTCAGGCCTTTATTAAAATGGTCACGTCACGCCCTTAAGTTAATCTGCCCCATTGTTTCGAAAATGCCAGACTCATTTATACATGCATTATGCTTGGTGTGGTGGTGCAATTATTCTGGCGAATGTTGAAAAGATGCGACATCGAAGGACGGCACTACTGGACAGCTCTCATCTAAGATGCATCACCTTCATCCAAGTAATCGTGAGTTTAAATCAGCATGTATCAGATGTATGTGTTATTGTCGGCAATTCTTTTGACTATATGGCATGCATGTGCGTCTTATAAACGAAACAAATTTTCTGTAAAATACACCAGTACACACATATACCCTTCAAAATAGAGTCGAATAAAAACGTGGTCATATCAGAAAATACAAATAAAAGAGACGAATTTCTCACTTCCGTTGAGCCCACAAGCTTGCTGAATGAGCTAGAGACCGTATATTGCATCCAATTGACGAACATATCCCAATGGGGGTTATATTACCTTTTATAGTCGTATTCATAAAATAAGCGCAGTTGTAGGTTGTAAACTATTTATTGTAGCACAAATAAATAACTACATATTTTGAGATAACTAGAAAACTTTATGAAAGGTCAATTAAATCTGAAATTAAAAAAAAAGTGTATATTGGAGGTCCTATAATCTTCAATTTGTAAAAAGGGCAAATCTAAATCGCGAAACTAACTTGTCACTGAAAGAGTAGCCATACACGCGCAGAATTCACAGTGAAACCTTTACTGTACTCTGGTGATGAAATAAACGAGAAATACAGGAAAAGCAATGAGGTAGATGCTTAGAGCCTGGTTGTTCACAGCAGCTGACCAAACTTTAAAATCGGAACTGTAGGATAATCTTTTTCAGAATTTCGAAATGGAGAAGACACTGCCAGATCTGGGTGACTATGCTTGTAATAGTGTTTAAACTAAGCTATCTAACGATATGACTTTTAAAGAAATTTATCCAGGAACAATTTAGTGTGATCCACGCAAGGATTCGTCTAATTGCAGACCGCAGCGTCGGAGCAGGGTGGTGGGGGACGGTTACTTTTACTGGCCATGAAAAGGTGAAAATGATTTTAGCAAGTTTGATAAAGACCTGATCAGCTCCTAATATTGGATTAGCATTGGGCAGATTTTCAAAAACCGAGTCCAGACAGCGTAATTCTATACAATCCTCTACCATACATTTCACCCCCTATTTTTACGGGCTATATCTATAATTTTGACGCGAGATCTAAAAACAATCTACTCCTTTTAAACATTGTTTTAACTTTAGACGTTGCTTAAATTCAATGTAACTATACTATTTGTTTCTTTTTCAAGTATTAAACTGATAGTATTGTGTAAATGCGACTTAAATGTTCTAACACTGAAGTTGCGTACCGCATACTGGGTATTATTTCTTGGCACCTGTCTTGTCTTCAAGTTCATCTTCTTGTTCTTGTTCTAACTCGAGCTCTGGGTCCTTTTTTTCGAGCTTCACTTGAGTTTTTTCCTGGACTTTCTCAGTTGTTGGTTTTATGGCAGGTTTTTCAGTGACCTTAGTAATCTTCAAAAGAACTGATGGAGACTATTGAGAGGCAAAGAAGAAACCATGAGCCAGCCTCGAATAAAACTGAACACAACAACAAAAAACAGCAACAGCACAATAACGTACATTGGAACCACGGGAGCGAGAGCTTTGTAGTTCTACAGGAGCCCATCATAATTAGGAAGAAGAAAACTAATAGGCCCCGTCTCACAACTCTTCATAATTGATTCTGTGGGATGTTAAAGAACCCACGCACTGGTCGAAAGAGTAGGGGACATAGTCCCCGGTGTGGTGGTCTATCTCTACTAGAATGTAGTTAAGGGGGAGGGATTTGCAAGCAGTTACGGGCCTACAGTAATAGAGTACTAAAGTGTGACGTCACAAATATTAGAATTTTTGAAATTATGGGATTTGTTGAGATTTTCAGAAAGAGCAAGATGAAAGATGCTAACTTGCCAAAAATCAGCATTTAAAGGCAAATTGGCTATGAGATATTAGCACCGTTATGCTTTGCTGACTCCTTACAAATCCTTCTAAATTTGACTCGGTTCCTAACGTTAGGAACTGAGTCAAATTTAGAAGGATTTGTATGGAGTCAGCAGAGCATAACGGTGCTAATATCTCGCTCTCAAACTGTAAGAAAATGCTGATTTTTGGCAAGTAGGTCTTTTTGATCATGTTATTTCTGAATATCCGAACAAATCCCATAATTTCACAAATTTAGTTTTTATGACGTCATCACTTTAGTACTCTATACACCATTTTGCTAATGTTCAATTCCTGGTGAATTATGGGTAGATCCAGTCCTTCGTAGGGGCAAACGGTCAAAATTAGAATTTCAAATTACGTCCAAAAATGGTCGTTTGCCCCCACAAAGGACTGGATCTACCCATAATTCACCAGGAACTGATTATTAGCAAAATGGTGTATTGCCGCAAGCTGTTGTGAAGATAATAAAATAAAATAAAATAATATGAAAAAATAATATGAAAAATAAAATGCAAACGCGATGAGTAAACATGGCTTTTAAACTTTAGAACAAGATGGCCCCAAGTTCCTAAAATGGAATGACCAACAGAAACATGAAACACAAACAAATAAATCGTCCTGTGATTGAAATAGCATTTTCAAACTGCCATCATATACGACACTTTAAAACAAGCAAAATTGTGGCTACTTAGTAATATCTCTATTTTGCAGGATGGTGCTCTTGTTTTGTTTGCTGATGATAGTATAACCTGTTTTTCTGATTGTAAATTTTCAGTCTGAAGATTATCTCTCAAAAATATTTTAAGCCCCTCCATCGCCAATGCTGTTACGTCTCAGGAAAGGCTACATACAAGCACTCGTCTAAGAGAACGCAAACATTGAATCCAACAGTACAACAGCCATTATTCACTTTAGAAACTTGTTTTAAATAATCTCTGTTGACGTTTGCATGTTATGTCTTCCCGCTAACAAACACTAGGTCCTCACGATACGCTCACCTTCAACTTTTCTTGTTTAATCTCTTTGGCCAATTCCTCTCTCAGCTTCTTTTCCTCGAGCTCTGTTTCTTTCTCGCCAAGCAATTTTTCATTCTTTTCCTTGATCACCGTTACAGTTATTTTTGGTTCCTTTTCTATTTTGCTAACACGAACCACCGCTTCTGCTGCTTCTGTGGTCACTTTATTTCCGATCGTTGTTCCCGCTGTTGTTGGTCTTGTCGTTGGGTTTTGCGTTGGTGACCGTGGGGGTGGGGGTGCTGTCTTTTTAGCAGTGGCAGGATTTCCTTCTTCATTTTCATCATTCAGCGCCTTTTCCGCTAATTCCGCCAGTTCACGCTCTTCAGCGGTCATACCTCTTTTTGAATCGTTCTCAGACTTGACACTCTGTTTTCTTGGTTCTTTCCCAGATTCTTTCTTCGGAGCCGGTTCCGTTGGCAGCAACTCTTCCGTTGTAGCTTCATGCGGCTTTGCTGTAACAGGAGCAGGAGTAGGTGAGGGCGGCTTCACATTTTGCTTCTTCTTCCTTTCTTCTTCAAGAGCTTTCTCAAATTCCAGCGCAATCTTTTGTTCTTCAGGCGTTTCTTGTTCTGTCTCCAGTTCTTTCTCTTGTTCAGCTTCCAACTCCTCATCTTCATCCTGGCTTTTTTCGGTATTCTTAGAGGCATCTTCTAAGATTTCTTTAGATCGCTTGGCCTGGGCGGCAAGCTTCTCAACTTCAACTGTAACCTCGTTTCTATTTTCTAAATCTTTCTGTTCTGGACTCATCTTCTCTATCTTTACCACCGAAACCTTAGCGGCTTCAGGTCTCGAGGGCGATCCGCTTGTTTGCTTTTCGTTTCCCGCTGTTGTCTTCGCACTGGCCTCAGTTATTTCAGTAACTTTCACTTTTGGCTTTGAAGCTTCATCTGCTTCATCGGAAACTGTCGAGGACTGAATTTTCTCCACTGTCGCAGTTATCTTTTTATCGCTCTTGGCAGGAGTTTCTTTCACTAAGGGTTCTTCTTTTGGAAGCTTATCCACCGTCGCTCTCAAGTCCTGTTCTTCTGAAGCTTCTTGAACTTTTTCCACTGTGAACGTTGTCTTTTCCCTTGTTTCTTTCACTTCCGCCACCGCTTCTTCGTCTTCTGCCTCATCGTTCGTCAGCTTCTTCACAGAGAACTCGCGAGGCTCATCGGCTTTAGCTTTCGGTTGCGGTTCCACTGCATCTGCCACCTTCTCAACACGCACTCTAACCGCACGCCTTGCATTGACGCGTTCATCGTTTGTAGCGTCTTGCTGGACGGCCTTCTCCTTCGCTGAGGAAAACTCCTCAACTGAAGCAACAGCAGCCAGATCAATCTCTTCGTCATTGCTTTCTTGGTTGTTCGTTATCCTTTTCACAGAAGCCTGATCAGGAGACTTTTCTCTCTTCTCATTCTCTACTTCTTTTAAAGCAACTACGGTTACCCGATCTTTTTTTTCTTCTTCATTCCCACCATCACCCCCGGGGTTTGCACCTGTTTTCTCCTCCACTGGTATCTTCTCAACTGAAACAGTAAGTTTGTTCTTTTCGTTGCCTGACTCGTCAGTCCCCGATGGCAATTTCTCCACTGTTGCCTGAGTTCTACCCCCCACCGGATTGCTTGCCTTCTCTTCCTCCTCCTCCTCTAGTTCTTTCTCACCATCACCCTCGAGTTCCTCTTCTGATTTCCTCCCTGGCGATATCTTCTCAACTGAGACAGTAACCTCCTTAGCTGCCTGGCTCGTTCCTTCTTCATGAGACGCAATCTTTTCCACCTCTACTTCGCTTGGCTTCTTTTCTTTGTCCTCTTTTTCACTGGCACCAGTGGGGGATGGTTCTACTTTTTCGACTTGGACTGCAACACTGTCGACACTTGGTTGGAGTTTTGGACTTGCAGACGGTGGAGTGATCTTTTCTATTACCACCTGAGCTTTATCAGGATTTTCAGTAGACTGGACATTTGCCGGTTCTTGAGATGTGACCTTTTCGGTGGGAGGCGTGGGTGAAATCCCTATACAGAAAAGGACATAACTTGTTTTATTTTTCGCATCTCTTTTATTTATTTATTTATTACTGCAAATGACGGACTAACGTAAGACGCGAATTTGCTTCTGGTAATGCTACTTCGCATATCCCTTGTTTTATAACTCAATCCAACCCCTACACTACCTACTGCTTTAATGGCAGGCGTAAATAAGAACTGAGGTTGTTGGGAGTAAGGAAATTCTTGCTCTCATTAAAACGTACGTATGGCTCAGGCAAAGTTAGAGTTCGAAATTCTGATTGCCCAAATGTGCAGACGATACTGTCATCGGATCATTTTCTTTGACCGATCATTTTGGGATATATCTGAAATTTGACCCGACAACTGTTTAATTTGCTCCAAAAATAAAGTTTCTGAATGGGAAACTGAGTGGACCATGTTCACCAATCTAAGAACATTTATAGTTTTAAAGCAAGAACCAAAAATTAATGTTAGAAAAAGGTAGGAAACTTTGATTTTATGACGGAAAACAGAGGGTTAATATTTTTGTCCATGAAAAGAGAAGATGGGACGTCAATCCTACAAAAAGCGATTGTGAAGGGGAGTAGGGAGGGGGTGGGATGGGGGAGTAGGGAGGGGTGGGATGGAGGAGTAGGGAGGGGGTGGGATGGGGGAGTAGGGAGGGGTGGGATGGGGGAGTAGTGGAAAAACTCATTTCACCTGTTGTCTTTTCAGTATTTTCATCGTTTTCCTCTGAATCTGCCTTCACTTTTGTCCGAACAGCATCAACGCGATTTTCAATATCCTCCAACTAAAGATGACAAAACGAAAAAAAGACATTTTAAAATGTTTTTGAGGTTATAAGTCACGGCTAAAGAGGCAAATATATACGATTTCCTATTCTTTCCCTCTTTTCTTTTCAAGCGGCTGGGGAGAAATAGGTGAATGGTCGGGATAGGGGGGAATAGTTTCCGGTGTAACAAAGTACATAAAGATGACTTACCTCTGATTCCAGTTCTTCGATCGATATCTGCAAAATTAGATGGAGAGAAAAGCAATTATACGAGTCTCTTTTGCCTGTCTGTCTGCCTGTCACCTTTTACAAGTTTTGTAGTTGTTGCGTATAGTTGTTCTGTGTACTGGTAGAATGTTGTTAAAAAAAAAAAAAAAACTTTGCACATCACCGTTTTAAAATAACAATAGGTAATTGTTTTGATACTAACAAGACGAGAATTAGACAAGGAAATAACAATTACTGGCCGTGGAACCGGGACTCAATGAGCTAATCAATACTATAAAACACTCCCCTCAGGGCTTGACTGGCGTAACCCCACGAAAAATGATGGTTTAGTCGGATTACAACCATCAATAACATAGCCTGCGTAGCCGGAGGTTTTTTTTGCTTCAAGACAACAGTAAACCCATGGAATTTGTGTCTGCAATTAACATCGCCTGCTTTAAAGAGTAATCCTGTATCTCTTCCAGACTTCTAGTATTTGTGTTGTATCATCTATTGTTTCATTCTCGCAAGTGCTTCAAAACGATCTAGACCACTCTGTAAACGAGAGAATTATTTAAAAGACGCCGTGCAAAGTGTAGATTCTCAAAAACAGAGATTCGCCGTGTGGACCGCGTTTGTGCCGCAAAACAAATGAGAACGAAGATTGCACATTTGTTTGTTTTGTTTTGTTTTGTTTTCTCTTCTTAGTCTTGCTCTGTTTTATTTTGTTTTCCATCCAATGATTAATTATCAAATAGGCGACAAGCCGAAGGTTTCTGTTGGCGCTGAGAGGCAACTCACAAAGCCGAAAGAAGCCGATCGACCAACATTTCTACTTGATGTTCTTTCTTCGCCCAATGACTGATACATTTAACAACTGAAAAATTCAGCACGAGTCATTTACTTTTAGCCAGTTGGTTTCCAGGTTTTCTTTTGCGCCCTCGTTGGCAGCCGTACAGAAAATAAAATTGACCGCCCTTGTGAAGCAGTAGTATCAGTTTGCCTCAGTTTACCACGATCACTGACTGGGACATGTTAAAATGTGTTATTAGGCGCAAATTTCATCTCCCGGATAAAGCGAGCTTGGGCTTCATGTGGTTTGATGACAAGAGAACGAGGAAGTGCTGGCAATAACATGACTCTCATACTGAAATAACCCAGAGCGTAATGACGGCGGCTATTTATTTACCATATTGTGTATTGATATGTAATGAACTCTTGCACATCATCATCATATGTATTAAGTCACAGCTGTTACAATTAGCTATGTGTGAATCGTGTGTTGTCCGGCCTTTCCTTGTAATTTATCTTCCGGTTACAATGGAGATGAAAAAATGTTCACAGTCTTAGCCAATCTTCACTCTTTCAATTAAGTGGGTAAATAACCGTAAGAGACAATCGTGAGAATAAAACTAGGTGACCAATCGTTCGCTTTGGCTGTATAAAATAACACAGAGGTGATATCAGCCGTAGCCGAACTCAGTTCTCGCCCCCAGTCTCAAACAGGTCCTTTCCTCCCTTGAACACTACTTTCAATAACTTTCCGCTGGGTTTCTAGGTGAGGTCGGACGAATGTTTGCTGCCTCAGTTGCTTCCCTTGAGTGTTAGAGATAGTGTGTCGAGTTTCCTTTAAATCCAAGTATATTTCAGATTTAAAAGGTCCCCTATTTGCAGCAAGTCGCCCGGCCATTGTTCATTAATTTACTTGACAGTTTTGTATTACCAAGTGGGGAGTTGACCTCCTTTTAGCAGTTCATTGCGATAAGGAAATGCCCCCGTTTCAGAGCAACAGGAACACATGAACAGCAAATAAGATTAACTGAGAAGAATGCCGATCCTTTCAGTGAAACGGCCCTTAAAAAATCCTTGTACTTTTTGCTTTAACATGAATAAAAAGATGTCTTCTGTTGTGATTGATATTACCTGAGTGTCAAATTCGAGCCTTAGCTGCAATGGTATTTAAGTTCTTTCACTAGTTAACTTCAAGGTTAATCATAGATCCTCTTTTATAAACAAGTCCGCACGCATCCAAATTGAGGAAAATATACATACGTTAATGAAAAACTTAAGGTACTCTAAGTCTAACTGAAACTACACTGCCTTTCAATTCGCAATTATTTTATCTCGTTACATTGAATTAATATTGGCGGATTTGGGAGCTCATTTTGTCACCACAGACAAAATTTAGACCATCATTTGTTTAATATCAAAACATACGGGAAAGCCTATCAGCATGTCCTAAACTGAAAATTCCATACGAGTTCCTTTCATTTCGCATCGAAACTTGGTCGGATAATTCGGCTTCTGGTAATCCACGAAAGAGCTTGATAAAGACCCCACCGAAGTTTTACACACAAACTAATATGAATTTCGATAGTCACGCCAGACAACAGTGGCAAGATTTCAAGAACGGAGAGACGAAAATCCTTCCGCCAGTTCAAACGTTTTACCGTTCCATTTATATTTAGCATTTCAGTAAAAGAGTCCGTAGAATTTACTTACCTCTCTCTCTACCCTGCTCTCGTCGTTTTTCTCAACAGGCACTGAAATTAAACGCGCAATAAAATGCTGAATAACTGCATGCACTTGACACTACGTACGAATTGTCAAAGAACTTACAAGGTAAAAAGCTCTTTGAATTCTGCTATTTTTGAGTGCGTATTTGAAAAAATTATTACCTGGTAGCGCCAAAATTGCACAGAAAGAAAGGAGAATCACCAAGATAGCTGCTTGCATCTTGTTAGCTAGTGATGACGGTCGCCTGGCAGTAATATTAGCACACGACTTCTCTCTTTCGTCTGTCTGTGCAAAATGAAATCCGATATATCACCCTGTGTCAAAGCGTGTTCGAAATTCATTGGCACGCGTATAAATCTGTATAATTATTAATGCACATGCCATCGTCTTCCCCGTAGGGTCGACCCCCGGGCCTACCAGGTGTTGTACGATCAAAGATTAGGGGGTGGGAGAATTCACAAGTTTGAAAAGGACGTCATGGGAATTTTCAGCTGAGAGACACCTCACCCAGGGGACTTTGTCTTGAGGGATTCCCCGACCCCCAGGGGAAATCCTTTAATTTTACAATCCCCCTGGTTAGCCCGGGGTCGACCCCACAGGAAAGCCGATGACATACGCATAAACCAATCAAAACACCGTCGAAAAATGCGGAAACTGAATGTACGTGGTTTATTTTCACAATTTTGCTCATGTCCTCAGATAAAACGTTCTGAAACCAGAAGTCGGGTGGCTGGAGTGGCATTTTGATGGCTCGATTATTTTCTGCCGATCACTCGGATCTGGAGTATCCTCCTTTTCGGGGGTGAGCGTGGGCTCATTTCAAGAAACAGCGGCCTGGAAGTGCCTAACTCTGCACTAGATTCACCGGAAAAGAAAAATCTAGGGATTATGTGAATTGTGAAGCAGAAGCAGGCATTCGTTTTCGATTCTTCTCCAGAAAAGCCTCCTTGAGAATGGTCCGGCTCTACATCTTAATTAGTTTGAGACCGAAGCGCTCTCCTATTTCTGTAGCGCGTATTGGATTTAGCGCGCAAGGGGGGAGGGAGGATCCCTCCTCGTCCTCTTCGTGCGCGAGTAATCTGATGAAAAAAGTACAACAGTTCGCAGCCCAGAGGTAATCGTGCCTGGTAGAAGTAAAGCCTCTTTTTTTTTTTTTATACCTTAACTTTTTTATACCTTTCTTTCCTCTTTCCTTTCCTTCCTTTTTGTTTTCTCTGGCATTATCGTGTCTCGCAATTTTAAGAACTAATGCCTCGTATAACTAACATGTGGAATCAACTACCTCTAGATATTCGTTGCTCTGATAATGTAATATTTTTAAGTCTAGAGTTAAGAAATTTCTTAGTGATTTTTAAGTATTTGACTTTTTCCCTTAATTAATGTATTCGTAGAATTTTAATACTATTTCTCGCGAATCTATATTACTTTGTATAGGTAATCACATGATTTCGAGTGCAATTTGGAATAAATAAGCACGAGTAAATTTTTTCAAAGACTCACAAAACGGGCGAGTGCAATTTGTGGTCTTTGAAAAAATTTACAAGTGCTTATTTATTCCAAATTGCACGAGAAAAATCATGTGATTACTTATTAATAATATACATGAAAAAAATTGCGAGATAACTTCTTAACGTTGCAGAAGCAACGCAACGAAGCTAAGGTGAACCAAAACAACAGTTTTCTCGATGTTTTTAAAGCGTTTTTAGCTGTAAAAACTGGCTAAACAATTACAGGCTATAGCTATCAGGCTACTTTGTTTGCTATGTGTTTATCAAGCGCTGTAATCATTACCTTCAGGCTTTCTAGTTCGTTATCTCCGCCTTGTTTGTCCTTGTTTGTTTATTAATCTCGGCGTCACTCCATCAACGGACTCGTAATTCCAATTACGTCGGTAATTCCCTTCTCTGGACACCACTGTTTCCAAACAGACAGCTAAAATACAGTGCTTTTCGCAGCCGTTTCTCCTTTTTAGAGCTGTTTTGCAACTTCTCTGCTGTTATTGCGGTCACGAATAAAGAAAACCTGCTCAAAAAGCCAGCCATTGTTTTGGCTCGCAGAGTCGCTTGCAGCTCTTCAGACTTCGCGCCATTCAGAGGCCGCGTTTGATTGGCTCAATCGCAGCGCCTTTGTTTATCAACCAATCAGAATCCTCAGTTTTTTACCTTGTTTTGCACTGTATTTCCTTTTTTCTGCACCGAATTACCTTTTTTCTGCACCGGTGTTTCCTAAAAACTGCATTTCTCTTAGCCAATCAGAATCGAGAAATTTTTTCATGTATATTATTAATAGGTGATCTGTTTATATATGGGGTCTAGGGCTCCTTTACGGATTATCCTTTGGCTTTTTTTACCATAGATTGTAATAAATAAATAAATTTACTCCTTCAAAAAAACAAAAAAGGCTGCGTGATGTGAAAAAAACCCACTGCTCCCCAGAATCAATTCGCTTTCCATTGCTGCCTTTGCTTGAGCTTATTATTCTGCTTTTCCTTTTTCTGTTTATTTCTTTATTTATTTTTACCTTCTTTGGATAGAACAATAAACTCACGCACGCACAATGTATGCAAATGCTTACAAAGAAGAGTGACCGGAAGTGATAGATTTCTAAAGTCACGCTAAATCCTTATCCGGGACTTTTCTTGTCAGTGACTTCCTCTGGCTGTGCCGAAAATCGTTTCGCGTTTTTTTCGTCTTCAGTTTCGTTTTTATTTGGTTCACCAGATTAAAAAAGTATTCTTCTTGATTACCACGATGACAAACTTTACAAAATGCTTTTGGGTAAGTTGAATCTTACTAAATTTGAAATACGTGCGGTGGTGATGTGTATTGGTATGTGACTAAAATTAGCTTACCTTATACAGTGTAAGGTTACCAATGGTACTCTTTAAAACGGCTTTAGAACCCATAGTACATGGACGATAGAATAAACCTGTGACTCAAGCTTCCGATGTTCTCAAAGTTTTAGAAATAATCCTCACGTTTTTTAGGTCGTTGTAATCGAATAAGTTTTAAGTTTTATTCATGATTGCCCAAGCATCAGTTGTTTTGCTTTATTATAGTAGTTTATACGGTCATTTTAACTTTGTCTATTCTTCGAGGTTTTGTTTACGATCAACGGTGTCTGTCTGCTGTTCTCCAGACATCTTGTAGCTGCAGCAAATACAAGCATATGTATTTTATCAAACCAGTCGTTTTCTTCATAAGCTTTCTTATTTGTTCAAATTCAATGAAGCTTGTCTTTCGTTTTCTTGCAGAGTGGACTGGCAATTTCTAAATAGCCAAACATGTAACCCCGTCTGAGTCTTAAGGCTTTTGAATACGTACACTTTATAAGCCAAATCTTTATAGCATATACATTCCATGTTTTTTTTTATATGTTTATTCATCTCAACTGGTTCGAAATGTCAGCATTAAGCACAGCACAGCATATCAAACAAAGTAAGCTACTACTTGTTAATTAAGCTTAATATTATATTAATTAACATCCTGTTTTTTGTTTTTGCTTATTTTTTAAATCTTTATAAAATTGATTATAAACATAGGGCTCAGAGTTCAACAGCACTGCAGGATTTGATGTACTCTGTAAGCGCTTGAGAGATGGCAAACAGATGTGCCAAGATTTTGAAGAGTTTGTCAGGCAAAGGTACCCTGTCAATAATAATTACAACCTTTTCGTATAGGCTGATCTGACAATTTGTCATGCAGGATTTGGTCTACTCTAAGTGTCTGTGTTAGGGAGGCAGTGGGGCCAATTTACTGTTTGTAGTTTATAGGGACTGTTAGACTTGTGATTGACAGGCCCCAGGTTCAAGTTTGCTCTGAGTCAGATTGAGCAACATTGGTTCTCAGTTCAACCCCAGATGTACAGCCATGCTTGGCTAATGTATTTAGCCAGCTGGTCTCAGTCTCCCACCAGTTGGGATTAATATTAGTGGAGCACCATGGTTAAGAAAATGTGGTGACTCATCTGGTCACTGTATGTATGTCGTCCGTATGTATGTACGTACGCCCGTACGTCCGCCCTTCCATGTATGCGATGTGAAATGTCCCATTAATTGTGTGTTGTAACCCATGCTTTGTGTACATTTTTTTGTGTACATCTTTTGATATTGGACATCAATGTTATGGCTAATTGACACCTGTCAAAACAAGGTATCCGCTGACCAGTAGTACGTGACCATATCGTGGGCTCAAGTTAAGACCTCATCGAGGTCAGCTGTTTCTCTGAAGTTGCCCGCTGATCAGGTACTGGTTTTCGATTGGATCGCAGGCTCAAGCCAGGTGTAGGACACCCAAACCAAAACGAGGCTTAATTTTTCACGCACTTTCTGCGGCTCGAGACTTCACATTCAGTTGGTTTCTTCATTTTGAACACAAAAACTTCATATTCTTTGAAGTTCTGTCTTTTACTTCGTGTAAAAGGCATGAAAATCAAGAACTACTTAAAAGATACTCCAGAACGTAAATTTTCAACTGATAAAATGGAAGAGCAAAACTTGTGTGGCGCCTAGATTGTGTGGTTGAAAAACAAAATGATTTATGCTTCAAGGGCTTGTTCACTTTACCGTGGCATCTTGCAGCTCACCTCGAAAGTTCACTTAACAATTCACCGGCATTAATGGGAGGAACGAGTAGCTCAAACTTGGTGGAAGAAGTTCTTTCTTTGGACAAACTGTTTGCAATTTTTGTAGATGCGTGTTTTTACTTTAGTGGATCGATGCCTATTTTCAAGTCATAGAAAGCTCAACAACACAGGTAACTTAAATAAATTGAAGCTTAGCATTTGAGGTTTACTCATTATTACTTTTGTTCAGGAATGAAACTTGTATTTTTATCTTGACTGGATATAAATAACAATCTACTCGTTTTGGACACAAAGAAGTAGCTAGTCGAATTGTTTGTTTGTCATTTTGCAAGCGACCGAGTGTTTTCCTCCGCTTGGCTGGCTGTACTGTACATGTTTTTCGACGTCAGTGTTTCTATAGTGTTAAGAACTGAAAGAAACGTTTGCTCTTATGTTATTAACACGTAATCGCATTGAGTCCTCGTAAAGTATCTCTCATGTTTTGCACAACAAGGGCAATTTCAGCAAATTTCTGAAAACACTAGTGATATTAATCCTTAAGTTTACTCGGCCCCATGCGATCACCTATATCCAAACTATCAAGATTGTTTTCCTTTTTCTCTTTTCTGTGACATTTAAGCTTATGTCTAAGCTTAACATACTACGAAAAAGGGTTTGTTAAGCCCCGGCTAAAAGATCAAACATTTTCATCCAACATCGTGTTTGTCACACATAAAGTTTGGTGACTAAACGCATAACAATGTTTGACCAATCAGCAGACCAAGTGAGCTAGTCCAGGAAATGATTTTTGCGTATTATCGCTGAAATTTTCGACATTATGTGGCTTATTTGGTTGCTTTTTATCGTTTGTGTACAATTTGTTTGTTGGGGTGATTAAACGATCAAACATAAATTTTGGATGAACATGTTTGATCTGGATCAAACAAGGAAAGCCATTTAATGCACTATTGTGAGAGGTGGCTAAACATTCAAACATGCTCTTCCAACGATGTTGGATGAAAATATTTGATCGTTCTTAGATTGCTAAATTTGTTTTCGAACAAACACACACGTTGACTGTCTTCTTGTGTTCTTGTAATGTTTTGAAGTTTTTGAACCACAGTCAATTCCTGTTGACTGCTCCAAACATAAAATATTGGCGCAAGGAAAGCCATGTGGTGTTGCTAAATAGCAGTAAAAAATAATTATCGTGGAGCTCCGCTTTTAGGGTTGGCTAAATTTATATATTAATTTGCATAGCAAAAGTGCTCTGTGGTATTTTATATAATTATTTTGATTGACATTTTGCTACATTGCTGTTGGGTTTAGATACGTTATGCCAACAACAACAACAACACTTTGTTTTCACATTTCCTTCTTACATCACTTTAAAATATATTTCTATGGGTAGCAAATGGGTAGCAAAATTATGCCGGCATAATTTTGGCATAATGCTATACATGTAAATTTTCAAGTATAATGTATCTAATCCTACAGTGCTTTAGCTGGTAAATATTCAAATATTTAAAGGGGCACAGCAATAATGAAGTCATATACAGGTCATAACTTACATAAATAGTATTCTTGTTTACTCTGTGGTGTGTAGTGTGGGGCAAGGGGAGCATTACTGCACTGTAGCCTACAGTAATTTTTTACCCAACCATGTGTTAGGTTATGGGTAATTGACTTTTGACCCATGAGACTATTCGTATACAGCAGTCCTTAAATGTAATGTATTAGTGCTGTTCGTGTGAATGTTGTTATTCATACAAATGCCATGCATTGTAATCAATGTTGTGCTGCCTGTGCTCTTTTAGAGCTGATGCAGAGGAAAAGTATGGTAAGGCCTTGATGAGAATGGCTGAGAGTGCCAAAGGCAAGGAAGAAATAGGGTAAGCGGGAATAGACTGATGATGATGATGATGATGATGATGATGATGATCATGATCATGATCATGATGATGATCCATAGTATGACACCTACATGTACAATATAATACATTAATGCTACAAAATATGTTATTTTAAAAAATATATAATGGGACTGCGTGACGCACTTATGAGTGTGCTAGTCATTATTTGGCTGTGTGACTGCGTGATGTGGTTCCAGTCAAGCCCACATTTCACCCTTGCTCACCATAGAGTCTCCAGTAGCTCAGTGGTTAGAGCATCTGTCTAGATCATGGAGGGTCATGGGTTCAAATCCCATCTGGATCTCTGATTTTTTTTCGAGTTTCCATTTGGGGTTTTATGCATTTCTATCATGTTGTATCGCTACAAAATGTAGGTCATAAAATGGCAACTTTTATGGGGATCAATTTTTTGATAATAATATATTATAAAATTATGTTAAATTTAATCTTTTCAGGACACTCAAAGAATCATGGGATGTGCTAAAAACAGGTAGTTAAAACAACCCATTTTACGAAGTACAAGATTTTGACTTGCTCGCCAACTTGTCAGATTTTAAAAGCTTTGTTCACGGAAATTGTCAGCATTTGTCACAGCAACATGCTACTCTCAGGCAAGGATTCTTAATTCCCTCAATCAGCCTTGAAACCATATGAAGGATAGCCTGCTATGCAGACGCTCTCTGGGCTCGTCACGTGTTCCTTCCCCATGAACATCTGCTGAGCTGAACTGCCACTTCCTTTTGCCGCTGGTTAGCCTTTTTTATGAAGAAACCAATAACAAGCTGCATAAGATTGGACATCGACACCCATGAAGTAATTTCCGCCAAACGATTAATGACAAATGAATCCTGGGGTCGAAGTCCTACTTTCCACAAATTGGAAGACGAACTATGATTGGCTAACCGCCACAAACGGAAGTGGCAGCAGATGTTCATAAGGGGAGGAACGCGTGACAAGCCCAAAGACGTCTGCATTGGAAGCTTATATATGAAAGAAAGGAAAGGCAAAATAACTGAAGACTCAGGAAGACCCAATCTTTTTTTCTTTTTGCATGACTGACTATTTATGGAGAGCTTTTGAATTGGGCAGGACATTTAATGCTTAATTAGTGCACCTAACCCCAATATATATATATTTTTTTGCTTACATAAATCTTTGCACCTGTTCAAAATGTATTGCATCGTTTTGCATCTTTTTAAACCAAATATTGACTTTTCATAGGCTGTAAAAGTTATGATTAATCTAGCCGTCATCTGTCCCACAACCAACCTAGTAAGGGGCATGGTCTATTCCTTACTTTATGTCACAAACTGATTTGCATCACATGATAAAGTCTTTGTGTGACTAGGTCACTTAAGTTCATCTTTAATTATTTTTATTCTGAATTATTTCCAATTTATTTTTATTAATTCCTATTAATCATTACTTGGTTGTTTTCCCACATTTCTTTATTTCATTACACGCCTTATTTTGCCTTGTGTAGTTGTCTTATTCCCACACAATTCCTTTACCTAAATCCTGTTGTGTAGGAGTAGTAAACACCTACCGGTAGTTCCCTCAGGTAAATCCTGCTGTGTAGGCAGTGTGTACACTCCCCAGCCTTATTTGGTTTTTAAGTGTTCGGTTAGTTTCAGGTGTAATTTATTATAAATTGGCAACCATTTGCTCAGTAAATCAGTTGGTTCAGTTGATTTTCCTGAAGAGTGTCAGCCCTCAATACAAGCCTTTTTCAAGTCTCCCTCAGATGTGTACCAGTAGTTGTCAATAACACTTGTGTTACTCATTCCTGTTTAATTGGATTTTTTTGTGTCGCTGTTTTAATAAACTTGTAAAACCTAGCTCAAATCTACCGTTCTTGCGTCGACCGTTTTGGTTGTCTTACATTTGTAAACAACTGCAAAGCAGTTTGTGATGTCATGTAAGGAATAGACCCATGCCCCTTACTATCTCGGTCGTGGTACAATTGTTTCATAACTTTTATAGCCTATAAAAAGTCAAAATTTGGTTTAAAAAGGTACAAAAAGGTGCAATGTGTTTCGAACAGGTGCAAACATTTATTTAAGCAAAAAAAAAAAAAAATTGGGGGGCTAGCTAGACCTGTGCACTTTAATATACTGTCATATTAAGCATTACATTTGCTAATTACAAATATTATGGAATAACAGAGAAAATTTGGATTTGTGATCTGACATGGGAGTTTCCTGCCCCCCCCCCACCCCCCCCCCCTGCAACCCCAAACAAACAACATTTCAGACTAGTCAGAATGCATTTCAGTATTTGATTCTCTCAGAGATACAGTATCTAATTAATGAAAGCTTTTACAGCTTTATCTATATTTGTAATAATTATGTTACATTTTAATCTGTAAATCTCAGTTTATGTAAATTGTACAAAATAAATTCCATTCTGTGATTTCTTTACAGAGACAGAAAATATTGGCAAAGCTCACATTTCTTTGGCTCATCAGCTTATCGAGCAGTTGGAACAATGTGTCAAGGATTTTAGGGAAACACAACGTGAAAAAAGAAAAAGGGCAAGTTTTAAAATTTCCTTTGTTAATATATGCATATTTCATGCTTGTTGTCGTTTGACTGGATTTCCTGAATAAATAACTAAATTTGTTGAAGTTGCTCAAATTCTGTAGCTGTTACAATTAACTTGCAAATTAAAACATTAGCTGTCCTGATGTAACATCTGTATATTAACCATTGATTGAGGCCTTCCAAGGGGTGACCTGGTGTCATTTTGTTGCTCATTTGCAACTCTGTCTGTCGGTGTTTTGGGAGAAGACTGTCGCCTGTTTTCAGAGCCATGTCACTTGTCGCTTCTATCCCTTGGAAGGCCTCTTCATTAGTCCTTAATTCCACACCAAGTGGGCCTCCTGAGAGATTTCCATGACCAAGAGGCTCTCCGGAACAGTTAATCAGCCCATCTCCCCAACTCCACCCTGCTGTGTGTGACAGCCGACCACAACAATGGGAACTACCTTCCCTACTCTTTTTGATCAATGTGTGGTTCTTTTACGTCCCCATTCAGTTTCAGATCATCTGAACTGAAGCAGATGTTAAGCACACAGTCAGCATGATCTGACCAATATTATTTTAAGACCTTGGTCCTGTCTGGGGTTTGAACCTGTTACCTTCTGCTCTGACTCATCTGCTGCTAACACCAATTGAGCCAATCTGTCAGTTTTCCCAACAATAGAATTACTCATTACAACACATTTTAGGCCATGAGAATAAAGGAATTAATGATTCTCCTAGTGGCATAAGAAATATAATTGTCAAGAAACTTGAGGATGATAATTTTATATATAGTGGCCGCTTTTAAAAATAAAGAGTTCATAATTTGATTATACATGTACATGTACACTGTAATTGTGTTTATAGGCAGATTTACAAGTACTTGAAAAAGGCTAATGGAGAAAAAAGCGCAATATAAGTATTAAATATTATTACACTGTATTATTATTATTATTATTTTTAAAGGTTGAAGACTCAGTGAAAAGATCACAAAGGAATAAGAGGAACTGCTTTGACAATACTTTAAGGGTAGGGGTTTTTAAATTGAGACGTATAAAATTATTCTGTTTGAAAGGGTATTGAACAGGAAGGATTCATTTGACAGTTTACAGTGAGAGCGGAATCAACTTGTAGAATTAACTGAAAGAGGTGGCTATTATTGTCTTAAAAAGCAAACATCAGTTCTCAAAATTTCAGTCAAATTTCATGAGTCGGCTCTCGCTGTCTTGAGTTGTTGTTGTTGTTGTTGTTGATGTTTGTTTGTTTATTGCTAAGCTGTCTTATTGTTTTAATTCCTTTTGAAAGCCTAAAGATTTATCAGGCTCACAGAAAAATAATGTCGGTCTTGCAATCTCAAATTTACCATTGCTATCCTTTCTAAAATGAACCTGCCCAATGGCTGCAACTTTATAGGCTGGGAAGTGCTGTATTAGGGGAGCAGAGTTGGCGCAGTGGTGAGAGCGCTCGCCTTCCACCAATGTGTCCCGGGTTCGATTCCCGGACTCGGCGTCATATGTGGGCTGAGTTTGTTGGTTCTCTACTCTGCTCCGAGAGGTTTTTCTCCGGGTACTCCGGTTTTCCCCTCTCCCCAAAAACCAACATTTGATTTCATTTGATTTATTTAGAGTTGATTTGATTTAGTCTCCCCAATTAGTAGAGCATCTGTGCTCGGCTAAATACATTTGAGACTTAAATAAAGTGATTATTATTATTATTATTATTATTATTATTATTATTATTATTATTATATAAGATTTCAGCTCCAAAAGAAAAAGAAAACGCATTTCTTGAGAATGCTGCTAGCCATCTCGCCCATTTTTGCACGCAACTTGTGGAGTACCCATGGAATTTGCTGGGGTAGATCACAGTGTACATGTAGCTTTGCATTCTAGCCATTGTACATTGCCGATCAGTTC
>JAEMWC010000338.1:365000-382500 GCA_016490735.1 Pachyseris speciosa | reverse complement strand
AAAAAAATAAATCTCTAGTACGATTCACGCACATTCGAATCGAATGGCTGTCAACACATGCTGACAAAAGTTGAGCGAGGTGTCGTTGCTAGGTGAAGCGTTCATATCACACTGTGATTGGTTTCGCGGGAAAAATGGATACACAAACATGGAGAATGTACCCATATTTGGAGGAATATTTTGCAATTTACCGCTGGTTTTAACTAGTGTGGACACAGAAAACATGGCTGCCACTGAAATACAACAGCATCGGTCAAAAATGAGCGATTTTTTGAAATTTATGGCCGATTTTCAGGCAAAAAAGGCTAATAAAATACGACCAGAGGACACGTTTATTTAGTTTACTTCTGGAAGATGTATCGTTGAGGTTTGAAACTTGGCAGGGCCGAACTACATAGGAAAACGAAACTTTTCACCGCAGTGCGCACTCGAGAGTGGAACAGCACATGAGTGAGGAGAACTTGAATTTCAGGAAAGTAAAATTTCTGACTTTTTCTCATTACAACATAAAAAATCAAAATGACAATACGCACTGCGGTGAAAAATTGAGTTTTTATCCATTTTAATCGTGTTCCAAATCTCAGAGCTAAATAATAAATTCCAATTTAGATTTAATCATTATTGTGAATTTGCTTGCAGATAACCACACCCCAGAATTTTTGTAATTCTTAACATTCCTTAAATTTTTCCAAAATGAAAAATATTTTTTAAGAATCTATAAGTTTCAGTGAATATGTGATGTTAAAATGAGTGCAGTATCTGTAATATATCTGTAAAAATAACACCCTCAACTATTGTCCAAAAATGACCAAATTAGGGTCCAGGAATACCTTAAGCGGTCGCCCTTGTAGACTGCGAGTAGTCTCTAATTTCGGCGATGGATTGTGAGGCGAGCGAAAGACACGCGTGCGCGCCAAGGTGCGAGGAGACTCCCCTCGCGTCGTGTCTCTTTGCAGCTTCGCGCGCGCGCGTGTCTTTCGCCCGCCGCACAATCCATCGCCGAAATTAGAGACTACTCGCAGTCTATCACCCTCAAGGAATGGCTCGATTGACCGCTTAACCCTTTCACCACCAAGGGGGACTTTATAGATTTTACTCTGTCTAACGCCAGACGATTTTACTCGTCAAAGGGGAGGCCTTTGGTGGTGAAAGGGTTAAATAGGCTAACCGCTTAATACATGTTGCTCAGAATACACGTAAAAAACAAACATGCGATTTTGTCTCACGTCTGTTTACTTTTTTATGAACAGTTTATGCACAAAGGCGCTCAAAACATCACTTACTCGGTTAAGATTTCCTACACTGAATACAATGGTATGGCAAAAAGAACAAGGTGTAAAAACGGATCAACAAAGCTGCAACGCCAAGTTCTTACAGTCAGTGTTAGTATGATATTTGAGTGACCGGTAAATACAGGTTAAGACAATAGAAGCAGTTCTTAAAGGGTGACTGCAAGGTAAGTAAGGGATGAAACTTGTGGTACTTTGACAACTGACCGCTTAATACAGGTTCGACTGTAAGGTTCAAAATTCTTATTGTTAACTTTAACAGGTTTTCCAGAGTCTGGAGGAAGAAAGGATTGCGTTTTTACGGAATGCCATGTGGGTGTACACTAACGTAACCTCGCTGAATTGCGTTAAAGTGGATGAGGTGAGAAAAACTTATTCAGAACCTGAAATCTCCACTCATAACACTGACAGTTCCTTTTCTAACTGTTGCCGCCCCAGACTTCTCGTCCTTTGCTTGTGTAGTGGAATCGTTTTCCAACCTTACCACCATTCTTTGTATTAACACTTTTGACACTCAGTGTACGATATGTCGTACGCCAGATGAGACTTCTGATTTTCGCTCAGAGGATTCACTGTTTACAGTACCCAGCTAGCGCTGTTCCTCGGTCATAATTGCTTCCCTCCATCATGGTCTCCATCATGAGGTTATTGATTTTACATTTTGCGAGGCTACGACTGTTTGATTCAAGTACTTTTGATGCCTTGAGTTCTTAATACGTACATGTATCAGAACAGAGCATAAAACAATCCAATATAATGACACAGTGTAGTACTGTTTAATTTGTTTGTTTTGGTGATTGGATTTGTAAAGTAAACGAATTCATTAAAAAATAAAAATAAACTTTAAAACGAAGTAACGCACAGGGCCAATTTAGTATTGGCGTGAAACTAAATAATTCACTTTTTAAAACTTCCTCAGTCGAATTACTATTACCGTTCTGTTGTTTAATTGTAAAGATTAAAGGTTATTGTATGTATTATTTATTTATTATTTACTCAGATTTGCGAGGAGGTGAGGAAAAGTCTTGAACTGTGTACAGTGGAGTCAGACATTCATCTGTTTATCAGCATGAAGCAGACTGGATCAGAGCGACCAGGTCCGTTTCCTCTCTAGTACATTGCATCTTTTCCTTCAATCGTCAATCTGTTCGCGGTAGTTTGTCATTTTGTCCTGGGTTAGGGGCGTAGCACTTACCACAGCAGATGGGCTGGGCGAGGGTAAGAAGAACAAAGGACCAGGAATTAACACAACGGCAACGAAAGCTGCGGGGAAATGGAAAACTACATATTTTTTTGCTGATGATGATTTATCGACTGTGTATTGTTTCATATGTCGTTTGACGGTAATTGAAGTTAAGCCGTTTGGGTGTTTCATTGCAATTATCTACCGGTCACACCATCTCAATCATTTCGACTGACCGACTGAGCGACCGACCGACTTACCGACCGACCTATTGACGGACTGACCGACCGACTGACCGACCGACCGACCGATCGACCGACAAAAAGACCCACAAACCGACCGGCCGA
The DNA here is from genome assembly GCA_016490735.1 of Pachyseris speciosa. Taxonomy (NCBI): domain Eukaryota; kingdom Metazoa; phylum Cnidaria; class Anthozoa; order Scleractinia; family Pachyseridae; genus Pachyseris; species Pachyseris speciosa. Next base: position 379,681 of record JAEMWC010000338.1, on the reverse strand, counting down.
TCGACCGACCGACCGCCATTGCCAACTGGAAATTAACGGTAAAAAACACGGTTAAAATCGAACGACGTTTCAACCGTTCTACGGCCCTTCGCAAGTTCAATGTTTTAGCCTCAACATTGAACTTGAAAATGATCGTAGAACGGTCGAAACGTCTTTCGATTTTAACCGTGTTTTTTACCGTTAATGGTTTTAAGGAACACATGTCAAGCGGAAATTATTTCTTTTTAAACGGATATTCTAGCACAAGAAAGAGGTTATAAATGTTTTTAGCAGAGCTACAGATGCCCGCTTTTAAGGTGGATATCACCAATTTGAACAAGTCAAGCCCACTTTCGTAATGTCGTCCGTGTTTTATATACCATTGGCTCATTCTTTCTTTAAAATTGTACTTGACTTTCATATACACGGTAATCAGTGATATCGAAGAAACACGTCGTGAGATTAAGAAGAACCGAATAATTTCAGCCAGTATTATAATTTGTTTGAATTTCCACAGCTCGGATAGAATATGAAAATTTTTACATGTCGCAGTCGTCGCAGAAACTTATGCCACCAAGCAGCGGCTTTAATATCAGTGTTCCAATGCCAGGGACTTTTCAACATTCGAAAGAAACTACTATGGCTCAACCGACGACCAAACCAGCGATCCGGCGACCACAGATTCCAATTCCCAACATTCCAGCTCAAGGTTAGAAAATAGAGATTTATATAGGGGTCATGTCCGTTGGGTGTTCTTATATTTTGGGGTCAAAATTTAGGTAAACTCAAAAGTTGCAAGAAGATTTGTACATTTTTGTACTCAAATTGTTCTCAGGAGGTCCAAGAAAAAGGCGTTTCATGAAAGAATATACTAAACATAATCGGTTGATGATGGTTTTTGCTGGGAAAGAGCGAAACTTGAAAAACTGCGGCCGATTTCCATCCTGTCCTATATCTTGGCCATGAGAGCACTTACTAACTATAATTTCACTGCACCAGTAGAGAAGTTTGAAACAAAACTGGAGAGGGGTACTTGGGTTTCCCATCAACGCAGTTATCCCATCGCACCGGTATCGCAGAGGTCGTGGGTTCGAATCCCGTACAAGCCTGAATTTTTTTTTTTTCAGACTTTATTCCACTTCTGCTTAACTGAGTAGTCATCATAACTGCGATGATCGTTCGCATATTCATTCTTTAATCCGCAGTTCAAATATATGATTTTCATATATTCATTCTCACATTATTCTTAATTGTCGACGATAACAGTTGCCCCCGTGAACAATGCGGGCGAACTTTCTGGGAACGACGAAACCTTGAATTTGGAGAATTCAAAATATCAGGAGATTGAAGGCTTGAAAATAGCCAATGTGTGGGCCTTGTTGGATTACCTACTAAGTTCAAATCCCACGTCTTCTTTAACACAGCAGTGAAATTTCTTTCTTTCTTTTAGTTTTATTCCTCTTTTTTTATTCCTTTTTGACCCAACCGACTCGATTAGCCTTGCTACCTTCGGGTGGGTACTACACTTTTTATCGGTCAGATGTTGCAATAAATGTTTGTTCTTGTTCGTTTTATTATTGTCTGTTTCCAGCACCGTTAGGTGAATCAATGTATTCCACTGTAGACCAGACAAACAGACCGTCCGATGTGGCCGCCCGTCAACCAAAAGAGCAGTTATGTCGGGCGTCGTTCGACTACAAAGCCCAAGGGGATCAGGAGTTATCGTTTAAAGCGGGCGATGTGATCAAACTGCATTTCAAAGAAGACGCTACTTGGTGGTGTGGAGAAGTTCATGGGAAGAAAGGAATGTTCCCAAAAGATTTTGTAGAATTAATTCATTGACATGAAAGGTAAAACAACTGGAAAGCGTTTCCACGGGTATTCTGTGCGTATTCTGTGCGTTTGAATCGTTTTGTGGGAATCCTTTGGCAGCAATATTTGCAAGGTTCAAAGCTCAGTTCATTTTAGCTTGGACAACGAGCTCACGTTATCACGGACTACATTATAGAAAGATAATTTGTGTACACAATGCAATTTTCTTAAAATTCAGTACTAAATTTATACTTGACAGCAACCGAGAACTGGTGCACGTAATTATTCGATTGGCCACGCTATCCTGTTAACACTTTTACCTTGAGGCAATTACACAATGGTAGCTTTTGATTGCCTGGTTTTGTTTTAATATGTCATGTTTTTATTTGTTTCGTTCTTTGTTGTTGTTATATATTAACTGCACGAGAAGTTGTATTTTTTCCCTCTTAACCTTTGGTCCCACAACTTTAAGACCGAATTCCTGCCCTCTAGGAGGGTGCATTCAGAGTTTTCTTTACAGGGCCATTCCTGGCTTGTAAGGTCTGTTCTTCACGTATCATGACTGAATTCTCTGCGTCGATGTTGCGAGTCGTGGCTTCGCACCTCGCTGAGGATCTCATGAAACTGTTGTCGGTTGATCTTGAAATGATTACGCGCGAACAGACCCGCAACAGCAATTTGATTGGTTCAGGGGACAGACATAAACTCGTACTGATTTTGGTTGGTTCAGCGAATGACACGCATTTTATCTGGCTCATGTATTTCACTTGGACATCACTGTTTTAAGCAATACAGCTGGACAATCGAACAATCCGTGTTCAATATTACGGCATGACTTGTGTTTAATATTACACGGCATTCATGGAACACAGGTTTATAAGTAGCATATTGCTGTAAGTTAAGGTACTGTAATATTAGGATTAGGATTTTAGGTATAAGGATACCTGATGAATTTTTTACCGTGTATAAATAATGATTAAAGAAAGATTAAAGGGTGCTCTTGGTGGTAAGCTGTTTTGATCTTTTAAACCAATGGCGCAAATTGCGAGCACCATTTTTTTTTTTTTTTATCAAAGTCAAGAAAAAGAAAGTTAGGCTTCATGTAATTGGCCAAACAATAGCGTGCCAAAGTTGGCAATTGAAGTTGATTTAATCTGATACCAGTACTAAAGATACACTGTACGGAATAATTTGCTGTGGTTAGAAATATAGATATTAATTTTAGAAATGCATGAAACCCCAAATGGAAACTTGAAAAAAAAAATCCGAGTTCCGGTTCCCATCTGGAACTCGGAATTTTTTTTTCTGAGTTTCCATTTGGGTTTCCATGCATTTCTATCATGTTGTATTTCTTATTTCACTCACTTTGGAGATATTAATTTTGAAAAGAAGAAGAAAAAGCTATATTTTCGTGTTCAAGTAAAGTCAAAAGGACATTAAGGAGTGGCATTCTCGGTTTCTTTTTGAGAAACCAGTAAAGGAAAATTAATTGTGGGGTAAAATAGTAGATGTTGAATAATTAGAAAAAACAAACTACTGGAATTTTAAATGCCAAGTGTTGGCCTTGAAGGTCTTGCGATTAGACCCTGCAACAAGTCGCTTACTAAACCCCCGTTGTGTGCCCACCTGGTATAATAAAGCAATGTATAGGTGACTTATCTAATGACTAGATAATTGAATTTTAAAGGTGTATAAATACCAATAAATGATATTTAATTTTCAGTTGTTGTTTCTGCTTGTGATAAACTCCACGCAAATAGTGTACAAAATATGTCTATAAATAGGTATGTGCGAAGAGTATCAAGAATTTAAGAAAGGCACATTGTAACCTTCATTCTTCCATCGTTTAGTTTACTTAGATTTAAGTAACCTCTTTACAGATTCTTTGCTTTATTTGCTGGTTGTTAGGAAGGTGTTATAAAGGAGACCAAGGGGCAACTTTTCTTTTGTATTGAATCATTTTGAAGGCGCTTAGCTGAGCCTCGGTTGAGTACATCGTGAGCTTTTTCAGCTGATACTAAGTAGAATGGGTAGTCAAGATTGCTTGCTTGCTTGAGGGAGTGACTTTGTCCTTGCCACCTTCATTAACTATTTGATGGCAGATTAATCGATTAATACCGAATACAACGTAGGTTAAAATGGCAAATCCGTTTTCTTGGTTTAGACCAGCAAAAAACTGTACAGAACTGCAACTACTATCGTCGTCTTGTCAGCTAAAACAGTGAAGGCATTATTATTGTTGTTTTTCTTGACGCTGTTGCAAGGTGTATCCCCATCACTGACGCAGCAGCTGACAGAGCAGTCTGTTATTCCCTGGATCTTTCTTTGTGTCTCATCGGCACACAGATTCTCCATGGCTTGGCACTGGGCTTTAGTTGTACATCCCCTTATCTCCTTCATTAGCTCATTACTTTTCTCGTACGACCTGAGGCAGGACGCATCGGCAGGAATCGGAGCAGAACAGTTAACCGTTGTCAGATTTTTCTCGCACTGCTCCGTGGTAAGTTGTTCGCTTGGGATGTCACTGGCACACAGGTAACAGTGGAATGAGTAAGCTGTAAAAATAACACACAGTTTCCACCAACGTAAGCATAATCAGTTTGGAACCCAACAAAGTTGTCCTGAATCGTTGTCATTTACTTTCCGGCGTAGATTTAACAGTGGACTGACTAAGTGACGCACCTACTATACCCACCCACCGACTCACTCTCTCGCTCGTTCGCCTTTCCCGCTCAAAGTTGTGTGGAATTTCCTAGGAGGTTGCTGATTAAAGGCGTGGTCTGGTGTCGCTTTGTCGCTCGTTTATGATTCTGTTTCTCGCTTGTTTCGTCAGGACAAATGTTACCACCGCACAGAAAACAAAGAGGAATTGAAAGTGAATTGTCGCTGTCGCGCGTTTTCTGTCAATTTCTGTCGGTTGTCGGTGTTTTGGGAGACGATTGTCGCCATGTTGTTTATCGCTTCTACCCCTTGGAAGGACTCTTCAGAGGGAACTGATTGAGCTCTTGTTTAAAAGTCAGTAATTTATTTAATCTCCCGAGCCGGGGGCTCATGTAATAAACGCTCGAGAATTCCGGATCGAATTGGAATTTAGAAGTGTTGGTTTTTGAGGAGAGGGGGAAACTGGAGTACCTCTCGAGCAGAGAAGAGAACCAACAACAAACTCAACCCACATATGACGTCGAGTCAGGGAATCGAACCCGGGCCACATTGGTGGAAGGCGAGTGCTCTCACCACTGCGCCAACCCTCCTACCCGTATAATCAAATCTAAAGGCGCCTTGTAACGTCAAATCCATGTTAAGCAACGAAAAAACGATGCAAGTTATCTTACGAAGGCTTGTTTTGTTTCCATGACAACAACAGACTTAGACATCATTGTGTTCGTTATCATTCATAGCAACGAGTTGCATGATGTTGGTTCCTTCTGAATGCGTTTGATTTTGGAGAAAAAGGTGGTCTATGGTAGAAAACTCCCTTAATAGGTGACAATCCCATTAACTAATGCGCTGAAAGTCCTTTTCCATGTCTTCACTAATGATCGAATTATACTACTACCGTCTATGGCTTAAGTGGCGTTTTCGGTAACAGTTTCAAACCTACTTTTTCAAACCTCTGTCTGTCCTAAAGAAATAAAAACTAAAATTTGTTGAACTCTTTTCTTCAGAATGGTACTTTTGTTAGATATATATAATAACGACATATTAACAACCAAAAACTTATTCGATTTTTTTAGTTTCATCGATTATTTTCACACTATTAACAATAAACTTCTCTTCTCAATTACCTTGCCTTTGCTACAATAAGAAAGTAGTCCAGTTTTACTCGAAGAAAGTGGAGCACAGAAATCAGAAAGAGACCATAATTTCACGGCGGTTTTCTTTTTGAAAGCTTAAACCATTCGGTGAGAGCGTATAAGTATGTATTTGAATGGGAATTCTTAATACTTATATAAAAACTGAAAATATCACTAGTTAGTGCAATAACAATAAACTGTGGCTCTCTTGATCTTATGCCGCTAATGTTTCAGTGGAATGTCACGGTGTTTTTCTATACAAATACGTATAATAAGTCTAGCTAATGCACATGTCATCGGTTTCCCCGTGAGGTCGACCCCCGGGCTAACCAGGGGGATTGTAAAATCAGTCAGGCAAACTTGAGGAATTTCCCGGGGGTCGGGGATCCTCTCAAGACAAAGTCCCCTGGGTTAGGTTCTCTCAGCTGAAAATTCCCGTGACATCCTTTTCAAACTTGTGAATTCCCCCACCCCCTAATCTTTGATCGTAGAACAATGTCAAGATTTCCCCCTACCCTTGGGCAAAGAATCCCATCCGTCTCCTTTTATTCCCCCACATATCTCCCTGGTAGGCCCGGGGGTCGACCCCACGGGGAAGCCGATGACATGTGCATAACACGCCTGAGCTGATCATGAGCTAAGTCGGTTACATGCCACAAATTTAAAACCATGACATTTTGCTAAGGCCATGCAAGATTTATCAAGTGGAGCAAGACCTTTTGTAAGAATCTCAGAAACATATTCTGTAAAGTAATCTTGACATCTATCATTATTACATGCTGATAATCTTGAGTAATTCTGCATGCACATAATTCCTCACCATCAGTTTGTATTAAATTTGTATAAAATTAACACTTTTTATAGGGCTTGAACGCTTCAAGGGGACACTGTAACGTTACCATGGCTTCAAAAGATACTGATAGGCCTTCGCAGCAACGGAAGCCCGGCCACATTATTATTTCGCGTGATCATGCATTTCTTGCCAAATGTAGAAAAATCTAGCAGAAATTCGGTACTATGGGAGAGTTAGATCATGTACCAGGTGATGCGTGACATTTAATGTTTATTGAATCGTCAGTGAAGCCAGTAAAGTGTGCTTCTGGTGTTGATTTAGACGTTCTTGTCAGTGTAATTGAGACCCTGTTCGGACTACGGAGAAATTTTACTCTATAATATGCTTCAAATCACGCTAAAATGCTTGTCTAGCGTATTATTATTACTAGCTATTGATATATTGATAAAACCAGTAAGGACGACGATGACTGAATACGAAATCAGTTTCTCGAATTTTAGGAATTGTCAACTGGGTTGATGGAGTACGTAAAGAGATCCTAGAACAGAAGCTTCCAACGCAATCGCTTTGCAGTTTGTAATTTTTTCTGACCGCAAAGTGCTTAGCCGCACCAAACACCAAGACAAAGGCAAGTCTTATCATGATTTACCTGAAACTTTAAAGCTTGTGTTCGTAAATGGAATTTTAAAGCCACAAGAAAGTAAATACATATTCATCAGCCTTCGATAAAATTGCAATGTCACAACAACGTGCCAGCCAATCAATATGAATCAAGACCAACAATTAGTCTTGCCCCTGTGAGTTTACGAACTACTATAGATATTTTGACATTGTTGTGTTTTGAAAGAGTTTCTCTTGTGTTTGCTTCATGACTAGCCGTAGAAAGTAATATTCAGTGACGAATACGATGCGACTTAATGTTATAACATTTAATTCTTTCACTTAACTTGGTGTTTCTATGAACACAGAATTTTGACAAGCTTAATTTTTCAAAAAAGATTTTAAGGGCCACGTTACTAAGGAATGGTTTGGACGTGCTTCATAACTTTCAAGTTTTGTTATTGTGCCCAATGTTATTTTCATTGCTAGCGAGGGTGGGCACATTCTTCACCCACTCTCCCCTTCCCTCGCTCTGCCCGTGAGGCCTGGGAACGAAAAAGAACCCGCGCAAAGTGCCAAAAATTGGCACATCAAGCTGAAAAGTTCGTAGCTGAAGGCAAGCAAGGTACCGCTAAACCATTTTACGCTTTGCTAACTCGTGACCTAAAATTTGTACAAATAAGAATAAAGTATTTTCGCTTTCGCGCTGGAAAGTGAACAAAAATAATAATTTCGTTTCGTTCAGTTCCATCGTTTTTCGGGGAAGAGGGGTTTTCAGCGTGCGTCAGTCAGTGGCCACGGGGAGTAGTTAGGGTAGAATGCCGAACTAACGCAAGTCTCTGGAGAGCTTACGTACATGTTCCTTATGTTGTGTTTCTGATAGTTTATACGTGAAAATTTTTACTGTGTGCGTACGATACAATACAATAATTTTGTTATCTCTCCCGAAGGGGGTATTCTGAGATAATTTACAAAGGGATATTAATTTCCTAAGTTACAAGCATCATGAAGAAACTAAGCAACAGGATACGTTTCAATCTATATGCTAAATATAATAGTTCGCGCCTCACATTGTTTTTAAAATACTAAGTGATTCACTATTTCTATTTACCTGAGTTACAAGCATCACAAAGAAACTAAGCTAAAGCCGGGATACGTTATAATTTATATACTAATAGTTTAGTATTAGTATATAAATACTATACTAATAGTTGAGGACTGGGGCTGGCATGCATAGCGAGTAGACGTGTTTTCGAGAGCTCCGCTCTGGTTATTGAGTTATTTTTTTTTTGGCAGCCTGCATTTCTTGTATATGGAAACCATCCTTTCTTCTTTGAAACGTACAATATCAGAGAGAAGCAATTCAGATTCGTCTGGGTCAAGTTCTCCGCGGGAAAAGCGTTCAAAGAGTTTAGCCGAGGAAGACGAGGTTCTCCAAGCCTTAAACATGGCCGGTAACGTTAGCGAAAAACTCGATAAAATTCTTGGGGAACTTAAGAAACTGGAGAAACTCGATGCAATTGAGGCAACGTTGAAGGATTTAACAAGCAGATTGGGGAACGTTGAATCAACTATCGACAAGATGAAAGAAGACGCACGTGCTGTGGAAAGTTCGATCAAAGGTGTGGATGGGAGTCTTGCATATCTCAACAAAGAAGTTGAAGAGCTTCGCGCAACGGTAGAAGACAAGGATAAGCAAATAGAATATTTGCACACGCAACACCTTTATCTCGAATCGTACAGCAGGAGAGAAAATCTGAAATTTTTTGGCATACCGGAAAAAGAAGCCAGCGCTTCGGAGGGGAAAGATGCGGTTGGCACAATTGATGTTTTGTGTGAGTTTCTTCATGATTTCCTTGGCTTTGGGGATCCAAAGAGAAATATGGAGTTTCAGCGAGTGCATCGGATCGGTAAATCCGTTCGTGGAAAGCCCAGGCCGATATTAGCCCGTTTTTTACGCTACCAAGATCGCGAGACAGTGCTTCGTGCTGGTTTTGAATTGAAAGACACTGAGTATATGATTTTGCAAGACTTCCCTCAGGAAATCAAAGAGAGAAGGCGCAAGCAGATGCCCAAATTAAAGGAAGCTAAAAAAAGGGGCCAAAAAGTATCCTTTAGTAAATCGGAACCGGATAAACTCTTTATTGATGGCAAGTTCATTTCTGCGTGAGGGTTGTATTATCTGTGACCTTTATTTGTTATAGCAAGGCTGTAAGGTGCTATCGTTTGGTTATTGTATAACCATGCAGCGGAGGCTCTCTAGGAGAGATGTCGAATTACTTAATTAGTTCCATTCTCAAGGGCAGCGTTAAGGATATTTATCTTGCTGCTCTTTTAAGTTTTGTGTTTTTCAATATTTCGTTGAAATGTAATTTTTTCGTTTTTGCTTTTGTAGATGTTCTGCTTTGCTTTTACTATGTTTTTCAAAGCTATTCTGGTGCGTTAATGAGGATATATTCTTTAAAGTTTGAAGGTGCCAAACTGACGCTTAACTTTTCCCACCTAATGAAGTTGTTTTTCCCTTTGGCGAAGTAGGGCGTAGTAACGTTGATTTTAGCCTTTTGTCACTAAATGCTCGAGGGATTCGTACTTTTGAAAAGCGGAAAGCAATTTTTAGCTGGCTTTTAAATTCTGGAGCCGATATTTGTTTTCTGCAAGAAACCTACAGTACTCAAGAAGTCGAAAATATCTGGAGAAAACAGTGGAAAGGAAACATGTTCTTTTCACACGGTAGTAGCCATGGTCGAGGTGTACTTGTACTGGTAAGGGATAACTTAGACTTTCAACTACGATCTATCAAGGTTGATTCTCAAGGTCGCTATGTTTTCCTAGAGGTTTCCATTCAGGATTCACCATACTTTCTTTTAAATATTTACGCTCCAAACAAATGTAGTGAACAATGTACCTTTTTTAAAGAAATATCAGAAATTTTGAAAGCTGCTAGAACAGAAGAGGATTACCCAATTATCGTCGGAGGCGATTTTAACGTCATACTTGACCCTGATTTAGATGGACGGGGCGGAAACAACAGAAAGAAAGACTCCGCAATATTAGTTGAAGACATGCACCTCGATTTCGATCTGGTTGATATTTGGCGTATTAGGAACCCCACTACATCACGATTTACTTGGCGCCAAAAAACTCCGGTTGTTCAGAGGCGTTTAGATTTTTGGCTTATAAGCGACAGTTTGCAAGATGAGATAATTTCAGCGGAGATTAAAACATCAATAAAAACTGACCATTCGGCAATAACCCTTTCAATTTGCGGCTTAGATGAAACTGAGAGAGGACCGAATTTCTGGAAATTCAATTCGAATTTAGTAAATGACTCGGACTACTGTGAACTTTTAACCACTGAATATGTGAATTGGTTAGAGGAATTTAAAGAGGTTCAGGATAAGCGTGTTTTATGGGATTTAATTAAATACAAAATAAGACAGCGAACAATTACATACAGTAAAGGTAAAGCCCGTGAAAGAAGAGCAAAACTACAAAAGGTGGAGGATAAGCTGAAGGAATGTACAGAAAAATGTGATATTGATCCAAATAGTGGAAATCTCGAGGAACTGGAGTGCCTTCAAACAGAATATGATCAATTGTACGATTACATTACACAAGGGGCAATCATTCGCTCTAGGGCAACTTGGTATGAAATGGGTGAAAAAAACAACAAATATTTTTTGAATTTAGAAAATTCAAACAAAACTAAAAGCAGTGTCCGTAAAATCTTAACAACTGATGGAGCATTAACTAGCGACCCAAAAAAGATTATGAATGAATTGGAATTATATTACTCTAATCTCTATGATGGTAGAAATTCCGCAGACACGCAGACTATTTCTTCGTTTATAAATGATCTCACCGATGTTCCATTTTTAGCCGAGGAGAAGAGGAACGTTTGCGAGGGTATCCTTAGATATGATGAATGCTATAATGTATTACAGACCTTCCAAAAGAATAAGTCGCCGGGGAACGATGGTTTAACAGCCGAGTTTTACTTAGCCTTTTGGCCCTTGCTTGGAAAGTTGGTAGTTGATAGTTTGAACTATGCTTTCGAATACGGTGAACTATCGAACTCACAGAAACAGGCCGTTATCACCTTAATTGAAAAGAAAGGAAAAGACAAAAGGTTGGTGAAGAATTGGCGTCCAATATCTCTTGTAAATGTTGATGCTAAATTGGTGTCTAAAACTTTGGCAAAGCGTTTGGAAAAGGTACTTCCTGAAGTAATTCATTTTAATCAAAACGCGTTCGTAAAGGGGAGAACAATTTTTGATGCCGTCAGAACGATCGATGATGTGATTGAATATGCTAGGTACAAAGATATACCTGGGATTCTAGTAGCTATAGACTTTGAAAAAGCTTTCGACTCGCTCAATTTAAATTTTCTTTTAAGAGTATTACACGCATTTAACTTTGGTCCTTCTTTTATCCAGTGGATACGAGTCTTATATAACAACGCCTCTAGCTGTGTAATGAACAATGGTTTTACAACAGGACCTTTCGCACTAAGTAGGGGAGTAAGACAGGGAGATCCCCTCTCTCCCTACCTGTTTATAATAGCTTTGGAGACCTTAGCTATAAAGATAAGAGAAGATGATGGCATTAAGGGCATTACGATACGAGATGAACCTGTTAAACTTTCCCTTTTCGCTGATGACATGACCTGCTTTATCAAAGATAGTAGTTCATATACAAACCTATTCGTTACGATGAAGACTTTTGGTGAATGTTCTGGTTTAAAAATAAATAATGAAAAAACCGAAGCCTTAGCTTTAGGAAATAGTAGTTCTCTTTGGAAAGGGTTTTCTGATATGCCAAATCTTTGTAACACTATTAAAATTCTAGGCGTCTACTTTGGCTATGACGCTAAACAAAGAGATGAATTGAATTTTAGGAATACTTTGAAATCATTTAAGAAGACGATCAATTTGTGGAAATGGCGTGGTCTTTCTCTCTTAGGTAGAATACAAATTATAAAAACCTTTGCCATCCCTAAGTTTATGTTTAGAGCGTCGGTGTTGCCAATTTCTAAAGACCTTATCAAAGAGGCCGACTCGCTTTTTTACTATTTTATTTGGAATGGGAAAGATAAAGTAAAACGAAATGTGATGATTTCGGAAGTTGAGAAGGGTGGCTTAAATATGCTCGATATTGATTCTATGGTTCGTACCAGACGAGTGATATGTATAAAAAAATATTTGGAAGACTATAAAAGTCCGTGGAAAGCTTTTTTAAATGAGATTCTTATCCCCGTTGGTGGGAAGCTCATATTGCATTGTAATTTTGATACTTCTAAATTAAAAATTTATCTACCAAGTTTCTACAAGCAATGTCTCGATGCGTGGTCAGAAGTAAACGCAAAAACACCCAGCTCGCTACATGAAATTGCAAATGAAGTTATTTGGAATAACAAGCTTCTCTGCATTAATAAGAAATCTGTGTATCGTAGAGATATTGCAGATTTAGGGTTTTTAAAAATTTGCGATTTATTTTCAACTAAAGATAATCTAAATCCTGAGCAAATTTTCTTCATTATGGGTATTATTAACTCTATGCCTGCCAGTTGGCGCTTGACAATAAAAAGGGCAACTACTGCACCAGTGATTGATCCACTTCCGGATTCACCTGCTATCCTAATAAGTAACAATTTGGTTCCAATTCTTGATGCTTCCTCAAAGCAAATCTACCGGCTTTTCCTGGAGAAAAAAGAAACAACGCCTACTGCTAAAGTAAAGTTAGCTGCAAAGTATTCAAACATTGATATTGATTGGAAAAGTGTTTATTCGCTATCTTTTCGCACAACATTAGAATCTAAACTTAGAGAATTTCAATTTAAAATTTTGAACCGTATTGTCTTTACAAATGAAAAACTGTTTCGTTTCGGCATGGCTGAGTCGGCGTCCTGTGCTTTCTGCCAAACAGAGGTTGAATCCGTAGAGCATTTACTCTTTTCCTGTAGAGTATCATCTAGTTTTTGGAAACATGTCTTGTCCTGGTTACGCGATAATAACATCTCTGTTGATAACCTTAAAGAGGAGGACGTCATTTTTGGTAAGTTCGATATTGCAGAAGATTTTCTCCTGTTTAACCATATTTTGCTTCTGGGTAAGTTTTATATTTACTCTCGGAAATACCAGAATGGTATACCTTCTCTTCAAGGTTTTATAGCCAGGACAAGGCGTATTTACAACATCGAACTCCATATTGCCAGGAAAAGAGACAAATTAAACAATCATTTTAGAAAGTGGGAAAAGTTAATAAGCGTTTTTACGAATAAGTGATGTTATGATTAATTAAAGTGATGTCATTGTAATTTACATACTAAGTAACTGTATTGCTGTAATAGCTTTGTTTAGCTTTGTATTTATTTGTTTGTACTATATATGTGTGTGTGTGTGTGTGTGTGTGTGTGTGTGTGTGTGTGTGTGTGCGCGTGTATTTTTTCTTTCTTAATTTTTTATTTTGTATGTTAACGAAAGAAATGCTTTAATTAAAAAATACTAAAAAAAAAATATATATATACTAATAGTTCACGCCTCCCAATTATTTTTAAAGTTACTAATTATAAGTGATTCACTGTTTCTAGAGTTTAAGGAAATTTATTGAACAATGAAAAAAGGAACACTTAGCGATACCAGTACAGTTCTATTGAGATTGTAGAAGATTAACTGGTGCGTACTGTTACCATGCTCAATCTCAGCAAGTCGCAGTGCGCATAACTTGCCCCTTTTTGTATTTGATTTGCGACAATTCCATGAATACTGATATTGAAGTAAGATATTTCCTGTCATTCGCAACCCACCCCCACCTCCTCCTCCCCCAGCCCTTTGCCTTTCCCTTTCCCTTGTTCGAGAGTAAGCTATTCTTTTTTCTTTTTGTTTTGTTTTTAATCATCCATACTTCGAATTTTCTCCAGTTACTCAGAACCATTGTTTAATAGTACCGTTTGCAAGCTTTCTGTTATATATGCCCCTCTGAATGCGCACGAATAAAATGATAGCATAGCTTAGAAAAAAGTTGTTAACACCAGGAGACCATAACTAGTGATGGGCTCCTGTTAACACGTGACAGCAAGCAGAGTCATCATTGTCGTCATTGATGTTATGATCATTCTGTCAGTGGACACAATACAGGCGCTGCTGTTGTTGTCATTATTATTCAGTTATTATTGTTGTTGTTGTTATTGTTATTGTTGTTGTTCCTGTTGTTGTTGTTGTTGTCATTTTCGCCGTTGCATGGCGTATCTCCATCACTGGCACAACAAGTGATCAGACATACTGTAGTTCCATCTTCCTCCTTCCTCTTCTCGTCAGCACAGTATTCCTGGAAGTCCCGGCAATTCTCTTTTGATACGCACGCTCTTGACTCCAGTTGGTCCCTACCCGCTTCCTCCCTGTAGTACCTAACGCATGTTTTGTTGTTGGGGCACTCCACTTTAATCTGTTCCATCAAGCATTGCTCTGTGGTATAGTTGACGTCAGGTACTCTTGTATAGCATTCGTAGCATTGGAATGAGTAAACTACAAAATAAAAACAAAGTATATTTATAACCACTAGATTATGAGTTCGAGATTTCTATCGTGTGATAGATGATGAGGGCGCAGCCAGAATCAGTTATCACGCATAGAAATTTAGAGCGAATAATCTAATTCAAATGAAGAATGATCTTCGCAGTTGTGAACGCTTTCCGCGAGGTCACG
>JAEMWC010000338.1:350000-360000 GCA_016490735.1 Pachyseris speciosa | reverse complement strand
AATTCCCACGCTTAACAAAAGCAAGACAACAGGGAGATTCTTCATAATTTTAGCTTCGGTTAAAGAGCACTAGCTCCGGCAAACTGTTTTTAACGCAGAAATGTGGCCGGAACGAGGACGGAACACAAATATTTTAAAGATGTTTTGCACACTGTTTGCAACCATGGTGATCTTGTAATTTGCCAATAAGTTGCCTGGAATGCAGCCAATCGTCGGTCAGTCAGCCAATCAGTCTCACTTGGAATAATTTCGTGTTTTTTGTGTGACGCAAGAACCAAACAAATATTACCGTATCCAGCGCTAGCACCTCTCGGAGGCTCTGGTATTCGGGAAACGTTTTCCACAGCTAGCCCCATGGTTGCTATATAATTGACGCGCAAGCTTGTAATATAAGTGATCACATTTCGTCATTGAATATGAACAAGACCGCATTCGTCTTCGGTTCCCTTCCATGACAGTAAACATCACGTACAGAACAAAATCAAGACATTTTCTGGACGGTTCTTTTGATGCTTCCCAAATTTGGCAGAATTTATGAGCACAAATGGAGCTATGTTTTGATTTAGCCTCCATTTAGCGTTGCTTTGGATCGAAGATCCGGTATGTCAGGTGATGGGTTTAGAGAATTTCAATAATCAAGTTTAGAATTTACATCTGGATGGCGGCTAAAATAGTTTGGGAAAAGACGGCTTTCTAAATGAAAGGCACTGGGAAGTATATAAACTAATAATAATTAATTCGCCTGCCATTTTTACGGGTCACCTTTCGAAAGAGAAATTGCCTTAAATTCGGATTCTAAGGTACAAAGTACCCCCCAAAAAGTGGTGCTACAAAATCTAATGAAATAAAGGGTATATTTGGACTCGGCGTTTGACCCCACAGACCAGGGGAAAGGGAGGTGGGGAGAGAGATGTGTTTCATTCATTGGGGGAGTCAGCGCGAGAGCTGTTAGTAATTAGTTATAAATGATTTATCTTTCTCATCTGCTAATATCTGTTCACGAAATATTTTGTTTTACCTAGCTTGTTGAACAACACTCCAAATAACAAGCAAGTAATACTTATAACATTTTAGTTACTACTGTTACACAGTTTTACACAGTTTTATGATGTCATTTCATTGCGGTCCGAACAGGCGAACAACTCCGTTTGATAACGTCATGCTACCCTTCATGTTGGCTTCTATCGGTTGAAACAGGTGTGAAACGTCTTTTTCTGTAGCAAGCTCAGTAAGTAATCTTCCGATGTGATAGCAAATCAGCAGCATTTCTAAACAGGTGATTCATTTTGTTAACTGTCTTCGCGTCAGCTGAAAGAGCAGAAAGAGTATCTATGTTCACAACGAGCTCAAAGTGTACAGGGCTGCAAACATCATAGTCCATTGCATGGTTTTTCAGCGCCTTATAGTGATAAAGCAGGCCACAGCACATTCCATCTGATCGTGTCGTTGTAATTCTCTCTTTGAATTTCCTTGCCACTGCCACACATTTTCTGGCTTGCTTCACACCGCGTTTTTGGCGCTCACCCTCTGTTCTGTAATTTTCCACCTTTGTCTGTCTCATAGTTCACCAACTGGCATATGGTATCGTTGTTGCAGTTCAAAATTTCCGGCTCACTGTTGCATTCTTCCACAGTTATTTCGTCGCATTTGTAGCACTGGAAGGAATAAGCTGCAGAGACATTTCCAAATCACAATTAGCAAATTGTTATCGAACCTTCATTTTTACCTTTTCATATAAAACGAAAGGTTTACCCAAGATTACCTGGAGGAGGGGAAGGAGGGAGCCATTTTCCACCTCAGGAAACCCCTGCTTGCAATCCTAAAGCTGTGTTGGTGGGTAGAGGCAATCCTCTGAAAGAAAACAGAGGTGAGAAGCAATTTCAAACAAAGTGGCCCGCCCAAATTTTTCGATCGAGTCATGACAATTCATGAAGTGAAGTTGTGTTCCTAACCGTTCTACAGTTGATTGAGGGACCTTGCATGGCAATTTTGGCGAGTTTTGACTTGTAAATAATGCAATCGGTGCAATATTTTGACGGTTTCCTATATCCCTCTGCAAAATGCATTTACGTAAAAATATTGGAACTTTCTACGCGTCACGTATAATTCCCAAAATTCCTTCACGTTCACGCAAAAATTGAGTAATTCGCTCTTCACGTTAAATTGAAAAAAAAATCCACTGATTAATGTTTCCCATCCAGTAACCGGTTTAGGCTGTTTACACTCCAAAGGTAGCTCGTTCTACTTGTATACTCAATGTCGCTAGGTCTGAGAGGACTTTTAACGGCTCTTTGTAGACGATTTTCCAAACAAATACCCCTAACTGATGGTATACGGCTGCGTTTACATGGGAGGAAAATCATCCCAGAATAAACTCATCCCGGGATAAATTTCCTCCCGGAGCGAATTTTTATTGCTATGTGTGGTTTCATCCCAGGACAAACGAAAACAGTTCCGCCCCGGGACGAAATAGAAATGGGCGGTCCATGACAGCGCGAGTTCACATCTTTTGTTTTTCACTAATGTACTATACATGAATTACATAATCGCAATGTTTCTATTGATTAGTTGCATGAACACGCGTAACCACCTAGATTGTTATTTGTGTACGGTCAACCCCCAAAATAGCGAAAAAAAAAAACATAACAAAGAACTTTGTTCGGTTCATAACCATTTACCTTTAACTCTTGAACCAAAATCACCCTGATCTTGAGAGTAGATACTGTAGCTATCAAATGTTCCAAGATGCAAACACAGCAGTGCTAGAATTATATTTCACTAGTAAACAAACACAGATAATTACCCGAGCCGTCCTAGCTTTCGAAGAGATCGCGAAGAGGACGGCTTCTCTGGCCCTTTTCTCCAAATGGTCGGAATAGTAAGAATGTGATGGACTCCTGAAATTCTTCAACGTGTAATACCATCTCAAAGCAATTTTCTCAAACGACAAAAATACCTTGCGGTGTAAAATTTGCTCCGAGCGAACGAACAAATCGGAGCCCCGCACTGATCCCGTCCGGCTCCGTTTAGAGGGCTACAATGCAAAGAAATCCCAGTGCTTTAATACACTATGGTTTGATTTATTGCTGCAGCCTTGCACTACACAGCGACTTGGAGGCATTATTTAGTTCGGCATTTGAGACTTAAATAAAGTGATTATGCTAAGGTTTCGAGTTAAGTATATGACGCCACATCCTGTAATTTGCAGCCAAGCCTCCTGGTTAGGTTCGGAGCAAAGCCAAGTAAAGGCGACCTTGAAATCTCGAACAAAACGGTCGGAAAAGAAGTACTTCCAATCTTCGTAAAGGATTGAAATTTGGAAGGTGAGTAAGAAAGCTATGTTCTACACGAAAACGTAAAAAGATGGAATATGAAAACTTAGATCTCAGGGGCACTTATTAAGCCAAGTTACTGAGGAATGGTTTGGACGTGCTTCATACCTTTCACGTTCATGCTCAATGTTGCGAGCGTGGTTGTTGTGGGGGGAGGGGGGCATTCTTCACCCACTCTCCCCTTCCCTCCCTCTCCCTCTAAGGCCCGGGAATGAAAAACAACCCGCCGCGCAAAGTAAGGTTAAACTGAGTTCATTACAAAAATTGGTGCATCAGGCTTCCCTTCTTGAAGGCAACCTGCTGGTACCGCTGAACTATTTTACGCTTTGTTAACTCGGGACCTTAAATCTGTACAAATGACAATAACGTATTGTCGCTTTCGAGCCGAAAGGCGAATATAAATAAAGATTTCGTTTCGTTCAGTTCCATCTTTTTTCGGGGAAGAGGGGAAATCGATTGTCTGCGTGCCTCAGTCAGTGGCCACGAGGAGTAGGGTAGAATGCAGACCTAACGCAAGTCTCTGGAGAGCTTACGCACATGTACCTTATGTTGTTTTTCTAATGGTTTATACGTGAAAATTTTTACTGTGTGTATAATGTTGATTTCTCGTTATATGCGACAATTCCATGAATGCTGATACTGAGGTAAGAAATTTCCTGCCATTCGCAAACCTCCTCCCTCCACTCCCTCGCCCGAGAGTATTTGTGAGGCGGGGTATTCAAGTCAGCTATTTGGAACACTGTACCATGAAACGATGAGTTTATTTCTAAACCTGTACATGTTTCCAGCTTTTTTTGTTTGTTTGTTTGTTTGTTTGTTTTTTCCTAGACTTTTTAATTTTTTACTCAAAGAGTAATCATCTATACTTCGAACTTTCTCCATTTACTCAGAACCACAACCTTGTTCCCAGGGCTCTCTCTCGTGACTCGTCCTCTGGAGCGAGAGAGACTGAGAGAGAGAGAGACTCTCTCTATTTCCCTCCAGGGAACGAGTAGGAGAGAATCCTGGGAACGAGGTTGTCAGAACCATTTACAAGCATTCACTTTCATGCCTCTGTGAAAGCGCACGACTAAAATGGCATAGCATAGTTAGCGTAGCATAGCTTAGAAAAAATATGACAAAGGCAAGGCTTTTACGTGAGAAAAGCTGACCTTGCGAGGCACCAATATGACCGAAACTCGATAGAGAAGGGTTGTAACGGTGGACATCTGTTTCGGCCTTCTTGGGGCTCGTCAGCACGGTGTAACGAACTTAAATGACATTAGCTTCACGCCAACGCCAATAAGTTGCACAATTGCCCCGTTCGCGATATCAAGTCCGTACCTTGGACTCTCTTGTCACTCGAATCACGCGTTGCCACACCACCTTTCCCGGATCACAAGGAATCCAAATGTCACGATGGTGTCTCGCAAAGTAAAATGTAGATTGGCCAACACCAACCGTAACATTAAAACGCGTGGACAAAACCATGGTAAAGGAATATACAGCATATCGGATCTATAAAGACCTTCAGTCCCAAGATACGGTGAAGGAAAAGTCCCTTGCTTGAGACAGCCAGAAGAGTCATTATTGTCGTCATTGATATCATGCATGAGCATTCTGTCAGTGCTGTTGTTGTTGTTGCTGTTGTTATTGTTGCCGTTGTTGTTGTTGTCATTTTCGCCGTTGCATGGCGTATCTCCATAACTGACACAACAAGTGATCAGGCATTCTGTGGTTTTATCTTCCTCCTTCCTCTTCTCGTCAGCACAGTATTCCTGGAAGCCCCGGCAATTCTCTTTTGATACAAACGCTCTTGACTCCAGTTGGTCCCTACCAGCTTCCTCCGTGTAGTACCGAACGCATGTTTTGTTGTTGGGGCACTCCACTTTAATCTGTTCCATCAAGCATTGCTCTGTGGTGTAGTTGACGTCAGGTACTCTTGTATAGCATTCGTAGCATTGGAATGAGTAAACTACAAAATAAAAACAAAGTATATTTATAACAACTAGATTATGAGTTCGAGATTTCTATCGTGTGATATATGATGAGGGCGCAGCCAGAATCAGTTATCACGAATAGAAATTAAGAGCGAATAATCTAATTGTTTTAGTATAAATCTAGCTACTAGTCGTTCAAAACTAATTAACAAATCTATTATTTAAATCATCTTTGCAGACAATTCGAAAACGCGATGAAGCGGCCGTTATTTTGTTGACAGCCGCTACTCACTATAGAGTGTTTTCATTCACGTGACGGCAGCCATATTGGCTTTCTGAAACTAAAGAAAACATTTGCATAAAAATAGTGTTCAATTCCCAGAAGTTTAGTTTGGGACACCAACATGGCCGCCGTGACGTCATATGAAAACACCCTTTTTAACAATTAGATTATGAGCTCGAGATTTCTATCGCGTGATTGCCAATGAGGGCGCAGCCCGAATCAGCTATCACGCATAGAAATCGAGAGCAAATAATCTAATTGTTTTAGTATAAATAAACTAGTCGTTCAAAAATAAACAAGTATATTATTCTAAATCCTCCTCGCAGACACTTCGAAAACACGAAGAGGCGGCCGCGATTTTGTTGACAATTGCTACTCACTATCTATCACAGAATACATAGCGAGTAGCATAGTCAATCAGAGAACGGCATTCGTGATAGAACACTAGTAGAAATAGACGCCCTGACATGAATGGGTTTTCTTTTTTAATTCAGAAGGAATGGTTTCCCAGATTTTAGATGTAACAAAAGCAAAGTGGCAGCTCCAAAGTTATTATTTATCCTTCATCTGTGAAATTTGAGGTTAGTGACAAATCTGGTGTTATAGCTATGATTCTCAGAGGCTAGGAAGAATATCACTGGGGTCTTTGCGGAGTCACTTCTGATTTTATGTGTAAAAAGAGCTGCTTTGAATTCGCAGGTGTTATCAAGTGTGAGAATTTCTAAAAGATTGAAGTATTGCAATGCATTATCCCTGCTGTGAGCAAAGAACATGCTACCAACACATTTATATTTTGTTTAGTTCTAAATACAAGCACTGCCCCAGCTTGTAATTTACCATAACTAGGACTCAAATACGGATAAATGAAGTAATAATACTATTGCCTTAGACTATGAAGATCTACATAATATCGTTGACCTTTGTGGTATTCCAGAGACCATAGTTTGGAAGCTAGTTCTTGGATTTAGTATCATCAATCTTAACAAAGTGGGTGCGATCGTGTAATTAGTTTTCAAACCACTTAAGCAGCCAGACCTGTGAGGTTTTCACTACATCTTGTACTATGCCTGTTTGTAAATTTGAGTAAAAGGTACTGATAGTGGCTCAGCAGCTAGTTTTATTCTGAGCTTTTCAGGTATATCGATTGACGATTTTTTTTAATTTAGCGAGATTTAAACAAGTTAGAAATTTGAGTTTCAGTGACAGAGAACATGCATAACAAAATTATTGGTGGGAGTTGATGTAATATACTGCGTAGGATTTTCGTTGCTATGTTCAATTTTGCTGGCCAGAAGTGGGCTAACATTAATGAAATGTTTGTTAAACTGATCAAAATGCGGAAGTATAATAGCATTATCATTTTGACGCGTTTAAGAACGTCTGATTTGGGGGCTGAGGCTAAGCGTTCTTATTCTTTTTTTTTGGGGGGGGGGGGGGATTTGAGCCTGGAAACGTTCTTAACATGTTCTTAAGGTTGTGTGGTATAGTATTTCAATAAAACAATGCGGACGTGATCAGGAAACCCAAGCATTTGAGTTAACTGTCCTGTTAGACTACAGTTTTGCATATCTTTTACCTTTATTGATACTACTCACAAAAACTGACTCTCCGAGCCAGCGTATGTTCTTAGTATGTTCTTAAAATTTTGGTTAATCTCAGCCCTGAACGTTCTTATAAATAAGGTTGTTATCAAAAGAAAAGAGTGTTGTGTGACGGCAACCACAACAAATCATTCAAAGCTGTAATTTTACCTTCGCTTTCTAAATCACGATTTCAAGTTAGGAAATCAGAGTGGGACACATGCACTAGATGAAATAAGAAGACAGTAAAGCGCTGGCCAGACTATCGAACAAAGTTGGATTGAACGTTCCAACTTTGCTCGATCCAACATTGTTCGACCGTTTGGCTGCCCATGTTGAATGATGTTCGTCCAACAATTTTTGCTCGATGAAATGTTGGATAGAGTTTGCTTTTGATCAAACATTACGTCCAACAATTCAATCTGCTCGATGAACAAATGTTGCAGTGTTTTGCCGCTCTTCCAATAAAGTTGTATCTTAAAGTGAGTCACGTTCGCCCTGCTAACCAATCAAAAATCACTATTTTGGTGCTCTGGAGTTTGCTGATTTCCGGTTCAATAGCGTTTAAAATTTCTGCGAACTGATCCAGTCTCATTCTCATCATCTCCTTAATCATCGTGGGTGTATCTTGCAATGATAACTGTAGAGCGGCATGGAACATACCCTTTTCAGCTCGTTCTCTTAACAACTCCAAGGTTTTTACTCGCTTGACACTGTCATTTACGTCCTCGAACAGCTCTAGTACCTTAAACATTACATGTAACGCTATATAAACGCTTTTCGTTTCCGTTTTAGCGCCATGTTTTGAATTAAATTTAGCGCCAACTTGTACCGGTAGCTTGTTTCGTCAAGCAGTGTTGGACAGTGTTTTTGCCACTATCTCAACATTCACATGCAACATTGCTGGATGTGGGATCCAAATTTGTTCGATAGTTTGGCCAGGGCTTAACAGTTTTAGTGGGGAAATTAAATACAATTATCGTCTCAAAAGTCGCGCACGGGCAGTTTTCAAATCACGATTTCAAGTTAGGAATTCAGAGTGGGACACATGCACCATAGCTAGATGAAATAAGGAGAGGATAACAGTTTTGGTGGGGAAAATAAATACATTTATCGTCTCGAAAGTCATGCACGGGCAGTTTTCAAAAATCACCTTTTTTTAATCTCGCCAACGGGCAGTTAATCTGTAAGTCCGTTTATTCTATTCACGTTCCAGCGCTCTGTTTAACAAATTGTAAACGGATCAGCGTGCACTATTGAGTAAAAAACCAGGCACGCTCCAGGAGGCGGGAAGAGGAGAGACCCTGGGAACGAGATTGAGCCGCGGCTAGGTGAGCTAAGGTGTTTCTATGGAGAAAAGTTGGCACGGCTAGGCGGGTCACCCTTCTAGCCGAGCCAACTTTTTGTTTCTCACGGTTTCGCCAAGTTTTGTAAGGAAATGTAAGAAAAGTTGGCTCGCCCAGGGTAGCTCGGGTAGGCGAGTGACCCTTCTATCCGGGACAACTTTTCCCCATATAAACGGGACCTTCACCTCCATTTTGCGTTGCTTTGGATCGAAGATCCAGGACGTCAAGTAATGGCTTTAGAGAATTTCAATAATCAATTTTAGAATTTACATCTGGAAGGCGGCTAAAATAGTTTAGGAAAAGACGGCTTTCTAAATAACGGCACTCGGGTGTATATAAACTAATAATAATTAATTTTTATTTTTATTTTATTAGCTTCGCCATTATGATACAAAAAAAAAACCCTTACAATCAATGCGTTTGGCAGGGACATCGCAACAGCTAAGTAGCCAATTACCGCGGCCTGACATTTTTACGGGTCACGTTTCGAACAAGAAATAACTTTTGACTTTTGAAATTTAATAAAATAAAGGGTATATTGGGACTCGGCGTTTGATCCCGTTTGATCCCGTTTGATCCCGCAGACCAGGGGAAGGGGGTAGATGTGTTTCAATCATTGTCAGTGGGAAATAAGCGCGAGAGTTGCTAGTAATGAGGTATGAATGATTTATTTTTCTCATCTGCTAATATCTCTTTACGAAATGTTTTGTTTTATCTAGCTTGTTGAACAACACGCCAAACAACAAGCAAGTGATACTTATAACTACTCTTACGCACTTATATATAATGTCCTTTAATTGCGGTCCGAACAGGCGAACAACTTCGTTTTATAACGTCATGCTACCCTTCATGTTGGCTTTACATCAATGGCTTTTATCACCGACTGAAACAGTGTGAAAAGTCTTCTTCTGTAGCAAGCTCAGTAATTAATCTTCCGATGTGATAGCGAATCAGCAGCATTTCTAAACACTTCCGATTCATTTTTGTTAACTATCTTCGCGTTACATGAAAGAGCAGAAGGAGTATGTATGTTCACAACGAGCTCAAAGTGTACAGGGCTCCGAACATCATAGCCACGTTTACACAAATGGTAAAGGCTCCATTGCATGGTTTGTCAGCGCCTTTGGCAGTGATACAGCAGGCCACGGCACATTCCATTATTGTGTCGTTGTATTTCTCTCTTTGAATTTCCTTGCCACTGTTACACTTTTTCTGGTTTGCTTCACAGCGCGTTTTTGGCGCGCACCCTCTGTCCTGTAATTTTCCGCCTTTGTCTGTCTCATAGTTCACCAACTGGCATATCATGGTATCGTTGCTGCAGTTCACAATTTGCGGCGCACTGTTGCATTCTTCCACAGTTGTTTCGTCGCATTTGTAGCACTGGAAGGAATAAGCTGTAGACATTTCCAAAACACAATTAGCAACTGAAATTGCTATCGAACCTTATTTTTACAAATGAATAAAGGGGATTAGTTTCTAAAGAAACTGTGGTGCTGCGTCGGTGGGGGAGTGAAACACGAAAATTTGGTTTATCAACGGA
>JAEMWC010000338.1:340000-347500 GCA_016490735.1 Pachyseris speciosa | reverse complement strand
GCGGATGAGAATGCGGATGGTGATGTCGTCGCCGAAACGCCAGTCTTATTTTCCGAGGAAAACAATACTTCCCAGGGGTCCAAGTCCCCAGAGGCTGAGGAACGAGAAGATTTCGTTCCTGCACCGAGTGTTTTGCAGGATTTATATGCGAGCGGGTCTCGTTTTACTTAAGTCCCCGGCAACACGTGGTCGTTTGGAAAAAATGGTGTACGTCTGAAGAAGGAGTTATCTGTGTACTTCACAATAGACTCCCTCTGCTCTAGCCAAGACATTCTAGAAGGGCTTGACAAAGCGGGCCTGGACATTGACACGATTAATTCAATACAGCGCCGCGCTTCAAACAACACGCGGATTGTGTCCTTTGAATCTAGTGACGCTAAAAATGTTGCCCTCGGCCTTCAAGAAGTTTGGATCAATGGTTGCCAAGTTTTCTTGGGGGATTGTGAAAGGAAAGTGGTGCTAGTTAAAGTTTTTGAAGCTCCGACCGAATTGCCGGATACGATTTTAATTGGGCGGCTTTCGGCGTACGGAAAAGTTTTTTCTTTTCGTCGAGATAGAGTTGCGTCTTCTATTTTTAATGGGATTCGTACTGCTCGAATGCGCCTTCAGATGGACATCCCGTCCACTGTTTTTATTGCAGGCGAGTTCATTCGTATCTGGTATCCAGGTCAACCGAAGACCTGTCGTCGTTGCGGGGACTCTGATCATTTGGCCGCGAGTTGTTCCTCTGTTCGTTGTTTCAATTGTGAGAAACCTGGACACCGCATGGAGGATTGCGAGGAGTCTACTCGGTGTTGTATTTGCCGTTCGAATGAGCATCCCGCCCTGGATTGTCCATTCTTGTTGTACAGTGCAAACATTGACGTTCAGCCTTCCAATTCATCATATGCTGATGTTGCGAAGACCGTAACTTCCCCGCTGACCGTAATTTCCCAACCGGCCGCGTCGCCCTCGTACGCGAGTGTGGCCTCGCGTTCGCCGGAAAAAGTCGAGGCTATTCGCGCTGCGGGAGCCGCGTCGGGCGGGGCATCTTCTCAATTGAATTCCGGTGGTAAAAAGGCTCAGCGAACTTCCCCTAAGATGAATAGTGCGACGGTAGCACCCGAGAAGAGTGAGAGGGAGAGGAAGAGAGAGGAAAGGAAGCAAGAGGACAGGAGGAAGGAAGAAGAAAAGAGGAATGATGATCAAAAGGAAGATCGTAAAAGAAACTCTCGAAAAAATGCTGATGCATCGTTGGACAGTGAGCGGGTTCGCGATCGTCCACGCGAGTCCCGTGAGTATGATCGTGAACACGATGGACACCGGGACCGTGAGTACGACCGTGCTTCGACGCGGGACCGCGATCGGGATCGCGATCGCCGTCGCGAGCGGGATTACTATAGGGATGATAGCCGTCATAGATCAAGAACCCGTGAGCGAGATCACAGCAATAACTCTGAATCTGACTCTGATGATGCGTCTGAGTGGGTAAGAGTACGAAGGAGGAGGAGGGGTCGCCATTAGCGCCAATGCTAAAAGTTGCCACCTTAAATGCTCGGGGGTTAATTACCCCCGCTAGATGTGATCTAGCCTTACACGAATTGTCTCGGGCTGATTTTGATATTGTCTTATTACAGGAGACTTATGTCTCTTGCAAATTACAAGCTGATAAAATTGCGCGGAAATGGTCTGGTGATTGTCTCTGGTCTCTCCTAGATTCCAGGGAAAGATTTCTCGATATGTTTTTGATTCTGATGGCAGAGTTATTAGTGCATTGGTGCTTTTGGGGTCACACAAATTTAATATTGTAAACATTTACGCTCCAAATACCGTTTCTGAGCGCAGGGCCTTCTTCGAAGGGTTACATTCCTATTTTCTTTTTCATGTTCATTTGATCGATTTTAATTGTGTTGATAATGTTCTTGATCGCTTGCATTGCTCTGAAAATCGCCTGCCTGATAAACGTGTTCTTCGTAATTTCATGTCTGATTGCTCACTTGTTGACATTTGGCGTAAACAAAATCCTCATGGAATATCTTTTACTTGGGCTAACAGTTCTCAGGCATCGCGCCTTGATCGTTTTTTGGTTTCTCAAAGTTTAGTAAAATACGTTTGCTTGAACAAAGTTTTACCGTGTCCTTTTTCGGACCATGATTTTGTTGTTTTAAATCTGTCTGTTGATAATCGCCCTGGTCCTCGAAACAGTATTTGGAAATTTAACACTGCCCTTTTGTCTGATGTAGACTTTAAGCGTGAATTGTCAGCGCTCATTAATAGTCACAAGGGCGTCGTATTGGTGATTTCTGTTCTCTGGGGAAATGGTGGGATAGTTTAAAACTTGTTATCCGCAACGCATGCATTGTTTTTTCTAATCGTAAGCGTAAAATTGCCAATCTCGAACGTAATCGCTTGACTAAACGTTTAATCTGGGCCAAGCATGCCTTTTCACAAGGTGACCATTCTATGTCTTCGGAAATAAGAGACCTCGAAAGTGCCCTTTCGTCCCTCCCATTACGGGAGGCGGAGGGCGCGAAAATTCGCTCACGTGCCAAATGGATCGAGGAAGGTGAAACGCCAACTAGGTATTTCTTTCGGCTCGAGCAAAAGCGAGCTGAGAAGAATTCGGTTGATTGTCTCTTTGATTCAAATGGTGTGGAGAAAACGTCACAGTCTGATATTGAGTCTATTCTTGTCGACTTTTATAAAAATCTTTTCACCAAAGATGACCTTGACGTACAGATTCAAGCTGAAATAATTGACGACCTTGAATTTTCATTAACGGACCTTGAACGCGAAAGCTGTGAGGGTGAAATAACGAAAGATGAGGTTTTTCTGCCCTGAAAGGCCTTCAGACTGGTAAATCGCCTGGGTCTGATGGTCTTCCGCCTAAATTTTATCTGCCTTTCTGGGATGATTTGGGCGACATTCTCGTTTTAGTTCTTAACGAAAACTATCGTTTGGGGGTCCTAACTGACAGCCAGCGTGAGGGCCTCTTGCGCTTGCTGTACAAAAAGGATGATAGGCGATTGCCGAAAAATTGGCGTCCAATATCTCTCCCAAACACAGATTATAAACTGGCATCCAAGGTGATCACAGAGCGTTTAAAACCGGTGATGAGTTCT
Source organism: Pachyseris speciosa (assembly GCA_016490735.1). Lineage (NCBI taxonomy): Eukaryota > Metazoa > Cnidaria > Anthozoa > Scleractinia > Pachyseridae > Pachyseris > Pachyseris speciosa. The sequence continues at coordinate 344,399 of JAEMWC010000338.1, read as the reverse complement.
ATTGTTCATCATGATCAAACGTGCGGCGTAGTGGGAAGATCGATTTATTCTAACTTACAGTTAATCCGTGATACACTCGATATGATTGACAAAACTGATGAAACTGGCATTCTTGTTACGCTAGACCAGGAAAAAGCTTTTGATCGCGTTGACCATGGTTTTCTTATGCGCACTCTTTATAAATTTGGTTTTGGTCCTTCCTTCTGACGCTGGGTGCGTCTCTTTTATAATGATGTCTTTTCACGTATTATCTGTAATGGCAATCTCACTAACGCCGTTTTCCTTGAGAGGGGAGTGAGGCAGGGTTGTCCCCTGTCTCCCCTTCTTTATGTCTTGGTATCGGAGGTTTTGTCAACTCAAATCAGGAAATGTAAGCAAATCGAGGGCTTCTGGCTTCCCGGAGCTGGGGGTCTTCAATTTAAAATCTCCCAGTACGCCGATGATGCCACTAATTTTGTTAAAGGCGAGCTTTCTCTCTGTCATCTTTTGCGTGTTGTACATAAGTATGAACTAGGCTCAGGCGCCAAGCTCAACTCCTCTAAGTCAAAGGCTATGTGGCTTGGGCGGTGGAGAACGAATGGCGCCTCTCCCTTCGGTTTAAATTGGGTATCGAAAATGAAAATTTTAGGGGTTTATTTTTCAAATGGCCTAGTAGCTGTCGAGTCGGATAACTGGAAATCGAAAGCTTGACAAACTAGAAACCGTTCTTAAGTTATGGAAACAGAGAGAGAACTGTCTTTTTCAGGCCGTGCAATGATTGTTAATGTACTTGGCGCTAGCCGGTTTTGGCACGTGGCCAAAATTATCGCGCCTGCCAATTGGGTTTGTGCGGATCGTTTTCATCGTCTCGTATGGTCTTTTGTGTGGAAAGGTAAAACGGAGAACGTCAGTCGGCAGCGTTGCATCGCGCCTGTCGAACTTGGTGGCTTAAACGTTGTTGACTTTCGTTCTAAATGTGTTAGTCTTCGTCTGTCTTGTTTTTGTAGTCTCCGCGATAATTTTGGTGGCCACAAATGGCATTATCTGGCCCGTTATTTTACCGGGAATCGCCTAGCAAGACTTGACGCGCGATTTGCTTTTGCTTCAAATCTGGTTCCGTCTTCATCGGAGCCTTCTCTTTTTTACCGTAGATGTCTAAACATTTTCCAGCAGCTATTTGATAAGTATGGTGCGTTACCTGACGATCTTTCTTGGAAGGAAATTTATTTGCTTTCATTTGATTTCCCACGTGCTGCGCCTAGGTGTGCTGGTTTGTGGACGTCTGTTGTGAGCCGTCCCATAGAACGGTGGACCTCGGTTTGGCGCAAATCGCGCCTTAACCATTTGACTGCCAATTTATTGCATTTTTTTTAGTAAATTTTTAGTGATAATTAGTCTGGAGGACTAATCTTCCCCATTTAAGAAGTTGCGATGGAAATAACAGCGGGTTTATGTCACTGTGGGCTCACTCTAAAGGTGTGACGTCACGCACATTAGCGGCTGTTGTTCGTTTACCGAGTCAACAAGCTTGTTGTTCTTTGGTCAAAAGACTAGCATTTTGGGCTTTGCTGCCAAAAAAAACTGTGCCATGCAGCGGAATTCGGGTATTGTTGTCGGTTTTTTGGATTTGATAATTGCAAAAAGCATCATTTAGTGCTATTTACACATTATTATGTCTTTGTGACAAAATTTAAACAAGAAATAAATCATAAAAGCAAAAGCGGTATATTTTACGCAGATATGCGTCTTTGGTAGTCAAAGGGTTAAGTTAATTGAAAATCGCAAAAATGATGTCTTATGGCTTCTGTTACATAATGCAGTTCGTGTCAGGTCCATTCTTAAATCCTGGGGTTTTAGTTCTGATTGTTGTGCTGTGTGCTCGCGCAAGGAAACTTCTGAACACTGTTTTGTTTCCTGTCCTAGAGTGATCCGGGTCTGGAATTATTTTGTTCCCTTTCTTTCTCGTCTTCGGGGCTCTCCTTTTGTGTTATCCTTTTCTTCTGTTCTCTTTCCTCTCTCTGATGCTCCGTCTTCCCCTACTCTTCCTATCTTTCACCATTTAGTTGCTTCGATCTTGTTTTTTGTTTGGCGAACCCGAAACCTAGCGACTTTCCGAAATAACGTTTTAGATTCTCGCGCCATTATTGATATAATTATTAAAGATGTCAAATTGCGTATCCGCTGTGATGCTTTTGACAGAGTTAGGTTTTTTTGGTCCACTAATAATATTATTTGCTCTGTCAATGCAGGTAACTATATTGTCTTTAATTTGTAGGTTGTAATCCTCCTTCCTCTCTCAGGGCATATTCTTGTCCGGTTTCTTCAATTTTTCTTTTAAGTAATACATAAAATATGAGCGGGAGACCTTTATGGGCAGTTAAAACGGCTCGCCTGCGGCTCGCCGTTTTAAAGCCCATAAAGGTCTCACGCGAATATTTTATGTTACTTGTGAAATGAAACAATAGATTGTGTTTGTCGTGTTTGTAATGTTAATCAGTAGAGATCTGTATCAAAGTTAATGCATACTAATTAGCGGAGCAGGACACTTTTATGAAAGTTAATGATTTTTATTGGGGTTTAGAGAGGTATACATGTGACTCAAATACTACCCGTAGAGGGGTCGTTAGTCTTATGAATTATGAATGAATTTTACAACACGTATTAGTGATGTCCTGGGTTGCTTTAATTGGTGTACTAATTTATGCAGTTGTCATTTTGAACTTCATATTTTGTAATTAGTGCTTTTCTTTTTGCGTTCGTCGTCATATTGTATTGTATTTGCTCTTTTTATCAACGGCTCTTTGGCTGTTGTGTAAATAAGTTTTATCAAAAAAAAAAACAACAACGACAACTGTCCATGGCTGCTAATGCTTGGGCTTAATCTTTGCTTTGGTGGATTTAAGGGGTAATACCCGCTACCTTGTGGCTTTAGTGCCCTTAGAGTGGCTTCAGCTTACTTGATCACATTAATTTGTGAAGTATCCTTGTCACTCCAGCCACATCCCACAAGCTTTACGTTTACACAATAGATGCGTATGAGCAAACTCACTTCCGAGATATCTGCTTTAAAGCTAATCTGATGAATTGAAGAATTCTTAGTTCTTAGTTTTTAGTTTATTACTCGTCAATATCAGTTTGTACTAATCCTAGAAGGTTAAAAAAAAGAAAAGAAAAAGAAGACTCTTGGAAACGTCCTGAGGTGACACTTTTAAGTCATGTATTGCCGCCATGAATGATTTCCTAAAGACAGGCGTTGAGGGTGAATGGATAACACTAGAGGGTAGTGCAATCCAAAGTCTTATTGCACGTGGAAAAAAAAGAGTACGAGTTGCTCAGAAGATTATTTTGAACTTGTCGATAAATAGCCGTATGTCTTCTTCTGTGATAAGTGCTGAAATTTTACCAATAATTAGTTGTAAGCTGGCGCTGCATATTGCTCACTTACCCACGCAAACAGTGCTTGAACAGAAAACCACAAGAAACGCGATGAGAATATCCTTCATGATTCAAGCTTGAAGAATTTCGATATGTTTTCCGACTTACCAAATTTTGCTCGAAGATGATGAACGAATGACTCAGTGCACAAAGAATGCACGCCAGCTCTAACTCACGCTAAGCCTCTAAATAATGAATCCTGAACGCAACTTGTCAGCTGCCAACCCAGTCCATCAAGATTTTCATTTCTTATTTACTTGCTTTGACTCGTGCACTTTCTTTTGAGTGGTTGAGCAGAACTTTCATTTTAGGAAAATGTCATGAAAAATCATACCGGGGAATGTATTTCTGAAACATGCTCGTTCTTCTTCCAAAAGGGATGCAAACAACTGAAACGAGGTCGCAATTTTCCCGCTGGATTTGGTGCATCCCATAATAGCATTAACTTGCGGAATGAAGAAAAATTAGTGAGCTCGTGTCGCCTGCAACAAGTGTCGTTGATTTATTACAGTACTGTTACCAACAATTTTCTGTAAATCAAACAAGCGCCAAGCATTACCTCGCTCACCGAAGCATGACAATAAAGACCTGGATCCGTAGCCAACCTTGCTCGACAATAGTGAACAGGGTCAGTAATTTGTTAGCGCAAAGACAGTGTAAGCTACAGCTGTAAACGACGTCAATCTCTAAATAGCCAGTAGCTCATTTACAGCTAGTTATAACCATATACAAACATTTTTTCAAAGCCTTTATAAAACATGACACTAAACCAAGGCTCTACTCATGTGATAACAGTAATTCAGTATGTCACTGACAGCAAACAAAAACTATGAGTAAGAAAACCATCTCGAGGTTTGCATATATTTAAAGCCTTTTAATTAATCAAGTAAAGATGATTATAATCTTTGTACAATTTTAATGACTGGATGACTGATCTGCTTGCAGTCCACGGGTTTCCAGTAATTTAGGAGCGTCATAAAATCTC
>JAEMWC010000338.1:252500-337500 GCA_016490735.1 Pachyseris speciosa | reverse complement strand
AGGTACACTCGGGCTTTTAAAGAAGAGATATCAAGCTTTTATTCTAAATATTTTTCTAAGCCGTTGATCCTGGATAAGGTTTATCAAACTGACGTTGAAAATGCGCTAGTTTTACTTGTTATTTGTATGAAATATTGACTTCATTAATATTCCGATTGAAATTTTCCTCTAAAAAAGATATTAGCGACTTAGGTACTCTCGGGCTTTGTAAGTTCCCGATCTGAAGAAAGACTGTGCAAAATTTCACGTTTGTACGTTGACCGCAAGTTTTATCAAAATGATGATTTCGAAAAGTTATTCCGAATACCTTCAAAAATGGTTGCTTCTCCCATGAGTATTTAACAGAGTTTTTAACTCCGCCCCCTCTGACAATAGCGTGCAGTCATGCACAAAAAACAGGGCGGCAAATTTAAATTCAAAGGGCTATTAATATCTGTTTATGCACGCGGCAAATTTAAACTCAAAGGGCTATTAAACATCTGTTTATGCGCGCGATTCACTTATCATCAAAACTCCATCCGAGTGCGTACCGGGCTGTTACTGAAATGATTTTCACACAAGAAATGCAGCGCGTTGATCGGGAGCTCCATTTTTTACATATGCCGAATCGAATTCAAATTATGTTAAATAATTTATGTTTTCTCGAATGGGAATTTAAAACACGTCGCTCGCTCTTTGTGGTCAGCATAGCTAAAACTCTGATACTTGACATTGATCAACTCTCCGGAGATGATGAATAAACTGCTGAATGTGAATGAAGGATGCAAATAACAACAACGTACCATTTAAGGGTGTTTCTATGGAAAACAATTTAAATACTTATATGGACCTGTATCTTCTCTGTTGTAAATCTGGCATCGCTGTCCATGCCTTTAATTTTTCGCTGTTGTTATCTCAACTTGGATGATTTCCTTTCTCTCACCTCTTTTTAGTCCAGTGTATCAACTTCAAAACAATTCCTTCTCTTTTAAGCCCCACTACCTCTTCCCAGCTCTCACCCCTCCCTTTGTGTGCTTACTTAAAATAATACGACCCCTAATGGGGTTAGTACAGTATTGTTATTGTTGGTTGCTGGAGGATCATGCATTTAAAGCTGTTACCAATTACACGAGATGGCGGATATCAATCAACTGCTTAACGTTGAAATTATTTTAATCTCCAATGGCAGAGCCAAAAGTTGTTATTTTTTCCAGCTTCCGAAAAGACACGAAACTTTGAAGCAGTTGATTCCCAACTCAATTTCAGACCAGAACCTGAGAAAAGGTGCCGTTTACAGGCTACTGTAGTTTCTGAATTCTTTGCGCGGAAAAGTTTGTTTTTCACAAACGTCGCACGCTGGGCCACGAGCAAGATCTTTCGCGTTTGGTCATTTTGAGGAAAATGCGCAATATAAGTCAAAAGAGATATTATTCTGAAATCTCGGAATTTTGTTTCGTCGCGAGACAGACACTTCAATCACAATGCTTGGAAACTGACTCAATGCAGCGATGTAAGAATCCAGTAAAAAAAGAAAGCTAAAAAAATCCTTCTGTCGTAAATTCGCGCGCTTCTTATCATTCACCAAAGGCTGCAGTCCGCACCTGACTGGTAGCCAAGAGCTCATTTTAAAGAAAGATTTTAACAAGAGAACGTTTTTTTAGATTTTGTTAGTTTGTTTAATCATGTCTACTCTTCCATTATTACTTGATACTAGAATTGTTACCAAACGTAGAACAGACTTCTTAACTATCAGAACAGCCTTTACAACAACCGAAACAGTGCGAGACATGTCCATTTCGTGATGTGTTCCAGGCAATATTCACAACTTAAGTTGTTTCGGTCAAAACAGTGCACGTGCCTATCGGAGCCGGGGTCTAAAGCGGCTTCAAAGCAATTATCGTGTTGCTGCACTGAAACCATTTAACAATTAGATGATTAAATATGTCAATGTTCATCGCAGTTATGAAGTGCCCCTAACCCCAAAATTTTTTTTCATTTTAAATGATTTGTCTCTGAATTAGAAGCACAACCGTGAAAAAAATTTATGATTCGGTTGAATCTTCGCTTTTCTGTGCCCCGGTAAAGTCTCGAAATTACGACCAAAAACGCCGCCATTTTGTTTCACGACCGAGTTAAAAGGAGTAAAAACGTAAAGCTTATGGGATGTGGCTGAAGTGACAAGGATATACCTCACAAATTAATGTGATTTGGTAAGCTGAAGCCACTCTAAAGGCACTAAGGCCACATGGTAGCGGGCATTACCCCTAAAATCTACCAAAGCAAAGATTGAGCCCAAGCATTAGCAGCCATGGACAGCTGTTTCGGCCTTGTTAGGCCTCATCAGCATGGCATAGCTAATGCTCAGGCTCAAGTACCCACATATCCATAAAACAAGCAGTAAAAACGTAAAGCTTGTGGGATGTGGCTGGAGTGACAAGGATATACCTCACAAATTAATGTGATTTGGTAAGCTGAAGCCACTCTAAAGGCACTAAGGCACTAACTGCTTGTTTTATGGATATGTGGGTACTTGAGCCTGAGAATAGCTATGCCATGCTGATGAGGCCTAACAAGGCCGAAACAGCTGTCCATGGCTGCTAATGCTTGGGCTCAATCTTTGCTTTGGTAGATTTTAGGGGTAATGCCCGCTACCGTGTGGCCTTAGTGCCTTTAGAGTGGCTTCAGCTTACCAAATCACATTAATTTGTGAGGTATATCCTTGTCACTCCAGCCACATCCCACAAGCTTTACGTTTTTACTGCTTCTTTTATGGATATGTGGGTACTTGAGCCTGAGCATTAGCTATGCCATACTGATGAGGCCTAACAAGGCCGAAACAGCTGTCGACGTCTTATAATTGGCTGTTTTTTGTTATTTTTGGATGCAAGTCCTGAGTACCCGCCGGGGGGGAACGGCAATGCATCCATCCCAAAACGTTTTGCAGTGTCCAAGTAGTGCCGTAGTTCTCTTCACTGAGGAAATCTACAAATCTGTTGGTTCGTCTGTGGTGCTACCACAATTGTTGCAAGCTGTGCCTGTAGAAAAGCTATGTGCTGTCCAGTTCCTGCGCAATGGTGCGGTTCGTCTGACCTTCAAACAGACCGCTGACTGTGATGATCTTGTTCTCCGTGGTGTCATGTACGGTGACACACCCTTACGTGTTGTCAGTGCTGATAAAAAGTCCCGCCTCGTGTATCTTCGGGATTGCCCGTCTGAGGTTTCTGACGATGCTGTGTCTCAGTTCTTCTCCACGTACGGGGAGGTGCTTTCTGTTCAAAGATCCAAGCATGCCGCCTTTCCCGTTCTCCTTGATGGGAACCGCGTGGTGAGAATGTCCTTGTCTCGAGACATCCCGTCTACTGTTAACGTCGCTGGCTTCGACTGCCGCGTGTGGTACGCTCGCCAGCCTCCGCAGTGCTCGATTTGTAGGAAGTCTGGCCATCGAAACCGTGATTGCCCGCTTTCTGGTCTGTGTAGACGCTGTCGCCAACCTGGTCATCTTGCCAAGGAGTGTAAGCAGGCTTGGGGTTCAACCCGTTCCGCTGATTCTTCTCTGGAGGTTCCCCAGATGAACGTACGGAAGTTCTTGTTTCTGGTTCTGTCGATCTTATAGATGAAAGCCCGGATTTTGTTCCCTCTGCGGATAAGGCTTCTTTCGATGAATGTGAAATGGCTTCGGGGGATGAGGAGGTTGTTGCCCAGGCTGAACCTCTCCTCCTCCATGTCGTCCAAGTATTACAGCTTCTTCGTGTTCTTCTGTTGGTGTTTCTACTTCTGTTGATGTTCCTGATGCTGGCGTTACTTCTGATGTTGCTCCTGGTGATATTCCTGATCCTTCCATTGCTGATTTTTCCGCTGCTGCTGTTGTAACTTCTGAGTCTGTGGTCGCCGAGCCTCCGGTTGTTCCTGTCCCTAAGCCATCGCCGTCTATTTTCGTCCGTCTGAAAGCTGCTGCTGTTAAGGATATTCTCCTCCGCAAAACGCTTGAGCGTTATGGACATGTTATTACGGAGAAGCTTTTAATGCGTATTCCTCAGGATGTCCCTTTTGCTTCCGGTCAATATCTGGCTCATTTGACTACTCTTGCTGATGAGAGACTTGCTTATTTAAAGCGTATTGAGAAGAAAGTTAAAGCTAATTCTACTAAGAGATGAACCTTGCCGTGTTTTTTCTTTGATATGGGTTGACTGATTGATGTATTTTTGAATTTTGCGTGCGGCTTTGTTTTCTTGTCTTTGTTTGTATTTTAATGTGTTTTTATCTGTGAATAAATTTTCTTATACAACCGAAACAGCTGTCCATGGCTGCTAATGCTTGGGCTCAATCTTTGCTTTGGTAGATTTTAGGGGTAATGCCCGCTACCATGTGGCCTTAGTGCCTTTAGAGTGGCTTCAGCTTACCAAATCACATTAATTTGTGAGGTATATCCTTGTCACTCCAGCCACATCCCACAAGCTTTACGTTTTTACTGCTTCTTTTATGGATATGTGGGTACTTGAGCCTGAGCATTAGCTATGCCATGCTGATGAGGCCTAACAAGGCCGAAACAGCTGTCCATGGCTGCTAATGCTTGGGCTCAATCTTTGCTTTGGTAGATTTTAGGGGTAATGCCCGCTACCATGTGGCCTTAGTGCCTTTAGAGTGGCTTCAGCTTACCAAATCACATTAATTTGTGAGGTATATCCGAGTTAAAGGGAGATTGGGTGCAGCGCTTGTATGACGTCATCCCGGGAACGGAAGTTCTGTTGCGACTACAAAGTTCTTTGAAGGAAGCTCAATAATTCTAACTCTGAGGGCGAACAAGACATGATTTTAACCGATAATTTATATTCATAGTATTGTCACCTATAACATGTCTCTCCTAAGAGAAAATTTGATGTTTTGCAAACGAATGAGCCAAAACCAGACCGGCTGTTTGTGAAATAAACATATTCCCATCGGCTGATCTCACAAGCATTTTATGCCCTTTTATACGGTGAAAACAGAAAATTCCAATGAGTCCGTTCAGTGAAAAGATCTCCTCTTTAAAACTCGTTTATTGGAAAGTGATACAACCCAGACATGTGCATTTACCACGTTTCCAATGCATTGTGATATTCGGTGTGCTGCGTATCGGATACACAAAGGATTTAACCGCAGCGACACAAAGTAGTCCAGAATGTAATGGCAGCTAAAATAATTGTCCCTCGATATGTACCTTTAGGAAAACCTCATCAATCTAACTTCCTTTAAATTTTTCGGCTTCATGAGTCCTACAGTCTTCGACACAAGCGCTCTATTAAAACCGGTTTCCAACGTGAACAATCAAAATATATTTCAGAGGCCATGCTAATTCACTGACAAAAGCCCATGTCACTGATCAATACATTGTAGACTGCTAAGAAAACTTGAAGTGTTTACAAATCAAATTGATTAACTTAACCGAATTCAGTTGATTTAGACGATGGTGCCACTCGAACTTCATGTTCAAATGGTGCTACATGTAGTAAAATATATCCAATCGCGTCTTTTGTGTCAGTTTGTTTACATCGGATATATGCAAATTATTCTCGCATCGCGAAGTTGCGTTCGCTTATTTCTAACCAACAGTTTAGACGGATACGTAGCCTCAAATTTTAATTGCCGTAAACTATATTTATTTTATTTTATTTTGCCTTGACTTCGTTCACAGTACTGCCTGAGGATAACTAGAAGTTTAGCTAGTCCTCAAGTCATGTAATTCGCGTCGGCTGAGCTCACTTTCCGTTCTCTTGTCAAATCTATCTTTGCCTTCTTTGAATAGATACCATAAATAAAGACCCTCCCGTAAATAGGCACTTCCACAACTGATGTTCGTTTAAAATACCGATCTAAAGTCGGATGTGCGCCGTTTATATAAAATAACAATTATTGTTTTCAAACCGCTGCACAATTCTCATTGCCGATGCACGGGTACTCGGTCGTTCAAGATTGAAATGTTAAATCAAAGCTTTTGCTCACCAGCAGCGTACACAGAACCACGAGGTACGGCAGATAACACTTATAAACGAAGTTAATCTTTTTCGTCTTCTTCCGCGAATCTTGCTGTCCATTCCTGGTCTTCATAATCACGAGGCTCCTTCGAGCTCCTCGCCGATTCTGCTCTAGTTCCACTTCAGAAATGAAGTTAATTTGGTCTTCACCCTACACATAGTCCGACTCTGACTCCGAGGACGAGGAGGACATGATTCCAACACAATTTTGACTATTGCCAGGCTTTTATCCTCCAATATCTGCTTCGATGACCCCAACAAACGCTTTCAAAAACAGAGATTGACTGAGAAGCTATCTTTCAATCGTTCCCGGGATGACGTCACCAACCTCGTTTGACCCAGACTCCCTTTTACTCGGCCGTGCAACAAATTGAATGAGACTTTGGCTGTCCATAAAAAATCGAGGATTCAACCAAATCCAATAATTCTTTCGCCGAAATACTTCAAATGATAAGTAGATTTATTTAGGCGAAAAAAAAATTTGGGGGTTAGGGGCACTTTAAGGTAATTCCCCTGAAAAGGATGTACTATTAAGATTTTTTTCTGACTTGGCACAATTGATAGTCATGCATAGGATATTGAAAAAATGCAATAAAAAGATGGGGTCACCATGCTTGTTTTAGCCCTGCATACTCGTTGCTCTAAGTGTTTTTACGGAGTTGTGCGAGGAATGTTCGAAGCATGAAAAACTGAAGAAAGCTGTTATTATGTAGCAAAAACTATGAATAGTAGTGTTTTTCTGGGCTATATTCTTTTAGTATTGTGATTTCAAATTGCCCGATCTTGCAAATATTGTGAGGAAATTGGACCACTTCGTCATCATCCCAAACTCCTTCCTGGCTCCAAACGCAGAGTTTCACCCCATTTATATATAAATAATCCAACTTGTACTATTAAACTTTTTTTCTCCTTAAAGTATGTTTTTCGTGTGCCTATTACAAGTACATTACACCAATAAAAAAGGGGGCTCACCGTGCTCGTTTCTTTACAACACGACGACAAAGGGAAAATTTCAGCTGAAAAAGCTCAATGTCAAGGCAAATTCGCAATGTTTCTACGGTACGCGCGCACGAGCGCGCGCTAAATGACGCCATAAATTATGCGCAGTAAGGATGCGCCATGCAATTGAGAGGAATCACCTTAAGCAGCAGTGAAATAAAGCCTGAGCAAAAAATTCAGGCTTGTACGGGATTCGAACCCACGACCTCTGATACCGGTGAAGTGCTCTGCCAACTGAGCTAAATAGCCAACTACGAGAGCTGGTCATTTAGTTGGTTCGTAAGATACCCCGAGTGAGCAGTGAACAAATGACTATGACGGGGCCACGGGCCACGGGCCACGGGCCACGGGCCACGGGCCACGTCCTCTGAATTCGAATCCCGTACCAGCCTGAATTTTTATTATTATTTTTTTTTTCAGTCTTTATTTTCACTACTGCTTAAGTAGTGTTCATAACTGCGACGATCATTCACATATTTAATCATTAATCCGCAGTTCAAATATATGATTTTCATATATTCATTCTCAATTAGATTATTCGCTCTCGATTTCTATCGCGTGATAGCTGATGAGGACGCAGCCCGAATCAACTATTACGCATAGAAATCGAGAGCGAATAATCTAATTGTTTTAGTTTAAATCTACTAGTCTTTCAAAACTGAACATGTAAATTTTCTAATAAATCCTCCTCACAGACACTTCGAAAACACGAAGAAGCTGCCACCATTATGTTGACAACCGCTGTTTACTATTTATCACAGAATATATAGCAAGCGTAGCCAATCAGAGTACGGCATTCGTGATAGAACGCTCGTAGATTTACCGAAAAGTTCCGAAAGTAGCGATCCTCCGAAAGCAGCGATAAATTTTCACAGGTGTTAGCAAATCTCGAAAGTAGCGAACCCCCCAAAAATAACGACCATCCGAAAGTAGTGACCTGATAAGTGAGGAAAGATTTGAAGGAAAGCCTGCAACGACTAACTCCAACAGTTCACATTAATATGACCGGTATATTGATGGGAACCGACTGTTGCTAACGTAGATTATTCAAAGGCTGATTCTTTCGAATTGTTACTCAAAACAATAACATGAAACAGGTTTCTCCAAATAAAAGGTGTGTTTGTGTGTGTTTTCACATTCGTCGCGATTTTACTGATTAACTTAAAAAAAAACTTCGAACGGCCCCTTCGAACGGTACACGGTTTATTTAGCTACTCAAAAGTAGCGAACCCCCGAAAGTAGCGACCCTCCGAAAGAAGCGAAAGAAAAAGGCTGTTTAATCCGAAGGTAACGAGGGTCGTTACTTTCGGAACTTTACGGTATACTAATTGCTGTTAGTTGTTGCGTAGTGGCAACAGATGACGACTTCCGCTCTATTGTCATTAAGAGTTGCGTCTCTTTGGTGATTATACTGTCCTCTACAGACGTGATCAATAACCTCTAAAAATGAGGCAAGAACATTTCAAAATGACTTGTCTAAATGGAACCTTAAAGTAATTTAAGGAATAATAAAATACTTTGTTGCGATTCACCAGGGCGACTTCCCCCATAAGTTTTTCCTATGAGGCTGGGGGAGTCACACTCCCTATGGTCACTCAACACCCATACCTAGGATTAGAGCTATCAAGTCATCTTAGTTGGAATCACCAAATAGCTACCACAACTAAGAAAGCTAATCAGATTCTTGCTTTCCTCCGCAGAAATCTAGGCAACTGTCCAGTTAAAACCAAGGAACAGGTAGGCCTACTTTACCCTCATTCGACCCCATTTAGAGTATCATGCTTGTAGTGCTTGGGACCCTCTGACCTTGCAAAACACATTCCCGAAATTGAGAAATTGTTCAACGCAGGGCGGCCCGCTGGGTTAAATTCTGTTACAACAGAGACCCTGGGGCAGTCTCTAGCCTTTTAATAGGGCTTGCCTGGATATCGCTTCAGAAAAGGAGGTTAAATGCTAGACTCCAACTTATGTGGAAGCCGTAAGCAACAAAATTTGCCTTAAGATACCTGACCATATTAAGCCTAAGGGAAGAACCACCCGTCCATATCACTCTAAGAAGCATCCAACCGTCTTCTTCAGGAAATACCTACAAGTTTAGTTTCTTTGTTAAAACAATTAAGGGCCTCTTCATATGAGCCCGGTTGACCGGGCTAGCTCGGTTAGCGGGTGAATTTTATGATCTGTTCACATGGGAAATTACAGCCCGGTTACCGTGATGAAAAGTGAAGACGCGACCACTCACGCATGAAATTCAACGAACAAGTCTGGTGAGAATTTTTCGCTTTTATCGGTTTTAGAAACTTCAAAATCCTTTATCTTTACTTAAACTATCAAAAGAAATTATTGCGAAATATAAATAGAAGAAAAAAAGAAGTCAAAATAAAATACTGTCCGTTCTACTGACGAAAATGCATTGCATCATTTTCATCCCGGTAACCGAGCTGGAGCGGGTGTTCATATGGAAAAAATTCCAGCCCGGTTACCAAGATCTCGGTTGGAAAAACCGAGATCTCGGCAACCGGGCCAGCCCACCCTCTCATATGAACACGTAGAAATTTTTACAAAGCATTTAGTGGTAAGGCGAGATCTCGGGAACCGGGCTCATATGAAGAGGGCCTAAGGATTGGAACAATTTAAGCGATTCCGTGTTGAATCCGATTCATATGATGGCTTCAAACGAGCCGTAAGTAATTTGGCTATCTAATCTTCTGCAACAAGACTATGGTAAAATGTGTTACTTATTTAGTAACTCAACTGTTTAAATGGTGTTATGTGTATTGTCTAACTTTTACTTACTATGTACTATGTAAATGCTGTGAGTTTCAGCTGACCACATCTATGTAATGGGAAACCGTTATAGATTAATACTATAGATGTAGATGTCAATTAATGTCATCTCAAACAGTGCGTTTTCATATTGTGCATATTTTTCATTTGTCCCATATATCACACGAACATTATAATTTCGGTATCATTCATTAACGGAAACAACAGCTTTTATTTATGTCAAAATATTTTATTAGGGCTTAAGAATGCAATAACATACAAAATTAAAAAACTTAACATAAACCAGCTAACTGTTACGTATCATGCCTTATAGTTGTATTGTACAATAACACAATTTTGTCGTTTTTGTTTATCAGGTATCCGTTTTAAAGTTGCAAAGGAATCCCTTTGAGGCAACAAGCAAATCCTCTTGAAAACTGAATTCCTCTCGTCCTTGTTCGGGTAGTCTTGGTTAGAAATTCAATTACTTTAAACCCTAGATTTTGTCTATATACGGTAAAAACCCGTGTGTAAGAACCTAGTGGTTTACGAACCTGATTTCTGCCAGTTTAATACCCACAAATATTAAGAACCTGTTAATTTAGCCAAGCAAGATCAAGCAGGTTCTTAAAGAAGGGTTAAAATTAAATTCTGATAAACATTTTGACAAGGGAGTTTGACTTTGAGATTGCAAATTTATATTACACGAAAATAAACTGTAATTGGAAATAAAAGTAATTCCTACAACAAAAGCAGGTTTATATAAAGTACAGGCTGTAATTGTTTTCATGGACTTTCCTGAAAGGATTTTGCAATGTACTTTATGTATTCTTGTATCATAATACAGTTGTGAATAGTTTTTCTGGTAATCAACAACTATATCATAGAAATTAAGAACCTACTTAGCCTAAATTGCCAGTAACTCTGACCCCAAAATACAAGAAGGTTAATCCACGATACACGGATTACGGTTTCATTGCGTTGATAGGGCTACTAAGATCTATTGCTAAGATCTACAATGAACTAATAGCAACAAGATACCTGTATGGTAAAGTACTTATAGACTAATTAAACTATGTCAACAAGATGAGGGAATGCAGAACAGATACACTAGATTTAAACGTTCCTTCACATTTAAAAACGACTCTCTTCACTGATTCACAGTATCTAATGTAAAGACAAAATAAAAATGTCCTGTGCGTTTCAGAGGAACGCGAAAAATGCAAGTATTTCAGGGGTACTTCTCTTTACTCGTTTTATGCCTGTTTCAAGTTATCATCACAGCCAGTTTTCCTTATTTTTTATCTAACGCTGGGTTTCCTTAAAATCGAAACCTTCCTTTTAATCTACAAAATGGACTAAAGTGGGTGGTTTAGCCACAGTTATTCAACAATTAAAGGAAGCTTCTTTTAAACATTTGGTTTCTCTTTCTGATCACCTTGGGAGAGCGCATAAGGCACCCAGTCAAAGCCTGGTTGGAGAGTTGCCTCTGAACCAGTTTTTCTTTATTTTCCAACGTTGCGTTGAAGAGCTAGTTAGTATGCTTTGTTCCAACTTACTAACGGATCCTTTTCAATAAGTCGCACGCGTTCTACAAAGGAAAACAACATCAGTTCACTTGAAATGTGATCAACTGAAAGCTGATCCAAAAGGATGTTTCATCTGAAACAGCTCATACTAACTCTTCGGTGCCATGACAACATAGTTTTAATAGGCATGCTGACCAACATTTTGAAATCTTTTGCACAACATACTTCGTTTTGTACGTTCCCTCCCCTTTGAAGAAAGAAGAAGCTGAGACCATACCATCAGCCTCCCGTATCCGGCTCCCGGCCTCCACCTTCTCCTAATCAATTGCAGTTTGAACTTAGGCCGGAAAACGCTGTTTTGCCTACACTCGATCTCTTTCCATACACCCTTAATGTCATAATACGTCCCAATCTATCTGATCAACATTGCACTATACAGGGCAAAGGAGCGATTTTGTCAAAGTTTGCAAACGATTGTTGACAGATTAACCAGAAAACATGTGGCGTTTACATCTAAGTAGTATGTATCCACGTGTTTCAATTTACCAAATTATCGATGTAGCACTCTTTCAACACCAATCCAAGTGAACTCCCACTAGTACTAAATCTAGCTCTTGAATATTGATAGACATTTCTCTTACAGAGACAAAAGCTTAGAGCCTCATTGGTCTTTAGTATCTTCTGTAGGTCACTTACATAAGCTTGACCAGCACTTTTGAGTCAGTATTACAGTTATAAACTTTAGCAGCGTACATTAGTCCAGAAAAATTAATTGACGTTTAACTTGTCAAACTAGTTTTAAAAAATACTTGACACGCTGCTATAACTTCCATAGCTTTCGACACTAGCTCGGTCGCTGCCTGCACGGTACCCTGGGTAAGGAGGATGTGATGACATCCGGGGTCTCTGAACTAACAGTCGAACTTCTGAGGGGCAGTTACGAAGAATGGAAAGAACTTCCTGTAATTAAATGAAAAACAAATCCATAAGATATTTCAGGAGAAAATTGATGTGTGTGAAGCTCTTCGTTCAACGAAGACAACGACAGACGCGTGACGCGTCTGTCGTTGTCGTCGTCTTGCCTTTGTTTTTGTTGCCGTCTCCCTCGTAGTTGTTGATGTTGCTGTTGTTGTTGTTGTTTCGTTGTCGCTCTTGTTGACGATACTTTTTTAAACGAACTTTTTATACCAACTTCAAGCCGGATAGCAAGCTATTTAGGATACTAGAGACATTAAAATGTTTGGCTTACCCTGTAGGACATGCGATCCACATTTTTGTTGTTCACTTGAAGAATGATGTCATTCACTTGAAGCTGTCCTGACAAAAGAGCTGAACCTCCTGGAACCAGCTTCTTAATGTAGATTGGACCTGAGGTATAAGGTGTACTTAATTGCAATGTTGAATATACTGGCGTGTCAGCTTCATGGTGAACAAGAACCTACAGTTCGCAAAATGCGGAGGAGTACTATCACAGTGCTTAAATAGCTCGTAAATAACAAGCCCTTACCACATAAGTTAGGGAAGTGCTCTGGTTATTGGGCCGTCTTCAGCTCGGTGTCGTCTCAAAGAGAACTGGGAACAGCTATAAACTTTGTCAAGTCCCGGTTGTTCGAAAAACCCGATAACTCCAAAACAGAGGTTTTTATCTCTCGTTGAAAATGTCCTTACAAAGTAAAGTTTAGCTAAAGGTGATGGGAAGATTTAATTCCAAGCGAAAGAGTAAAACTCTTTTCATTAAAATTTCAATCAATATTTAGCCCAAAAGTTTGTGCTTAAACCATGTATTAGCTTCTCGTTCTTTGAACAACTGATCCGTGGCTATTGCAAAAGCCATGTTTAAAAGCAAAAATAAGGAGGGAAATTCAGACGAAGCCAACCTTCTTTGTTCTGTTTAAATAGTGTGAGCAATAGAAAGTTCCTGGAGGGTTCTCATTCCAAGTTCAATCCATACCTCCATTGTCTCCTCCCGTCAAGCTCATGCCCAGTCCACTCTGGCCTTTCGCTAAATATACCTCAAATGGTAGATCGTCCATACTGTAATCTGTAAAATGCAAGAGTTGTGTATCACTTTGGCAGTGACAAGCACCCTGAAATCTCTTTCGCTTTTAAGTATTTAAATAACACAGTACATTTAATGTTGAACTGTTGAATAACGCCGTACATTGAGTATCATCATCATCATCATCATCATCATCGTCATCATCATCATCATTAATATCCATTGCTATTATTATTTATATAAAACATCTTTGAAATAATTATCCCTTCAAAACTCCAATTAATGTTATTACACTTTATGCTATCTGATTCTCGCGTACTTCATATAAAAAAGCATTGTCGTGTAGTTAATCAGTTCCTACCCAGTTCTATCATCATTGGCAAAAGAGCCTTAGCTTTATAAGCGTTGCACCGACTGCTCTGAAATACCACACGTCATTCTAAAGGCTCCTTCTTACCATTATAACTGTCGGTGTGACCTTGATCGTGATACTGGTTGTAATGTACAGCTCCGTATCTTGACCCTTGAGGCGTTGGCGGTCCGCTGCTATTGCTCATGCTGTTCGTCAGGTGATCTTCAGCTGTGCATTTTTCTACGACTAGCTGAGCGATAATCGGCGAGTTTCGAAGTGTGTCAACTGCCTAAGGAAAACAGTACATCATCATATATAATAACAGCTCGACACCTTGAGAAAAATTAACCCCCGGGAGGGAGAGGGGTACTTGGGTCAACTTCTGCTGGGTTTGCCGCTGGCCATTATAATCTATTCTGTGGCAAATTATAGACCTCATCGTAGTCACTATTGGGGAAATGAAATTTTCGCGATCCCAACTTAGTCACGTTCTGTTTCTTTCTTTCTTTTTTTTTTCTGTTTGTGTTTTCTTTTTCTGTGTGCATTTACCTTATAAAACCTTTAAGTAGGTCATCCTAAAATGAATTGACACATTTGTTAAACTGAATGTAGGACACTTTACTTTTCACCTACAGTAAAAACATTCTGGTACATTTACTCCCAAAATCCTGGAAATGTGCGACCCCATTCTAGTAACTCTATTGAAAATGCAACCTCATTATAGTCAATCCAGTCGTTGTTGTTGTTATTATTATTATTATTATTATTATTATTATTATTATTATTATTATTAGCAATACAACATGATAGAAATGTATGGAACCCCAAATAGAAACTCACCCACGACCCTCCGCAATCTAGACGGACGCTCATGTTGTATTTCTTATTTCACTCACTTTGGAGGTCTTGGATGGTTGCATCTTTGATATGCCTTAATGTGACTGCGTGATGCAGTTATGAGTGTGCTAGTCATTATTTGGCTGTGTGACCGCGTGATGGGGTTCCAGTCAAAGCCCACATTTCACCCTTGCTCACCATAGAGTCTCCAGTAGCTCAGTGGTTAGAGCGTCCGTCTAGATCGCGGAGGGTCGTGGGTTCAAATCCCATCTGGAACTCGGATTTTTTTCGAGTTTCTATTTGGGTATATTTTGGGTATATTTGGTATATTTGGTATATTCAACTACTCCCTGGGGATCATCAATCTATTTAATAACTGATACGGTGCGTTTGCAGCAAAAAATTGCGTTTAGTTGATCAATAGATAACCTTTTTTTACTGACTGCTTCTCCAAGTGAAGAGTAAATTCCCTGAGGAGATTCTAGTTTCCCTGAGGATTCTAGTAGTGTTGCGGCCGCACTTGCATTAATGACCGTCATCACTCAATTGATACTATGGACAAAATTAATTTCATTCTTTACTATACTTGGGCCAAGTATAACGTCCATATAAAGGGCTAACCCGCATACGACCGCTCTCATGTGGCTTTGATAGCTCAGTTGGGAGAGCACTGCACCGGCATCGCAGAGGTCGTGGGTTCGAATCCCGCTCAGAGCCTGAAAATTTTTTTCAGGTCTCTGTTCTAGTAGTGTTGCGGCCGCACTTGCATTAATGACCGTCATCACTCAATTGCTACTATGGACAAAATTAATTTCATCCCTGAGGAGAGTTTTAATAATAATCGAAAACAAAGTATTGCTTCCTTGTCAGTGTAATTTTTCAAGGGCCGTGAAAACACTCCCAAGGCATTGTCAGCCACTGAACATCAAGTCATGTGGGACCAACATACTGGGTATGTTTGAACACAACACTGACTGAAAGAATCAATGAAGAATAAAGAATTATTGTTGAGCGGTTGCACGGACCTTAACTGTTCACTTCATCACATACCTCTTGCCTTGTAGCTCCTGTTAAATTGACACCATTAACAGCTACAATACGGTCGCTTATTCCTATTCTGCCGTCCATGGCCGCTGCGCCATCTGGGTTAATGGTTTTCACGAAAATTCCTCCAAAATCTGGGCCACCCTGACAGAAGACGATACGAGAATGGCGACGATATTAACAATAAATAATTTATTCGGGCGAGGGTATGGATAATGAATGTATGCTTTTGAAAAAAAGATAAATAGAGGGAATCATCACCACAACTAAATCAGAATATATACGTGAAAATTCACTAACCACAACACTGAATCCAAAAGAATGGTTGATTTTCTGTAGCTCCACAAGGATGCAATTTGGCTGCAAACAAAAAGCATTTATATTGAGAAGAGATCCAAACAACTCAAGTGTGACACATACATAAACAGACTTACAATTGTAAGAAGGGCTGATGCACGCGGGAATCATTTCAACTAGCCAGTACTTCACAATAATTTATGAGGTATCGTGCCACAGAGCCCGCAAGCAAGTTTGCAATTGGAAGGGGGGGGGGGGGGGCTCACTTCGAACGCGTTAGCGTGAGTAAACTAGGGGGGTCCGGGGTCATTCTCCCCCGAAAATATTTAAATTAAAGTCCTCTGAAATGGCTGGAAATGCATGTAAAACTAACATGGTGTGGTGAAACTTACATACTCTCAGCAATAAAAAGTGGTGTTTTAAAACAAGAATTTAATTACCTTTATAACTGGCAATTAGTTACGTATCCAAAAAGCTCATCTCGACATGCGATTGCCCTCGAGACATTGTACTGTTGAAAAGTGGGGGGGGGGGGGGGGGGCAGCCCCTCCCCCTGCGCGGTGCCTGTGCCAACAATCTTACCGATGTTCTCAGTAGTTCATCGACATCTTCCAGAGGCGGAACTTCAGGTTCCGGCTGTCTGTAGCGCTCTATAACTAGTGTAGCAGTGGCTGCTGAACGCCTCAAGAGCTCAACTGCCTGAGAAGAGAAGATGAATGACAATGGTGGGGAAAGAAGCTACTGTAAATTTAACGCAAGTGAGCTCAGTTAATGCGAACAAAAGTGAAGCAGCTTGGTTTGATGATTCTCCATGAAGCAGGCTTTCCAGGAAATGATTCATCAATGAGTAGAACGTGTTCAGAGCACGGTGAGTTTACGGCATGTGCGTATTTTCCTTAAGCTCATTCAGTTTTACGACAGCTGTTATAGAGAACAAGTGACATACACGACAAAAATCAGCGGCATGTGTTCACTTCGCAAGTATATCTCCTCATTCTAGTAGAATGATTGTCTTAAGAATGAATTGACAAAATTGTACCCGGTTCGCAATGCGGTCTGGGATTCACATTCACTCACTCAGTCAGGGTTGGTTGGCTGGCTAACTGGCCGGCTGTCTTATTGACTAACTGACTAAATTGGGCCGGAACGCTGTTTGAGTCGGCTGGAATACGGTATATTAATCAATGAATTGTCAAAACGAGAAGCATTTACTGAGTCAATACCTGTTTGCGGTTCAAGCCTTCCATTGCCACTCCATTTATTTCCACTATTCTGTCACCTGAAGGAAAAAAGAAAATACTTTCTTAAGTACAGTTCATCACCGACATTTTTGGGCAAATAATTTGTTCTATTTCGTAATCGGCTAGGCGTAAAAAAACAAAGGTCAGTTTTCTTTCCATGTTTTATCCACTTATTTCCCTTGTGAAACCTCACATATATTTGTCCATCCTTTCCCACGGTTACTAAGTTTTGTTTCTGGTTATTTAACCCACTAAACTGTTTAGTATGGCCGAAATCCTTAGCTAATACCTTCGCTAAATGTTGTCACCTGTATGTAAAACAATACGAAGAAATTTCAATTAAGTTTAATCAGCTACCAGTGTACCTATATAAAGAACCTGGATTAATTTTTTTTACCTTGTTTTTATTTCGATATTTTCGATTGTAACAACATAGCCATACCAGACAAGAAATTGAAATATTTTAAGAAACCTTTAAAGTGATAAAAGATCTGATAGGTTGAATCGAAATTATTTTGACCAATCAACGAAACAATAAACACATGAAGTCAACGCAGAATTTGATTGGCTATCTTTTCGAGTACGATTTGATTGAGAAATATCAATATCCTCTTGGCACTTACAATTCATCCAATCAGTATCCTTATATGAGAAGATAAGAAACAATCTGTGAATATATTTCCCATTGCTTGAAGCGGAGGAAAACAAGCTCCTTTAACTACGACACGGGGGTAAAGACAGAAAAATTTAAAACTGATGGGATATGACCCACGCAAACTGACGTATAGCAGAAAGCACCACAAGGTAGGGCGTATTTTATTTGCTTTTTCGCCTCCTGGATTTAATTAGTTTTATTTTTAATGAAAAGAAACGATTCTTTCACGTTATTGACCGAGCTTAACGCTGAAAATTCTCGAAATACCAACCATTTCGTATTTTGCCCGATGCCTCTGCCGCTCCACCAGGAAGTAGAGACTTCACGTAAATTCCCTCGAGTTCTGGTCCACCCTGGGTAAAAATCATAACAAGGATATACGCAATAAGAAGCGAAAACCTTTCAACTTATCAGCTACATGCTTTAAGTCGGCAAGAAAGCGAAACTGGTTCAAAACTTTTAGGTATGTTGATGGCACCAAGTCAAAACAGTGTTAAGAAATCAACTCCAACGACGACATTAAATTAAACAGTGAAAATGTACAGGATGGAGAAGAAACGTTTTAGTAAACCAGCGCCTTCGCGATTAAAAACATTGTTACGGACAGAACTCAAAAACGAGTTTTGTTATATTCCTCGAAAATATGATTTATTTATACCGTGCAAAAACGAATTGAAATTAAGAGACCTTACTGGAACCCCGCTGATCAATAAAAAAAACTTTGGCGTCCCAAATTACACTTTCTTTTAAAAACAAGAATCCATTTAAATATTATCGTCATCCTACGGAATGCACTTCTTAAGTTTTAAAAATATTTTATCGATAACAAACTTTAAATTTTTGCTAAATCACGAGGAAAAAGACCTCTTTACGTGCCGAGCTGTTAGATTCTACAGTGCTTTTACGGTTGTTATGTTCTGCTCGCCGGAAATCTAATTTGAAGTTTTCGCCGTTTGTATTAAGCACAAAGCACGTTGTCTGAATTATTTAAAACTTGGATGGGGTTCATCTGCACCTGTGCGACTCAGATCACGAATTCGATCGATCGAGGAAACGATCGATCGAGGAAACGAAACACTATTCAAAGAAATTATCTCTGACACACGCGCTAATGGTCAGTACGCAGAAAATAGCCTTTTGCTATCTTGCAATTGACTAATGTATTCGGAGATGATAAGCGTTCTTGAAGACCACATATTCAATTATTGTTTCGGTTGTTATGTTTTCTATTTACGATAATTGAAACGAGGAAGAATGGAGTTCAGCCTCGATTCTAAAGAAGAAAATGCAACACTCTGTTATAACTTAATCATGTGACACAAGAAAGACAAATTCCGAAACTGATTTATATTTCCGATACATTTTAGTATTGAAAACGTTTGTCCAAGGAAACGGCAGAGTGTATTTTGCAATGAAAATATAATTTAAAGGGCGCCGTTCTAAGTTAATATATTTAACGTCATTTGAGATAAGGCATCTTTCAGGTGTCTCCAAAAAGATCACGTTTAATTAAACATAACGTCCTTTTTCGTTGGTGAAATTAGGCTTTCACCCAAAAAGAAGGAACTGCTACAAAAGAGACATGTTAGGGATTATTGTGGCATATTTATAATTTCACTTTGTCTTTCTGTCAAATAACAAAATAAAAATTTCATGCTGAAAGCACAGAGTTATCTTATTTGGAGTCGTTATACACGAAGACAATTTTCATGTTTTTGTTAGGGCAAAGCGATTAAATAAAGACTGGGAGACGTTCTTAAAAACGTTTCAAAATTAAGGATTATCTTACCGTAACATTTAAACCGAAACTTCCATTGAGTTTAGGAATTTCGATGGGAATGTAATCCTGAAAGAAATGTGACAATTAGTGAACTTAATGCTCAAAAATTATTTTTGCAGGGTTACTAAAAGCCACATTATACTCTGGACAATGGACAATGGACTCTAATCTATGAAGATATCTTTAAGATTTTAGTGGACGGAGGATTCCAGAGTCGTAGCCTCTATTGAAATGTCAGCTTTGAAACATGTATGACTACCACATCACCTTGCTTACTGACAGGATACCACACTGAAAGATCTCAGGACAATTTAATCGCTTTTATGATTGTGGTATTTGACTGATAGGAAGTTTTAAAGATTATATTTTATCAGAGGTTAAACCACTACTTGAAATGTATTTCTTTTTGTCGTTGGTTACGTCTGAACTTCCTTAGTTTAAAATACCGAAATAGCTGATTTTGTTCCGTTTCAGTACTCAGTTGTTGCGCCCAAAGCCCCTTTACATGCCATTTAACTTGTGAAGGCCCAATGTGACAACTGGCGACGTTGGAATAAAGCAATTCAATCTTGCTTTACAATCGATGATTGATGGAGAACAACAAGGAAGTCGCCAGTGCGTCTTGTTTTCACCATGTTGCTCACATACGGATCTTTAAAGTCTCGAAACTTGTTCCAGGAAACAGACTGAGCTCGAACCATCATTATGAGAGACATAAATTCCTGATACATTGAGTTTATTTTCACTATATTACGTTTCTTACATAAGAACACACTTAATAAAAGCCCAGTTTCCAAGATTACTATTTCTCATACCAGACTATACCCTGTATTGACATTATGATGGACCTTTGCTATGAAAAAGTACTCAAATCCTACTAGAAAATTCACAACACTCGGCTTCTATGCATGTATAGTCTGGGCACTCTTCTCGTTGGCTGAAGTAAGCAGTAAGGCAATGTTAAAAACTACATTTAGCAGTAATAGTTAGTTATTCAACATTAAATTTTCTCATCTATGTCGAGGTCGGATTGTTTGATATCAGTAAAACACGGCATTCGCCTACCCTTTCCAACCTTGTCCTTTAAAATAACTGAGGACAGGAGAATTACACTTGATATTTATAATAAAATGGTTATTCAATCTTGCAATATCTGAGCAGAATAAACTAGATACTGTTTAAAACCTATCGTGCGAATTCCCTTCATCATTTGTACGTCAAGATTTATTGCTTTTTGGCTTCATCGTTTGAGATATGTAACTTAACTATCACAAGGACCTTCCGAAGTTAAACTTTGTCACTGCATTATAACCAGTTACTGTTACAGTTACCATCTCAATTTCTAAAACGCCGCCGATTGTTTTCACCACCTCATATATTCACTTTCACATAAGATTGTTTTTCTTAAATACCTCTTACTAACCGAGTTCGAGGTCCGTACTGTAAGTTACGGACCGAGTTTTTTTTTCCGTTGATTTAAG
The DNA here is from genome assembly GCA_016490735.1 of Pachyseris speciosa. Lineage (NCBI taxonomy): Eukaryota > Metazoa > Cnidaria > Anthozoa > Scleractinia > Pachyseridae > Pachyseris > Pachyseris speciosa. The sequence continues at coordinate 316,530 of JAEMWC010000338.1, read as the reverse complement.
GCCCAAGCGCGAAGTTAAGCGTGCGGGCCATAAATTAATGGGAAAAAAAGAGGATCCGTAACTTACCGAAGGGACCAAGAAAACGAGGTTAGTAAGATATTTATTATATCTGTGAGGTTAATCCGGCGCGCGGGAAAGAAAACTAGTTGAAGTCAAGCGGGCCGTACTGTAGAATACGGTAAGCAAATTTGACCAATCACAGCGCGCGTACTAAGTGAGAGATATAATAATTAGTTTTATACCGTACAGATAGTTATTGGTCACATCGCATTACACAGTGGTTTCTTTCTGAACCTTAGCAGGGTTGGTTGTTGTGTACATTGGGCATTCAATTTCACTACTGTTACCCTCCTGAACATCCACAGCCGCACCCCTAACACAACTTTTTGCTACACCTTTCCCTCCATTAAATTGGCAGTTAGCTTCCTCACTTTCTATTTGTTGCTCTCCGACTTCAATGTTTTTAACTTGCGCGTTTGTACCTCCATCGCCGCACTCGTTGATCCCACCAGCCTCTAAAGGCTCATTATTTTTGCAAAGTTTATCCGGGCTGATATCAACTTCCAATTCACTATTTAAGTGAACTTTACCTTCAAATTCGTTAGTGTTTTTCTCGAGCTTTCCTAAATCTGCTTCCTTAATTTCGAACTCCAATAGCTTACCCTTAGAGACACTAACCCCACGGGGTTCCTCGAAGGGTGGTTCGTAAAAACCAGCAGATTCAGGGGTTGGGGATTTTCTCAACAACAACAAACTCTCCATTTCCTCCCTCATGGCTTCTATTTCACCCGTATTAAAAGATCCCGAAGTTATCTCACTAAACTCAGAATCAAAATCACTTTCACAACAAGACGACTCCGATTCGTCAGAGCGTTTTAGCTTTGAAGGACTGGGAGAGAAAAGAAAAGATTGAATCTTACGAAAAAACCCAACCACGTCGGAATCTTCAATTTGTGTGGTTTTCTGCTCCAGCAATGTCGCCTGTTCGTCTATCGGGGGCTCTTCGCTTTGGTATATTCCTTCAGAAACATTTCTCTTTTCTTGACTATCATCCCCTGTTGCAGTTTGTTGCTCTAACTTATAAACCCCTGAAAAATGCAAATCGCTCTTGGAGGCTTCGTCACCCCGGCTTATTATTGCGACATGCTCATCACGTCTCTCTTGAAACCTCCCAAAGAAGGGGATTGCAATCTTTGTGGCTGCCTTTGTCTTAGCACTTTCCCTGATCTGAGCTGAAACAGCCTCAATATTATCTTTCTCTGAATATTTTGGTTCGCCCACGGACGTTTGACCCTCCCCGGTGACGTGCCGACAAGCTCATCGCCTTTCCCTGTTAACCTTTCACGAGAAGCATTTTCATTCATCATTGCTTTCTTTCTCATAGCTCTTTGTCTTATTTGAGCAGACACAGCAGCTGGATTTGCCTCCAAAGGAACTGCAGTGTCTGATTTGGCTTTGTCTATGCTTAAAGTACTCACTGAAACTATGTCTTCAATCTGGTGACTTTGACTTGGTACAAACTGCTGATGCATCGAAGAATACTGCGATTCTAGTGACGGCTGGCGGTGCATCATGGGCTGCATCTGCTGCTGTCTATTCGGCTGATAAAAGGCTGACGCGGACTGGGACCCAGGCATCGCTGGCTTACCGTTAGGAGTGGCAGGAGCGGCTACACAGCTCTCGATTAGCATGGTGCACACATAAGGTGCTGTCCGTAAGATATTAACAGCCTGAAAAAAAAATATTATTTCTACTTCTGGTCTTCATATAAATAAAAGAAACGAATTGATAATTTGAAAATCTAATAAAAATCATACCGTCCACATTGTATTGAACACTTCTGTCAGTAAACATAAGGGTAAATGTATACGCAAAATGAGTTACCTCTTGCCTTGACAGACCCTCCAGACTTTGGCCATTTATTTCTAGAATTCTATCACCTGTAACAAACATTTACCGTAGAGATATTTCAGATATTGTTCATATGACAAGTTGCCTTGTAGTGTTTTGATCCCTTCGAAAACTGAATGCAAGTTATTTTTATTGTTATTGACATCATCAACGTCATTGTCAACCTCGTCGTCGTCTTCAGCATCGTTATCTTCATTGTCATCGTAATCGTTATTATTATTGCTATTTGTCAGGTTCCTGTAATTGTACGGTTTTTCGTTCTTTAGAAAAACAGAGGTACATTCTTCCACAACAGTGGAATAGTTAATTGAAAGTAAACATCTCAACTGAAAGAAAGTGAACAATGATTCTTCGCAAGATCATGAAGTCTCACATACATCCTGCTGTGATCGGTTATGAATGGCAAACGCTACCATTGGAATTCTCGTTACAAGTTTATAAGAGGGCTTCCTATCCTACAGTTGATTAAACGTACCCTGAGAATTAATGAAGGAGCATAATATGTTTGGTGTTAAATGCTGCATGAGGAGCTTCACCTAAGTAAGTTCAATTATCATATGACTCGTACCGCCCCCGCCCCATATGAGGGCCGTACGCATTAGCGCGAATAGGGCCGGAAAAAGCCGTACGGCCCTGTTAGGGATACGTACGGCCTCGAGCGGTACGATTTTAGAGGATTTCGTCACGTCTAACCATGTAAGTTTATTTTACAACCAGAAAGCAAATGCAAACGACATATTAGATCAATTTTCTATGCAATTTTGTCTATTTTTTTTTTAAACTTCATCTTCTACGTGCTCATGAGTCTAAAGAGGCCATATGATAAAACACTTATTGACTGAGTCAGGTCGGGCCGGACGGGAAAATATTTGGCTCTCGGTCATGGCGTGCGGATCGAGCGCAGCGAGGTCCGTGCGCCATGACCTCGGGCCAAATATTTTTCCATCCGGCCCTCCCACTCAGTCAATAAGTACATAATCTTATATAATGACAGCCTGGGAGCATTGAAGCTTACCGATGTTGATTTTGCCACTGAGGGATGCCGGTCCTTCAGGAGCCATAGTCTTGACGTAAATACCACCCAACTCAATGCCACCCTGCGTAAAGAGACGGTAGGTTTTGATCAAGTTTGGCGTGTGGTGGTAGACTGGAAAAGAGCACATTGTGGTGGATTTTGAATATAACAACTTTATTGCATTACTCACAATTATATTGAGACCGAGACTTCCATCAACTTTCTGAAGCTGAACAGGATGGACGCTGACCTGGATTTAAAAAATAAGACGAAACACGGGGGAACAAATTGGTAAATAAAACAATTTACCTACTGCCTGAGAAAGGATTTAAATACGCGTGGACACCTTCCAGTTTGTCCTTTTTTTTTTACTATGGAATGGAGTAATATAAATTCTTTTCTTTCAGGAACTGCGATTTAAACAATCAAGTTGTCGTAAAATGTGGCCGTCAGAGTGTTGTCCTGATAAATACTCTTTTAGTGACTGTTACAGAAGTTTGGACCACGTGAACACCTGTGTCACGTGGATTTCTTGAGTAGGCACTTTATTGTAAAGAATTATGACCTCATTGTGAATAATACCGATAGCAACGTCACCTCATCGACCAATCAGGTCCATAACTTAAAGGGGTACTGTTTCGGCAATTCTTGTCATATGTTTGTTCAAATGGTGAAGACGTTTTCCCTTTTTAAAACGAAGAGGTAAATTTTAAATGATTTGTCGGAAGGAAAATAAATGAGTATCATTTTATGGTGATTTTTTCCACACACAATGACAAAACTTGAAAAAGTCAAGCGCGGCCATAGACAACCGCAAATAACTTCAATGCACATAACAAGTACGATATTACTCACGTAAGAAGGCTGCAAAAAAATTCCAAAAGAATCTAAATTGCGCGTCAGTGCACCTTTAAAAGTTGATATTATCCACGGAAAAGATACTAAACCTACTTGATGTTTAAGAACCCGCTTTAAAGGTTGCCCAATGTCAGTACGAACTGTATCCATCCGAGCGATTGTAGTTTACCAACTTACAGTATGACATTTTGGGTTAAAACCTGCTGTCATGTCAAGATTATTCTTGATGTGTGTCCATATCATCGTATTCACACGGCTGTAACCTCATGTTGATGTTGACCCACTGACTAAATTAGAGTTTAGGTGTAAACCCCCCTGATGAGCTCATTTAGCTCTTGGGGCAAAGGTATGTACGTAAATATGTTTAAATAAATAAATAAATAGATAAATAATAATAATAATAATAATAATAATAATAATAATAATCACAGACAAGTAAAAACTAGCGATATAATGTTCCGACGTTTCGGCGACCTCATGACGCCATTCTCAAGGAATGAATAATACAAGTGAGTTCAACGGAGTTAGATCATAGATTTACATTAATGGGGTTAATTTAAATAAATACTTTGGCGTGGATCGAATCTGTTTGTGCATTCAAGCGTGGTCTTAATTGTTTGATGTACAGCATTTCGTTAATTAAACAATCAAATTTGTTTCTGCATTTTTTTCAGTACTTTGAAACAACTAAGGAGGTCTTCAGGCACTGCGCTTGCGTGATCATTATCATAATGTTTCCGCACAGAGGATGAAGTGCTGTTGTGGCCAACGACGCGTGCATGCAGATGTCCAAGAGTATAACCAACATAGCTACCCGTATCGCACAAGTTACATTGAAAGCGGTAAACTACGCACTGTTGGTTAACTAGCTGTAGTTTAGGCTCAAATTCTTGAAGGTCTTGGCCAATTTTGCGACTAACAAATTCGGGTTGGATTGTGGTATGGAGCTTAAGACTAAGGTCTTTCAACTGAGTCTTAACAATGTCAGCGGAATCTTTATCCTTAAAAGGAATGATCACTCGGGTCACGTCATTTTCCACGGTGCGGTGTCTGCTGGTCAGCAACGCTCGAGTTGATAAAGGCGTTAATGGTGGAGTTGATAAGGTGTAGCGGGTACTTTAGGCGCCAAAGTATTTATTAAGCGGCCGTCGCTTAGCGACGAGCCGCTTCTTAAATTACCCGTTTTTTTTTTTTTTAGTTTTTTTTGTCGTGGTGTCCGCCGAGAGGCCCGTGCCCCTCTCGGCCAGAGGAAGAAACAATGTCATAAGTAAAGAGATAAATATTCTAATTGCGGCGCCGCGACTTGAACTCGCGACCTTCGGATCCCAATCTCGGTCCCTTATCCGATTGCGCTGAGGAGACATTTCTTGCGGTTGTTAAAGAATTTTGTAGTAAATAAAGTCATTAGGTCGGTCACGCATCGTCCCTTTAAAAGCCTTTCAATGCTCAAGGGTTACAGAGGAAAGAAATGTTTTGTCAGAATAGAATTACTCCAATGTACATCCAGTAGCAAAGGAATTTATTTGAAAGCGTTTATTTTGAGTAGCATTTCACAACACAGATGACTTAACGAAAGCTATTCGGAAGACCGTAAATGTTTTTAGACTGAACTTGTAGATTTTGGTGGCCATAAAATACAGGGGTCAGAGTCGGAAATGGCGAAATCCTTTCAAAAAGAAATGTTTAGTCAGAATTATAGGAAATGAATTTATTTGAGCGTTCCTTTTGACCCGGTTTTAAAGATAAACAAATATTGACCGCAACATTCATTAGTAGAATTGAGATTTCGGTTATCGTCGAGAAACTGGTCAACGGATCGAAGACGCAGATTTATACCAAATTGTTCGCTTTCTTTGAAATTGTCAAACAAATCGAAGTGCAGTGTTTTGTGAAGCTTCAGCTGGCCTTGGTTTCTCGCGTAGCGAATATCCATAGAATCGGTTGAGTACTTTTCCGTGTTAAATTGCAAAATAGGGTTACAGCTTAAGGGTTGACAAAAGAAAAAAGAAAAACAAGTGAAAAGGAATAGAAAAAAAAAAAAAAGAGATCAAAGAAAAAACGAACTTCACTTGACGGAGGCTGGAACCATCGACCCTAAGTTGTCATTACAATGCGAAAAGAACATGCTATCCCACCAGGCCACCAAAGTCTTCCTTAAACCCACGGTCAAATTTTAAATACTTTATCATTCGGAGTGACGAATTGACTGTCATGCTAACTGAAAGGTGACAAAAATTGAATTACGATCAACTTGAACTTATCCTGTGCATTAATCCGGCTCGGATGGTCAAAAAGGCCGCTTCTAATTCTCGCAGAATTTCTTGTTTAAATTAACCCCATTAATGTAAATCTAAGATCTAACTCCGTTGAACTCGCTTGTATTATTCATTCCTTGAGCATGGCGTCATGAGGTCGCCGAAACGTCGGAACATTATATCGCTAGTTTTTACTTGCCTGTGTATTTCTAAAGCATTAATAATAATAATAATAATAATAATAATAATAATAATAATAATAATAATAATTTTTTGTTTATATTACAGTGCAACGACTTCAACCGGGGCCACCCGAGGTTTTCTAACAAATGAAAAGGTGATTCTTTAACAAAGAATTTCGACTTTGGTATTCCAACCACGCTTGCAACTCGTCAAGATACAGCTCCAGATTATCTTATAGCAAGGCGAATGACAAGAATTTCTGCGGCTAAAATAATCTGCATCCATAAAAAGCCGATAAAAAGTCAATCTCCACGCAACGCGACTCATTTCAGAGGCCAACTTTAATTTTTCAGCTACCTGATATCTTTCGTTTCTTTGACTTTCTCTTTGGCGGATCACTTTCGGCTCCAGCTGTGTTTTGTACTATCGAAACGCCGCCTCCTTCACAAACGCTTTGCTCACAAAAAGTGTTTCTGCTATGTGATTCAAAGACAGACCTGACGTTGCACACACAAAAACCCTCCATCTCAGCGGTGTCTGACATTCGCAGACTGCAGATTGCAGACTCAGACTACAGACTACAGACTGCAGACTACAGACTACAGACTACAGACTACAGACTACAGACTACAGACTACAGACAACAGACTGCAGACTATAGTTTTGTTTCCCAGTGACTTTAAATTAAAGCGGTTTCCTAAGAAAGCCTTGTACATTTTCACGTAAAAAAAGAATCGTAGGAAGTTAGAGGCGGCGTAAACCGGAAGTGGCGTTGGATTTTTACTTTTGACCGCTGTGAAACTCTTCTAACCGACTGCAGGCTTTTTTCCCGCGCTCAGCTTGAGATTATTGTTGAGTTACTTTTGTAGAATTTTGACATTTAGCCGATCAGTAAATGCGTAAACCACTCCAAATGTCTTCGGCTGAACAGAAGTTTCCATAACTTTCAAGAATGTAAAAAAAAACTCACCTGGAATCGGTCGCCATAATTCAACACGATCTCAAGCTCAAGGCGATGTCAGCTGAGCGCGGGAAAAAAGCCGATGACGTCAGTGTTAGTGGCCTGCAGTCGGTTAGAAGAGTTTCATAGCGGTCAAACGTAAAAATCCAACGCCACTTCTGGTACTTCCTAAGATTCTTTTTTTACACGAAAATGTACAAGGCTTCCGTAAGAAACCGCTCTGATTAAAAATCACTGGAAAACAAAACTATAGTCTACAGTCAACAGTCTGTAGTCTGCAGTCTGCAGTCTGCAGTCTGCAGTCTGCAATCTGCAGTCTGCAGTCTGCAGTCTGCAGTCTGCAGTCTGCAATCTGCAGTCTGCAGTCTGCAAATGTCAGACACCGCCATCTCAGTGAAATTGGAAATGACTTCGTCATTAAACCTGATCCCAACGACGATCGAACATGGCCGTGAAACTGACACGAAATGAACAGGACTATTGTCATGGAAACATTTGGTTGACGTCCACCAAAAATGGGAAAAAAAAAATCGTTGGAGGGCGCGTGTGACTGGTAACCGCTGTAACTTGTATTTTTAAGCCGTGAGAACAGACGCAACAGATTCAAAATTTCATCACTAAATAGTTTGAAGCGGCTGCATTTGATTTTTCGCCTGTGTGCACAGTTTACTGAAGTCAATAAATGGACTTTGATTACCACAGCGGCCTTTTGTCGAAAGAATTTGAATCGATAGCGAAAGATGTCTGAGCGACTGAAGTCCAAAACAAAAATCGACCCAATATGTTTTTCAAAGCCTTTGTGGTTTGCGTGACCGTTGGTATGTTTTTCATTGCTGATATATTCGTTGCGGATTTCACAAGATTCACATTTGCCGGCTTCCACTTTTCACTATGCACTTTTTTATGAGGTTCGTTGTTTGGAATAAAGGGCATTTCTTACTTTCAAATTGTTTTTAACTTTCGGCAGGTCAGTAAATGCCGCAGTTTATTCGCGGCCGCTTCAAAATATAATTTTTTTCGGTGACATTTTGGATCTGTCGACGCGTCTGTTTCCACCGCCAAGTTAAATTTAAATTTGAATTTCATTGGCTTTGAAAACCACAAAGTCGAAATTCTTTGTTAACGAATCTGTCGCTGATTGGTTAAAAAACCTCGGGTGGCCCCGGTTGAAGTCGTTGCATATTAAAAACAATAAAAAATAATACCTATTTACACAATATATAACTATTAATAATAATAACAATAATAATAATAATAATAATAATAACAATAATAATAATAATTTTAATAAGAACATTTATTTGTCTTCTACTAAATTCATGATCAGGCGATTTTGTTGTTTGGCAGACCTGCACTGGTTGATCTTCTTGCACGGGGCATGTTGATCCATTCAAATGTATCGCGGGCCCTATTCCAGGCGGTTGTATCACCGCTGAGTCTTGTCCAGGTTTGGCCGCTGCGGATGCTGGTATTTCACTCGTTATCGAGTCGGTTTCGTCTGTTTTTACAACACCGTTCATCCTCACAACTGTGTGATAACAAAAATGTGGAATTAGATGTAGCTCGCGAAAGACACTGCTTTGGGACCGATTTTTCAACGGGAAAGTTTGTGGTGCACATTTTGCAGTTGTACCAATTTTTACAATAAACTCAGAGGAAAATAATATTTTTTAAAATTGCTGGCTTCAAGAAAGGTTCGTTTATCTTATTTTTCTTATCATTGAAGATATAAACTTAATGGCTTGGTTTGAGAAGCGAATCACTGGGGGCTAAAAATGTAAACGTGCTAATTGTATGCACTGATAAACGCAGCCCTGCGGATTGATTAATATTATTTTCTTATCCTCACAAAGTGGTCCAGTTCTTATCGTTAGGAAATGATTCGGTATGGCAGGCTGAGACTGAGTGTGTTTCGCAGCTACAGTAAAGAAAAGATTGCTATGGTGTTGGAAGGAAAATTTACTTAAAGAATACCTAAAATTAAGAGCTTATCTTTACTGTAAACAGTAGTGAAAAAATTCGCTTCACCTCCGTCTTTGGGATACTCCTTCAGATTAGACAGCCTCATCCCCATCATCATTTGAAACTTGTAGAACGATGTACACATTTTCAGCAAATACCTCGACCTTTTCAATGAACAGACAACAAAAGTGAGATAAAAGTAATAATCGACCTACCGGGAGGAATATTCAAACAGAATTTAGGTCACTTATGAATTATTGTATAAATATGTGGCTGAGTTCAATACGTTTCGAGCAAACAGTCTTGTCAACTGGTGTGGATAGTTCAAATCTTTCTCACCAAAATACGAAGCAAATGAGGAGGAGAAAAATTTCCCTTCCTGCCAAAAGCATAGTCACTATCCTTCCGATTCAACCGGAAGATTTACAGGGCGTAGAAATATTAAGGAAGCAGTCGGTTTCTACTAGCAACCTTTGGGGCTTTAAAGAATTATGTCATTTTTCAAACGACCGTCGCGCCTCCGACAATATTAGACCGAACGCTAAACAAGGCCATAAATAAATTCACCATCCTGTCCTTAATTATAACTTCATATTTCGTAGGCTATTTTAAACTCGTATAAACAACAACATTCAAACACCACAACCCTATGGTTGGTGGGAGTACCGCGTGTGCTAACTACTTTCCATTTCCTTCTTTTCAATTTTGTTTTTCTTCAATCAGTAGCAGCTTTGTATGAGACCTTTCTCTCTTTGCTAACGACGATATGGCCAATGTTTATTTTGGGTTGTTCCGAGGTAAGTCTTCTTCTGCTGACACCCTTGTCAGTTTTGCATTATCACTCATTAATTTGTTTTTCTTTGTTCCGTTTTGGTTTGGTTCAAAAGATGAAAAAGATCAATCAACCAATTTACATGGAAAAAGTTAGCATATGATAAATACGATCAATTAGATTAGTACTTAGATTATAGATTATATTAGATTAGATTAGTACTTGGGGAAAGCCTTTGTAGTTTGCGGACAACGCAAGAATTTAATATTCAAATCGAACCTTTTGGAGTCGTCTACAACCCGAAGGGATGCGGATGCCCCCTCTTCCCCCACCCCCAAGGGTATTAAGACCCTGACGAGCTATGGGCTATGATGATTTCCAGCCGGCTACGGCTGATTTCATTTGTCGAAACATGCTCAAACCCCAAAATTTACAGGAAAAAAGGAAATAAAAAGGAAGGCAATATATCGAGAATCTATTCAATCATTTTGATGCGTGAAGACTTACTTTTTATAGCTGCAGGTGTACAGCACCATTTTAGATGTCTCTGGATCACCATGGGCCTCGATATAAAATCTTCGCCGCTGAAAGAAAAATGGAACGAGTCATTATTAACGCAAAGTCCTTTATTTTCGACAAGGTAAAAGAGAGGAAATTTAATTGTTTGACAGGTGAAAAATTTATATGATTTTCTGGCTTCGATGCCGGCTGGCTTCACTTGATAATTTTTATACTGGCAAAAATTGATTGAGACTGTTTTGTCAGATCCAAATTGGTTTTCCCAAATGAATCTCTGTCCAAAAATATTAGCTCGAATTATTTTATTGTAAACTAGCGTTATTAAAGTAGCAGAATGAGCTCACAGAGAGCTGACTCTTTCTGGGTCAGTGTCAAATTACAAAACATTTTGAAAACGTTTACTGGAGGGGAAAGGTAAGACTAGAATACTGGACAACATGCTAAGGACTTCATAGGGAATTAATTATTACTATATCAAGAGACTGATCCTTTCTCCTCACCTGCCTGTTTTCATATTTGATTCTTCGATCTCCTACACTAGTCACGTGACTGCGTATATTTGTTAACTGATCAGTAGTTGGATGGGTTGACATAGGAAGGGATGATGTGATTGAATAGGGACGGGTGGTGTTAATTAACACGTATATAATAGCCAAGTACAGACGTCTACAGTCAATGCATTAAACTTACGTGAAAAGCCATCCTTTTAATATTTTGCCAAGGATGACGAAAGGTCGGACTCTTGACGATTCCTCTCTCCTTCAACAAAAACACCGATGTTTACCAGCAGAATATGATAATTCTATCAGCTTAGCCACTTATGCCCAGAACTGCGCGTTAACTCTGAATAAGGGTACTTCGTGTTACTCTGAGTTATTTACAATTCCATATACTTCATGTTCAGTTGGATGGAATTCAGTGCTTGTGTTTAACGGTGACGATAGCGTTAGGAGAAACCCAGTTTTGATGTCTATCAGATCATGGGAATGAGTCTCGCTCAGTATCGTACATTTTTTGACATATCTCTTCTCAGCCTGGTATAAAATAGCCTCCTTCGAAGACGTCTTTGGGGTTGTCACGCGTTTGTTGCCCACGAACGACTGCTAAGCTGAAATAACACTTCCGTTCGCCGCGGTAGGCCAATCATAGTTCGTTTACCAATTTATGGAAAGTAGGACTTCGACCCCGGGATTATTTACACAGCCGATGCACATGAATCGGGTTATTGGTTATTGCTCGTTATTGGTTTCTTCAAAACAAAGGCTAACCGACGACGAACGGAAGTGGCAGTTCAGTTCAGCAGACGTTCGTGGGCAAGGAACGCGTGACGAGCCCTAAGACGTCTGCGAAGGAGGCTAGATATCTAGGTATAGGTATATCTGCCTCTCTATCGTCGTTGTTGCTAAGTTTTTTTCTTATATAGTTCCCTACATTCCTTGTTTTCTGTTCGCTATACGATACTCCCCATTAACATCAACATTCTGTTAACCTGAGAAATAGCCATGCATATAGAGTAAGATAGTCCCTCAAGTGAGCTGTTACAATCTCAGTGCTTGAAAACTATGAATAGGCCAAAAAAGTGGATTTCTACTGTATAGGAGAAATGGCCATATTCTTCAGATTTGATCATGACCTGGACAGGTGACTTTACAAAGACCAAGCGCGTTAATTGTCTTACCTCGTAAACAATGAGACCTCTCACGCTTATGCCTAAGCTATATCCGCCTCTCTTGTCCTTCTTGTACTGTAAACGCAACACAGTATAATTCCATTTTTTTTTCCTTTTTTTCTTATGGTTAATGAAAATATATTTTCTTTCTCACTCTGGAAGCCAGTAAAGAAACTGAGAGTGTGGGTTCTAACTATAAGTGATAACAAAGCCAAATTGATTATTTGAGATTACAGCATACCCACAGAATACAATGCAATGTAAGAAATACAATAGAGTATGGACTACCGCATTTGGAAGGCTCGCGATTCGAACAGAAGAAATGGCCAGTGCTACTGGTAAATGTTAACATCGTTCATACATCAGGAGTTTTCAGAATTCCTTGCATTTTTACCTTGCATACAATTTTTAAAAAAGATAGGTTTTTACCTTTGACACTTTGTTGAATATAATTCCATACTCCTGCAGTTTCTGTGCTTCCTGATGAACATGAAAAAGAGTTTTATCGAAAATGCAGAAATGGAGCTAAGTTTTCTAAACTATACACAGCCAGACCCAGCTCTGAAACACGATAACCGGTTAGCTTTCTTCGTAGTTTTCCACATTGTCTAAAAGCAATTTTTGCCACGAGTTTGTCCACTCGAAAAATTAAATCTTGTCCGTTTTTCTCCATAAACACCAGGGACCGGTTCCTGAAAGGTGTAATAACTCTATTTCAGGGACAAATCTGCCTTAATACAGGAATACCTTTTGGAATAAGGAAGATTTATCCCAGGAATAGAGTTATTAAACCTTTCAGGAACCGGCCCCTGTTTGATCTGCTCAAAAATAATGCTTCATGAGTTCATGGCCTGTCCTCAATCTTCAAACAGTCAAATCAGATCCTTCTTTAATTTTAGACTTGCAGATGGAGAGGTCTATATAGCTACCTCAATACCAAAGCACTCGCCTCTTGCTTTAGGTAGAATATTGCACCAACCTTCAGGTACTCTATTTCTGCCTGTGCATCACTAAGACCAGTGTGAGTCTTGTGCATCGATGGGAGCTGCTTCTTGATGGAGGAAGCTGTTAGCTTTGCGATTGCCTTGGAATGGGAATGGCATTACTGGTGAGTTCGGTTATTGGCCCACATTTTACCACTTCAATCAACTGTCATGAATAGATTGCCTCTATAATTACAAGCCCAAGACTTGACAATTACGTCATACATGATGGCTTGCTACGGACATCCATCAACTAAAGAATTCGCAGAAGGAGGGGTGGGTAGTGTAGACACGCAATCAAAAACCTACATTATTCGTCAATTTTACTTGGGAAGATTTGACGAATCGTCAGACCTAAAGTGTATGTTGTGGTTGACTACCTTAAAGGGACACTGTCATCTTCGCGCATGCGCTGGCTTTTGAAATCCAAACTTGATAAGTTCAGGCGGAATTTTCAAGTTGGAGAGCTACATGCAAAATGGCGTCGACCGTCGAAACCGGTGTTTAAGCACTCAGCGCGAAAATGGTCATTCAGTCTCCTCAAGAGAACAAAGCAAAGGGAGACAAAATGCATCAACGCATCTACAACGAGGAAAAACGTTTTCAAGGCTTGAATTCATGAGAATTCATCATCGTTTGCTGATAAACGTTTAATATATTCGCTTTAAAATTTGTATTTAGCGTAGTATTTTGAAGAAAAACCTGTATTTATCGTTGAGAGACACTGCACTGGTTGTGTTTACGCGGTGAGTACTAAATTCGCGGCATAATTTTTTCCCTGTTTACCGTCATTTGACTTCAAGGTCGTCGTTCGCAAATAAATTTACTCTCTTTTAACTTTAAAAGGGCATGTTAAGATCGACAATATGTTGAGGTATGTTGGAAAGAAAAAATTATTTATGTGAGAGGTGAGCGCTAATTTTTGGCTTCTTTTACATTTCTTGGATTTCAAATATTTGTTTACAGATAACTGTACATTCTATTAGCCTCATAAAGGCTTATTTATATAGACTTTTAAAGAAAAACAAGATATCAACGCGTTTAGGAAAATCTCTTCGTGTGAGAAATGCTGCGCATGTTAATCCATGACAGTGTCCCTTTAACTGTTCATTCAGTTTGTGTAGATGTTTTCTCTCCCCAGTTCCATTTAGGATGTTTAGCGGATAAAAAAGCACGAACATTGTGTGTTTCGATTCAACATTGACCCAACATAGAAAAGGGGGAGGTGGAAAGCATTGTAATAAGGTGAATTGTTTCAACCTTCAAAACCATGAGAAGAAAATATCCTTACAGTGGTAAAGAACTGAAGACGCTCAAAAAGAAAAACTAAACGTGAGGTAAGCCAAGTCGAAAAGATACAATGCTATAACAACGGCTAACAATGCCAACCCGGTATTTTGGTTTGGTAAATCGAGCGTTCCTTCTTTGCTGGCTTCAGTAACAAAATATATATATCTGGTTAGGGGACAATTCTGCTTTTATTGTAAGGGTACTTACCCTCTGAGGCAGATAGTGCTCGGGAACAAAATAATCGGATCCATGCAGAGTCTGATTGTAGTCGCCAACTTCCGCCTGCAGAGCATAGGAAGCTAGAAGCATAGCGGTTTCCTCGTGCACGTAAATTCCTCCCTCTAAAACATCCTTTCGCAACTGCAGGTAATACAAGTGCCGGGTGGACTGTTGTCTAAGGTGAAAACAGGTTGCAAATTAACTTGATTTACGAAGATGTTTTTACGTTAAGAACTGGCACAGAAAGTAGACTGGAGACTTACTGCAGAAGACAGATATTCTCCACATAATACTTGACTCGGAAGAAGATCGTGAAAACAAGTGAAGAATTGCACGAAACCTGAAAAATAACAACCATTGGCGGAGACAATGATGTCAAACCATTGCAATTGCACAGCTGCATAGGAACAAGTAGTAACAAGGGCAAACGCTTGCTTTGTTTGCTAGATTTTGTTCTTTTCTTTTTTAATGCTTTATTAAGACAAAGATATAATTTACATTTTGCAAAAGTAAAGACGTACATACACAGAACAATAGAGTTATACAATGTGCGAAATAATGCAATAAGTGCAAATAGCATAATATCATCTAGTTGTTTGTTTTAAGACGTAATTCAGTGAAAAGATCGTTGAGATGCGTGTTATTTGTCGCAATCAATCGCAAACTTATGTGAAATGCACTCATTATATGATTTCATTTTGATTTTCAACTGGAACAGCAAAACACCTTAACAACGCGGATTTTTAGCGGCCGTTTTAACACATGTGGTGAGTTGGCCAAATTTAGGGAACTTTGGTGTAATGTCTTGCGTTTATTATAAGCAATGCAACAGGGTCATTTTCTTGACTTACGTCGTCCTTCCATAGGTGAGGCGCAAACTTGGCAAGTTTGGACAGCTTTTCATTAAAGTCCAGGAATTCGTGTTCTCCATCTGAAACGAACATATCCTATGTCTAATGATCACACAAATAAGCTAAAACACCAATTAATTTAATGACGGTGAGCGAAACTATACGAGGCAAAATGTCACATCATTATTTTTCGCCGGCTTTAAACAGGGAAACATGAAACGCCTGGATACAGGGCCTGTCTGTTGATGATGCTAAACTCAGCCCAAGTTGCTATGTTCTTGTTTACAAGCACTAGCTCTTTCAAATCACTGAAAATCAGACAAAGTATTTTTGGCAAACTTCACTTTAGCAAAATGAATCGGACATTTTTGAACACGGAGGTAATTGCCATGTAATTCTGGACGTGGGAACGAGGTTCTGTTTGAGCCTGCCCAACAATGCTTCCCTATAAGGTGTAAATTCCTAACGGCTGACTTTTGTACCCTGGACGCACTTCGTTTTCGTTTTCTGTTTTCAAAGGCTGGCTTTGGTGGCAAAGAACGACATCATCATGTATTGTGCCCAAAGATCAATATGCCGATGAACATCACACAGTACATCAGTACTTGAACATCTTACGTTGTCCATCGAACAGGACACAGACTGCACTGATGATCTATTTAACAAACAGATTCCATGTTTCCGTGCGTCTGTTCAGTAATAGATCACAGATGACGTCAAAATGTGGTAAAAACAAAGAAGTGGCAGGCTGATGTTTTTACCACATTTTGACGTCTTCTGTGATCTGTTACTGAACAGGCGCACGGCAACATGGAATCTATTTGTTAAATAGATCATCAGTGCAGTCTGTGTCCTTAAAGAGTGGGTCGTGGTGACGTAATCTGTGCATCTGTCCTCTAATAGATCATAGCTAAGAACCAATCACAACGCGCGAACTATTCACCTTATAACATAAAAACACTTTGGGGCTGATTCAGTAAATACCGTAGCTATGCATGAATGCGTCAGTTATGTATAACTGATTTTTATAAAAAGTAGATAGTATCACCTTTTATGATCATAAGACCAAAGAATGTGGTCTCTGTAAGTCCAAGATGATCCGTGATGATATTGTACAAATCCTGGCCAGTGGCGGATGCCTGAAATGGTGACAATGAAACAGATGCACCCGTATTCTTCTAGTTAACATTTTTTTTATAGTTATTAAAGGAAAACGTCGCCTTTTTGTTATTGTGTAAAGCCAAAAAAACTCAAATTTGCATAATACTTCTCTCTTTCATGATGAACACTTGATATGGCATTCAAAGCCCAGTAACGTTCGTCATCTGTGGCTACAGATGGCTTGGAAGGTAGTAGTCAAAAAAAAGATAGCAATTTGAACAAAACTGGCTAATGTCTCGCATTCATGCCTTTTATTGATTATTTATTGTTGATTATTAGGGCCGTTTATACGAGAGAAAATAAGCCGGGGCTTACATAAGACGCGAAAGGAACCATTTATACGAGTAAAAACTCCTAGGCCAGGATAAGCCGCAGCTTGAGAAAGCCGTGAACGTAGATTTTGTACCATTTATACGGAGTGTTCGCGTCTTATGTAAGCCGTGGCCAGAGTAAGCCGCGACTTATTTTCTCTCGTATAAACGGCCCTATTGTTTCTTTGTGTGTTCTTTGTTTCTGGGTCAAATCAGTTGGTATTTTGTTCCCAGTGTTCTAAAAGCAATTTCATTGTCAAGTATTCCGAACAATTTTCACAAACGTTTTAATTGTATCCTTTTCATATATTCTTCAGTTCGTCTCATTTCATTACCACAAATTATTTATTTCTTTAAGACGCGACTGATATGGTATCAAACATCAAAGAACACTACCTGAACTCTGACATTAAGCCTCTCTCCATTCAGCAAAACGACGTTGATCAACTTGTCACCCTCGCCGATCTAAAAAGAAATAAAGAGATGCTTTTTAGCATTGAAGACTTTGTATCTCAAACCTGTGCAGAAACACTCTACGAATGCAACTGGCAATTGAAAATACGCTTGCACAAAAGAAACGTTCGCGCGATAGCAGTTCCACCCCAGTTTCACACACTATACAAAGCAGTTCTCAAATAAAAGCATCAGCAAAAAATAAAAAAGAAGAAATGAGAGCTAGATAACAAGCTGCTAACACCATAGCTTTTAAAATAAATTGAAAATAATTTTGCGTAAGGCACAAACAGTATGACCGTTAACAAACACAGCAGCTATTTCATAAACTCAAGAAGTCGATGCTGACAACAAAATACACACTTTAACAACACCACTCCCACACACACACAATAGCTAACGTTGTTTAACTAAATTAAACAAACATTTAATTGCACTAGCTCTTTAAGTCGAAAGTGCTACAGTAGTGCTGGTCGAGAGTGACTCAAACGAGGTCAAGAGTCGCGTGATTTATTGTAAATGTACAAGGTACACCACAAGCTAACAGTCATGTGTTTATACCACCTGATGGATGAAAAGGAGAAAATGAAAAATGACAAGTGCTTTTCAATGCTAACAAAAGCGGTCCTCTGTTAAGTCGTACGACGGATGAGAGCGTGAGGGAAAGAGGTGCAAGTCGTAGGATCACGTCGTAAAGTGAGTGAGAGAGAATAGAAAGTAGAACAAATAAAAGAACAAGAAAAGATGAAAGAAGAGTACCGAGACGCCTGCCTCCTCGCCCTTGTCGTCTGCTCGTCTTCCCGCCTGAGGGTAATCAGCCACATTTACAGAAGAAAATTAAATGTTATGCAATGCTTAGAGAGATGTTAAAATGAAGTATAGACCTCGTTAAGAAGACATGCAAATGACGTCTATCTAAAAAGAAACATGCAAGCGTTATAGTTTACTCCAAGAAGAACATGCAGAGAAAGCCTTTAAAGGAACCATGCAGATGACAAAACGAGCAACACATGAAAATGACTTGGAACTTGTCATGCGCAAGAGAGATGCCTACTTGAAATAGCAACAAAGGATACTGAAGGATAGTCTTTATGATACTTCAGACAAAGAGGATGGTTATTGCTTCAAAAAGGAAAGCCCTGCAGATCGATTGTAATATACCACCCAGACAGACAAAGGAGAATGTACTTGCATTAACATAAGAGGGCACTAAACAAGATGAACAGAATACTGAGTAATTCGGTCACGAAAACGTTGAGGGATACACTTCAAAGGGCACGCAGATAGGTATTTAACTTTTACGGGCATAGAGAAACCTTTTAAAAAACGTTTTTATGAGTGATGGCACGTTTCCTTTGGGGAGCGAAAATATGAATAAAAGTTAACTGAAACAGTTATGCGCACGCTATATAATACAATCATCAAGAAAAATAATATTTTAAGTACCCCAGATGCGCCATCAGTATACTAGAGCAGTTTTCAATTGGAAAGTAATTCTCGTTTCGGCCTCCGTTTTACGTAACTGCCTTTATGATCGGTTAAGAAAATTTGCCCCAGTTTCTCAACTAAAGAGAAGCAGAAAATCAAAGCCTCCTGACGTGTTTCGGCACGCATATTCTAGCGTTTTTGGCACTAGTTGTAATTTTTAATGGCTCATTACCCCGTTTGTGTGTGCTGAAATTGAACACAGCTCTCAATATGTAGTTAACACCAAAGACATTCTTTCATTGTTACTCAATTACTCTTCCAAGCTTAAAATAGAAACCAGATAATGCCTGAAACTGAACATAAGTAAATTCAAAACTTTACACGCGTATAATACAACTTAGAGAACATAAAACCCAGTTGTACCATTTAACTTCAAGGAAGCCATCGTATACCATAATTTTCATAACTCCTACACCAGCCCTCCTTATTCAAATGGCAACAAGAATACCATCCGTACGCCATTAAGTATAATCCATATGTAACCATCAAACTCCTTTAACATTAATCAAAAAATTGCACACACGAGTTTGCGAACCACTATAATATCATTCTGCTGTATGTTGGTAGTTATTTTGGAAAAGTCTAAACGACATGAAGGTAAAGCTTTTTTGTCCTACTTTCCTTACTACCTGAGAGTTTTAAAAGAACTAATGAGTGTATCTGAAATATTTCCGTATGCTGAAAAAGTATTTAATTATCGGCATTATAAAAGTACAACAAGGGAGAAGAAAAAAGTGTGCAATGTTAGGTGGCCAACGCTCCACCATTTTGGATGGAAGCCTCGTTTCCATGGAAATGTGGCCACATACCGACAAGACAACTACATGGTCAGCGTTTTCCCATGTTTTTTTTTTTTTTTTTTCAACTTCTTGACTCGCATATTTTTTGTCGACTCGAATTTGAAATCTCGAGTCGTGCCTGTTGTCACGACATCTGCTTAGTATTATATCGTGAGTGAAAATATATTTTGGAAATAATCCCAACCTATATTTTTTTTTTACCTTTGATGTATTTTACAATTTTCGACTTCAAATTCCACATGCTTCAAAAACTAAGTATTGGCAAATTGTCTCGTGTTTGAATTTGTAATTTTAAGGACCTTATTGATGGCCGTATGATGCTCTCATCTGAATTTATACTCATCTTTACAGCTGAATGGGGGCTAACGGTTACTATGAACATTCACTGGTTGGTATTCTACCAAGAAAAGAAACGAAGTCCGTAAAGTCATTAACCCTGGCCATAGCAAGTAACAAGTAGTAGCTATGCATTAAATATGAATGCAGTATCTCAGGATTGCGATTCACCTTACGATTTAGACAAAATTACATGCAAGCCCCTAATTAATTTGATATCGGTCCATCCAGGAATTTACTGAAGATCTCAGTATGGCAAAAACGCTAGAAAAACGTGGACCTAAATACGAGAAAGAGATGCTTCTAGCAATTTTTCGACTTGCGTCTGAGCTGATTTCAAGAGAATGTGTGCTTCGTACAGTACTTATATATTAGAACAGAATCATTACAAGCTGTTCAACTGTGCCCAAAGTCAGTGACTACATCAGCACTAAATTTTACAGTGAATAAACAGTAAACTGCCTTAAACAGTACGAGGAATGAGCTTTCATTAATGTCCTTGTAAGTTGCTCCTCACCGCTGACGTGAGATTTGCTGAATTAGTTTTTCGTTGACCTAAAAATATAGCTCCGAGTCAGCACGTCTTCGCTTGAGAGGATTACTCAGTTACGTACCTTAAACCGCACTTAATTTTGGTACGAAAATTTCTTAGCTGGAAGAAAAACAAATCTGATCAGCTAAAAATGCCTGGCAGTTTTAATAAGAAAGGTGGAAACATGAAATCAATAATAAATTATTGGTCGAAACTTTGCGTAGATGCATGGCGAATTTACGAGAATAAAACGAATCAGTTCCAATTCAGAATTTATCCGTCGCATAAAAGTGAAACGAAGCACATGCATTCGTTTCTTGTCTGTGAGGGTATGTAAATGTGATGACCAGTACCGACATGACAACAGTATTTTGACAGCCTTAGATGAAACGCATAGACCTGGCAGCCATTATAGGGGGTTAAAATTAACCGACATCTATCACTACAAGGAAGGAAATACTGAATACGGTGTTTTGATCACTTCCAAACAGAATAATTAAAGGGAGTGCACCAGGTTGTTGAAGACCAATTTGGTTGTAAACCCTATGTGCATTCAATTTTTTTTCAGATTAAATTACGCAAAAAATAGCATGGTGAACATGGAGTGCCAGCATACGCTGTAAAAAGTGAGAGTAAACGGATAGCTTGAGTAAAACGAAACTGAAATTCCTAGCCACATTAAACCGGGCGTTGATGTTTGAAGCCTTGACAAACATAACTTGTACTAAGATGGCATCAACGCATTTGAGAAACAAACATCAGATCGAGCTATGAGATACACCGGGTGGAACATCGCTACTGGGGAACGTTTGGATGAGATTAAAGGCAAATATCGCATTGAAACCCTACAGTTTTGGGTGGACGTGTCATGGCGCTTCACAACAAGCGGTAAAAAGCTTTCAAATAGACAAGAAAAAACCTGCTAATTCGCTGAGAAGATGTGTTCACAGCATGCGTCTATCATAATTCTACGTCTGTTCAAAATAAAGATTGCTTGCTGACAGATTTTCATCTATCAGAGGACGGAACCGATTCTGAATGCAACACCAACTCACGTGCACTACAATGTAGGAAAACCTCAAAGTACTCCCAACGAATATTTCGCTTTAACCCTTTTCCGCAACTTATGCAAATTATTGATCGCCGACGATCGATTACTTTCCGTGCTTTGTATATGGAGATAATTAACTGTATGACAGCACCAACAGCGTCAGTCACATCCTGAAATAAAGCCGTTTCCGGATTACAACCGTTTAAATGAAGTCATTGAAACGTTCCTTTGCAATTTCGAGTAAAACTCGTGCTCATGACGTTGTTGAAAGCGAGGAAATGTAGGTGAAAACCACGAATTTTCATGTGCACCAAGGACACGCAATAGACATGAAATTGTCCTCCAATTTGGTCAGCGACATAAAGCTATTGCGCCATTACTGTTGCTGCCCAAAAACCGCTCTCAGCTTAAATTCTTCACCCACAGCGTACCAAAAACAGTCATTTTGCCTTGGTTCTAGGGTTAGAAGAGAAGCACATTTGATATCACAGCTCACTAGGAAGTCACCTGTCCATCTACCGACAAGTATGAATGGCCAGGGCTCTCTACGTTCTTAACAACAGTATATAATTTTAATCACTTTCTGTCGATTTCAACGTTACCAAATGACTCCACAACAAGGACTTCAGTTTGGAATCATTCAAAACGAAAAAAACCTTAAAGGTTTAAACAGCATGCTGTTCCGAATACATTGCAGGCCTTTACAGTACGAGCCAAACGTAAACATGTGTGCCCAAAATATTTTGATAGCACTAGCCAATGACAAAACCATTTCTCTTGCTTGACTTTCATTTCTCATTTATGAATATCGTTCAGCTTACTGAGCCTTAACTCTGTAAACAGATTCAAGGCTTAGGACATTTGGAGATTAACTGAAATGTCATGTTATCAACCAAACATCCGCTTAGGTGTGTTTTCAGTCGAGAAGCAATTTGTTGCCTGAAGTTTTTTGCCTGCAATTTTCTTCTTTTTCTACGGAAAAGCGAAACTACATCGCTTACAAAAGTACAGACGAATTTACTTTTGATCTTTTTATTTATTTCTGTCGTGTGTTATAGTTCGTTCATAGCAGAACGCGGAAGATAATGGCTATCCTTCCGAGGAAAGATAAGTAGACAGTCTTGATAAGGATGGATATTCGCACTTATGTTTTTGTTATTTTTCGTTGAACAGTTATCCAAAAAAGCTCTTGATTGCTCATAAGGTTTCACAACCTTTTAAATGAAAGCATATTCTGCTTTGCATGACTACATAGTAACTAGATATACAAAATAGAGGGTTATCGTCCATACAGCACGAATAACATTAACAGCAAAAGCAACTTACCTAATGCTTTGTTAAATTTACATCTATATGCACTACACACTAATTTAAAAACTGCTAAGAGTTCTAAATTACTAGTTCAAACAATTAACTAAAGCTATCCATTTTCAAGGATTCTTTGGTACATTTTGAAAAATCCATTCAGACATCCCTTAATGAGTATCTACTGTGGATGAACTGTCTTGGTAAATGCCCGTAAGGCAGCACATCACCTCTTCAATGATGAGTCAAAATAACTCTGATGAACTGTATACTTACAACTGTCGCCGCAGAGTTCATGAGAGTAGAAGCAGCCTTTGGGTTTTACGCAAGCAGTTCGATTTTCCCCTTTATTTTCATCTCGTGTTCGCCGTCTTACTTCGAGAAACAACTGATGTTTACGAAACCAGTGTTCGCTTCTCGCTCACATTTTCGGACGCCGCCAGCCAGCCCTACGCAAACAAGAGTGACTGAAGTATCTGAAGAAACAAAAAAATCACGTATTAACGAAATGCAGAGCACACATATAGAATCCTCTGTTTAATTTTGTGCTTTTCGTCGAGTTTTAGGCTGAATTCCCAATTTTGTTGAATCATCGCAAACAGGTTTTGCCTTTGTTTTGTTTTTTCTGCTTTTATTTAATCTCGTCGAAAACATCTTGAGCATGTTCGACGCGAATTTTTCCTTCAAAATTCCGAAAGAAAGTAAATAGAACAACATATTGTGGAAGGGAAGATTACGATTTGAAGAAATTGCTCAGAGTTGTCACAATTCACGGTGCCCAAACACTCATGTTACGCCGTAGTAATGTCAAACTGAAACAAACAAGTCGAATCCTTTTCTTAAGGCGACGAAAAAGGGAGATTTTCCTAAATACGTATTCAGCGGAAGCGGAATCACCTTACCTTAGCGAAAACCGTTTTGGATTTGCGAAAATCTTGAAGTTCGCTGTTGCAATAAATTGTGTCGAACGCGATTAAATGTCGCTTTGATCTTTGAGCAAATCGATGGACTAGAGAATGGCAGGTGAGTCAAACCGAGCCTTATGCAAATTAACTGTCAAGATCTCCAAATGCATAATTTTAGCGTATGTTTAGAACCTGTTCCGGAGGCATTTAAAATCAAAACATATATTAACACGCGCGCGAATTATCCCTTCGCGCGCCAAACTTAAAAAAATGACAGGTACAAATTTGTGACCCACGCAATAATTCCATTCGCTTCTATTCCGACGAAATCAAACCATCCTTTTAGAGAGTAAATTTACATTTCTTGTCGTCAACCAAGAGTTTTATTCATCCTTTCAATTTGTGGTTAGGTATTGTGTCGGATTATTGAAATACGTTTTTCAATCACACAGTTTCGCCTACTGCGAAGATATGGTTAATTAATGGCATTTCGACCGGAATTTCAGGCTAAAGAATCCCGAAAGATGAAATCAAAATTAATCATGGAAAAATATTGAGAATAACAGAGAAGATACAAAATTCGCCAGGAAAACAAGAAGGAACTCCACTAAGTTGGAGTTTTTCACTTTGACTAAGTTTGCAGTGAAACAAATCGAGACAAAACATTTTTGAATTTGATTTGCAAGGATCTTTTATGCACTTTTTTTTCTATGAAACAAGCGTAGGAATTTCTTCCCTTATTGATCAAAGCGTAACTGTACAGTCCGCAAAATAATAATTCCAGTTCGATTGCCCTACTGCCTTAGTACGTCAAAGTGACTAGGACTACAATTATCGCTGTCAGCAAGATGCGAAAGTAATTTTTCATCAGTTAAGAAAGAAATTTAAAAAAATACCCTAAAAATAACAATTATGAATTGTAAAAAATATCATTTAAACCACCCCAGCAGAGGTTCGATATGCGTATTACTAGTTACAGAAATATAAACAAAGCTCATAACACTAAAATGGTTTGACCGTCAACAAAGCAAAATATATTGATACCTTTTTAGTTCAAACATTGTTTTGACATAATCTAAAACTTATCACTTTAGCTTGATACAAGTGAATTTGTAATTGAGCTAGAAATAATGGTCCGTGTAGTTGCGCTTGGCTTTGTTTACACTTTAGTCACCTAAACTTTCCATGCGTAAGCGCAATCCACTTAATAGAGGCCCTGCCAGGGTAAATTCCGACAAGCGACATGGCCCAAAAAGTAGCGACAGTACAGAAAATAAAATCCCGACAGGCGACATCATTCCCGGCAAAATTCCGACAGTGGCATCAAGGCCGAGAATTAGCGATTTAAACACCGACACGGGAGATTTAAAAATTCAGACCCTCCCCTGGTAGGGCCTCTTAATACGCAAAGCTAGTACAATCACGGCATTCCATGACGTTAGATAACATTTCAAATTTATTCTGAGTAATTTTGCAAGATACCATGTTAGGCTAGTAATGTAAGATACTTTTCAGCTATCTTAAAGTATTTGGTCACTTCATTACGTAATTTTTACGGCAGTAGTTTAGGCGTTTAGAGCAAGCGGTAATGTGATTCTCAAAATTATATCTAGAATTTAAGAATGAAGAACAACCAAACTCGAGCTACAAAAAGAAGTACAATTGCGGATCTGTTTCATTTCAATGCACCGTATACCTCTCAAAAAGGAGCACATAAAAGATAGGTTCTCAAACAAGTGCCAATTCATTAAGTCACTTAAAGTCTTTAGTTTTACAAACATGATGTACTGAGGTCTTTTTCCTCGTACCAAAGTACCCTTAGCTTGCAGCAGAAAAAAAGGCCACGTAATTCCTTTACCAAGCGGTAATAAAGGCGCGGGGAAAAGCTAGCAGAGACTTTACTACCATTTAGTGTAAGGTTAGAAAGCAGAGACTTTGTTAAAGTGGAGCAAACAGTACAAAAACGTTAAATTGAAAACAATTAAACCGACTTGACGCGTTTCAGACTTGTCTCATTCGTCATTGGTTACTCTACAGCCCTTAACTATTGGAATTGTAGCCAAAACAGGTAAGCATGCATTGGGGAAAAAGATTGTCTGCTTTATAATAAATGAAGATGAGAGCGATCATCGAAGTTATGAAAATCTTTTCAGGCGTTATTTTCACTACTGTTTAAGTAGTGTTCATATATAACCACGATGATCACTTCATCTTTAGTCCTTAATTCGCAGTTCAAATATATGCTATTCATATACATTCACAGCCACTTATTCATTACTCACGGGCTTATTACGAACCAACACAATGACCAGCACCCCACACTGCACCGGCATCGTAGAGGTCACGGGTTCGACTCCCGCACAAACCTGAATTTTTTTTTTCAGGCTTTATTTTGCACTTTTTTGATAACTGCGATGATCACTCTCGTCTTCATTCTTTACTCCGCAGTTCAAATACATGATTTTCATATATTCACTGAGTCATTTATAGCAAATGTTAAAGGGGCACTGCCACGCTCTTTGGCAACTTTATAAAAAGTTAGAAGGTGTCTTCGCATTAATTGAATTCCATATAAAATAATGGTCTAGTTTTGTTATTAAAGAGTATTTGAAGGTCCTGAAACTGTTTCCTGTCACCTGTTGCTACGGATGGCAAGGATGGAAATGGATTGAAACTTGAAAAATTGGCCGATGCTACGTCTTCAAAAATCATCAACGGAAATTTATTATGGTCAGCCTTCCCTAATAAAATTCATTTGATATCTTCGTCGTACATGTAGTTTTTAAAAAGCATTTTGTTTATGAGTAAAGGTTCAAAGTAATGATTTTAGAACAGAATTGACCTAAAACAGAAAAATTCTCGTGACGTAGCGCCTTCAACAACCCTCTAAACGATTTGTTACTTGCACCGACGAAACAATATGCCACGAGATTACACGAATACTGAGAGACTTACACGATGCTTTAAATTTAGATATTTTTAATCTTATTGAGGATGTTTATTAACAGGGTTTGTTAGATTTAGCTTTTTATTTATTCTGATTCTTAATTTTTCTGATTGTAAATTCGAACCGTCGCACCGGCGTTTTTGAGCCACGGACGCCAAACGGAAGTGAGGCGTTTTCTCTGTTTGTTCTCCTTGGCACTACCACATTTCTATTACTAAGTATCTTTACTCTTGTAGAGACGATTTACTTGAAAATTTGTGCACAACCACTGCTCATGAATGAGAAACATACACTTCCGGTTGCAGTACGTCGCTCAAAAACGCCTTTGCTTAAACTCCGGTTTAAAGTCTTCATCAATGAATCGTAAGTTATCTTAATCGCGTTGAACTATTATACTTGTAATGATGAGCTGCATAAAACCCAATTCTAAACAAGTCCAGAGTGCATTGCATGCTAACAAAATGAAGAAGACATTGAAATTGCACATTCAGTAATACAAAGGTATGTTTCTTTACAGAGACAGAGCGGTTAGGGGGTTGATATGGGTACAATACAATCTGCCTTTCAGCTGAATTCGAACAAATAAAAACGTTGTAGTTAAAGTTACAACGGTATAGAACTCACATAAGTCTCAGAATTCTGGGCGATACTTTGAACGTGATCTCACAAATTAAAATGTCTTTCTTCTGCAATTAACAAAGTAACGAAATTTTCCTTTTGATGGCAATACCTCGGTGTAATTCCATGACATCATGATTACTTATAATGTTCACGTTAAATTGAATCAGGTCAAGTCCGAACAATGATCTCACCGCCCACCAGGTAACGCTAATGAAATTTCGGAGAAATTCCCTCACCACGCATTACATTACACGAAAATTGAGATAAAAAAAGAATAATTACATGAAAGAAGCAATAACGTGTTTAAAAAGTTCCGAGTATAAAAACTCGAGGAATTCCGTTGCCAAACCTTTAATGTTTAAAAACACTGTCACTACATTCTCGCCACAGTTTCCAGTCTTATGAACCAGTATAAAGTCTATAAGCACCAGTGAAACGACGAGTGAAAATGAAAATTTCTTGTTATGACATCAGTAACTTTTGGTCAGCGGTTCGCAACATGGAAGAATGGCTCAATTCAGCCCACTGACTTAAATAAAATCGGTAATCTCAACTTAGTAATCGAATTTACGGACATGTTTAACTTTCATAAACTAGAGAACGTAACAATCATTTCAGCAATAATAAGGTAAAAGCAGTGCGACATGTATGTATCTTTACATGTCGTCTTTTTCCCAACGATAACAGTCTATGACAATCGACCTATCCAGGCTTTGCGCTATAGGTTAGTCTAGTTTTCTAGCGCTGACATTTGAAACCTGTGAAACCATTTTTGAGTCGTTGTAATAAACATTCAGATATCATTATTCCCATTTCTATTTCTATATTTTGTAAATTGTTTAGTCACTTGTATGTTATTGAATAAGCTATCCAATAATAAACCATCTCACCTCCCCTGCTAGTCGCCCTCTTGCCGATCTGTGATCTCAAAAGCTCAGCGAAAAAGAGTTTTAAAGCATACCAGCCTCCTAACGGAGTTTGTAGAGCAGAAAAATTTCCGCAGTGGAATAGCTTTGCATAATTTTGAGACGCTTGTTATTAATAATGCATAGCGTTCATTGAATTTCTCGCGATGTGTTCAGAGAATTCTCGATGTTCCGGAGACTTTCACGCGACCAATTTCGGTTTTCAGATAGATAATCAAATTAGATATCGCTTTGCCAGTGGCTTGAGAAATTTACCTAAGGGACTACGTGGCTCATGAGCTATTCATGGCCACAAAATAAGGGGGCGTTAAACCGTGCAACTTCAATATTTAAGCTATTTAAACGTTTAGGTGATGTAAACTTAGCTCATAATTTTCCTTTGAATAATTGAGACAAAAGGTTGTTCACACGGGAGAGACATTTTTGCCAAGGTTTTTCACAGATCTTGCTTGTTCGCGTGTGAAGGGTGAATAAATATTCCCGTGATAAACTGAAGTAATCATACTTTATCAAAAATAATTCATGAGATCACAGGTGTTGTCCAAGCCGATAATCAAGTTCAGTATCGTAAAGGTGATTATAAACTTGCTCGTCTACAAACGGCCCACGAAAAAGAACGATAAGGAATCGTGAAACGGTTTTTGCATCACAAAATCGGAGATTCCAATAATATAAAATGGCCTACAATGTTAATATCTTGGAAATCTACATTAGTTTCCATGTCATTTTTATACTGATACTGCAAACGTGAATCACCCCAAGAAGCGCATTTCCTCAAATAGGAAGGAACCCGGGCGCTTATTTAAATTTCGGCCACAGAGAGAGAGAGCAGGCGCTTATTCAGACAAGAGAGCCCTTAATGGAAGCTTGAATGTGGGGGTGGGTGTTTCAATGAAATGTCACTTCATTTTGGTCAAATCTTAGTCATTTTTGTATGGAAAAATCCACAACATTGTCATTAATAAAAAGTAATGCTTTGAATTTGGAAAACAATTATACTGCTATATTAATGTTGGTGTAGTTGAAAATTAAACTATTATGAAGTGACAGGCTCCCCTTGTGATATGTCACTATTTACAAGCCGTGGGAGCACTGGGGGACGGGAGAGAGGGCGCATCTAGAAGGGTGCTTATTTGTTATTTTGGTCGAAGACGTG
Organism: Pachyseris speciosa; assembly: GCA_016490735.1. Taxonomy (NCBI): domain Eukaryota; kingdom Metazoa; phylum Cnidaria; class Anthozoa; order Scleractinia; family Pachyseridae; genus Pachyseris; species Pachyseris speciosa. Next base: position 287,090 of record JAEMWC010000338.1, on the reverse strand, counting down.
GGTATGAATCGACATTCGAAGAAATACAATATTTTCTGTTTTTATTTACAAGTACCTTTGACAGTGAAAAGCATTCTCGTTGACACCCATTACAGCTGGGACAAGAGAGTCACATCACCGCAACGAACGGAAAAGGACGTTTCTTTGTTGACTTAATCAAATTTTGCATTTGCCGGTCATTTGACATTTTCATATCGCAAACGCTGGAAACTAATGATACATTTTAGTACTACTAACACTAAAACGTTTGTTGTTAATCTAAGCAAAGGATAATGATTTAGAGTTGGAGGTTAGTTGGTACAAGCCTTCAAGAGCTCCAGGTCAAAACTCGTTGACACCCTATCTGTCACTTGTGGGGTTCCTCAAGGATCTGTTCTTGGACCTTTGTTGTTTTTGTTATATATCAATGACTTACCTAATGCCTCAAAATTGCTCACCTTTCACTTATTTGCCGATGACACTGACATATATTGCTCCTGTAAGAACCTAAACAATCTTGAAGTAAAGTTAAATCATGAGCTAAAAGCAGTTGCAGAGTGGATGAAATCTAATAGATTAGCACTTAGTATTCTTAAAACTAACTTTACTCTCTTTCATTCTAAAAAACTGAAACCACACAAGTCATTTAATCTAAAGATTGATGGTGTGAATATCCAACAAGTTTCCACGGTTAAATATCTAGGTGTTACCTTTGACTCAAATCTAACATGGAAGAATCATATTGATGAGCTCTGCCTAAAACTGTCAAAAACTGTAGGAATTTTCTCAAAATTGAGGTACTATGTTGACATTGATATACTTCGTATGCTTTATTATTCGCTAATCTACCCCTTTCTCAGTTATGGTATACTAGTTTGGGGTTTAACATATCCATCTTATTTGAAGCCTGTGATTACTTTGCAAAAGCATATACTCAGAATTATGGCGTTTTCTGAACCTACATCACATTCAGAACCGCTGTTGAAATCTCTCAACCTGTTAAAATTTTCTGATATAATTCATCTTGAGACTCTTTCTTTTGTTTATCAGTGGTCTCATAAAATAACTCCTTCCTGTTTTACTGATCACTTTAAGCCAATATCTTCTGTTCATTCATATTATACACGTCAATCACTGAATGGAAACCTGTTTGTAAACCCAGTTCAAACAACTCAATATGGTATTCGTTCCCTTCAATTCGTTACACTGGTACCACACTCTGGAATTCATTACCAATTTATGTTAATAAACAAATCTATCACTCCCTTTTTTAGATTTCATCAAAATATAAAGAATTCTATGATTGATGGTTATAATAGTGTTAATAGTATAATTCTTAAATAGTTTGTCTAAATATATTTCATTCTTAGTAGTTAGTATGAAAGTAATACTTTTTAACCTAAATTGTTATTAATAATGTATTCCCTTTGTTTGAATTTTGGTACACCAACTCGGTTAGTTCTTAGAACTATTTGGGTGCCCCAAAGTCCACACAACTAACATAGTATTTAAATATTCTTTTCTTGCTCTCCTTCTTCATTTCTTAGATATCCTTAGTAACAATGAATTGTAAATTATTTTAGTGTCTTTTTTTTTTGTTCTCTTATTGTACTGCATTCCTTATAAATAAAAATAAAATTGAAACTAAGCGCAAAGTGCAAGTAAGGGGTAAGGTCAGTGTTAAAATTATTGTTTTATGGCAAACTATTTTGATTCAATAGACACAGCACCGTGTGGCTAGCTCCCCTAGGGTGTTGCAGTGCGGTGAGAATGCTTGTCACGATGTCCAAACTCCAACCCTAACCCTAGCCCCAACCTAGCCCTAACCCTAGCCCTTAACCTAACCCTAAGCCTAAAACTAACCCCAATCTTGACAATAACCCTAGGTTTGAGTTAAGGATGGCCATTGCTTTTTGCTGCTGGCCATTGCTTTTTGCTGGTGGTGTGAAATACCCAGGTCACGTGTTGTAAAATGTTCCTATTAACACTGAACGTAATAAATTAACTACTTACAGGAAAAAAATGCTTCAATACTTGTAGACGCTGAAGTTTCTAAGCCATTTGTCTCACAAACTAAGATCTAGAATCACACTGTATAGTGCAATAAAAGCACCATGGGTATTAATTTCTCCTCTCAGGGTTTTCATCTGAAAAGGTCGAGCCCGGCTTGGGATTTTATTCAGAGACTCAAGTTAAAACTTTAAACAAGATCTCAAGTCAAAAGTTAGCACCGTGGCTTCTACAGCAAAGCTAAGATAGTCAACTGCATCACAGTGGCACTCTTGAATGAAAAGCTTATAAAAACTTACACTATATTAATCAGTTATTCTCTCAAAAGCCTTTCTTAAATGGCCACACCTTAGTGTTAGGCTCTGTCGATCACTGCCCCTTAAGCTTACTTTAAAAACAAGGATCCCCCGCAGTGTTCAGACTGCGCACGCTTTTCTTCGGAAGAAATGCTATTTGACCTGTTACTGGCGTGCGTTTCTCAAAACTCCGGAAACTATTTCGGGCCCGAAAAGTATTTTTCAATTCGGTTTTATATCGTTTGGTACGAGCTTTTTGAACAAATTAGCCCAATGTATTTCTCAATTTTATAGCGCGCTTTCTTAAAAGATTATTAAAAATACTAGAAATCCAATTTCTGGCAACGAACCTAATGCATGGGAGTTTCGAGAAACGCGCGCCTGGTCCGAAGTAGCTTAGGAATTGCGGCATGTTTTGTTTGTTTGTTTGTTTGTCTTTTGGGTATTTTAATGCTTTCGATCAATGCATTTACAAAGATTTACATATAACATCACATACACGCTAACACATTAAAAGTAAATAAACAACAGAATAGAAAATATAAGTAGGTAATACAAGCATTCAATTGTACGCAGTAAGATGTTTCCGTGACCCAACTAAGAATTTAAGTTGAAGGTTGAATACCTTAGTTTAATGTACCGTTTGTATTTAGGAACTACAAAATGTTGATTTAGTCGGCACTTAGATCTGGACCAAATTGTTTTAAGTGCTACAGTGTGTACACACGGTATATGCTGATGAAGTCATTCAGCATAATGCAGTGCGTAAAAGATCATGATGGCACCTGCACTTCGAAACTCATATTTATAGAATTAATTTGACTATAAAAAAAAAGCATTTTAAGATTTATCAACTAAAAGGCTAAAAGAACGACGACGTTTCGACACAAAAACAACACTTAATAATTAATAAATAAAGTATCAGCAAAATTTATACCACATTGAGAGTAGTCGTCATCGTCTGACCATGATTGCAATTTACACCATAAAGTAGGACCCCTCATAAGCCGACACCAAACCACGGTCCCGGCGATTTCTCCACCGTGAGACCACTAAGAGGAAGCGGCAGGTGGTTCAAAATGGTTTCGTTATTTTTATACATCAACTCTTCGATGGATCGATACTCACACAATTTTTCGTTTGTTTCCTTGAGCGTGGTATCAAAAAATCTCCCAATTATTTCTTAATCAGTTGTGATCAATTTATTTATCACAAGGTTACCATAGCAACAGCAGAGCCTCTTTGTAAACTAGTGGAATAACCTTCGTTTTTAATTATTGAATTGCAATCAGCGTAGGAAGATTCATCATTCTGCAGAGTTTTAAAAAATCTGTACATGGCGTTCAGAGCCACTTTAAATTGTTGAGAAATTGAGGTGGCTATGAACCCTATGTACCGATTTTTTTTAAAAACTTTGTAGAATGATGAATCTCCATGTGCTGATTGCAATTCAATAACAAAAAGTGGGGGTCATTCAACTCGTTTTTGAGTTCCAGGTACATAAAACAAAAATTAAGGGTGTTTCTAAGAGGCTGTACTGTTGCTATGATAACCTTATATATCAAAGCAGTGATTATAACTTGTTGCCAGGAGAAAAGACTGATACCATGTTCAAGGAAACAAATGAAAAATTGTGGGATTATCGATCCATCAAAGAGTTGGTGTTTAAAAATAACGAAACCATTTTGAGCCACTTTAAGGTGGTATGGTACCCTAGAAAATGAATGGAAATCATAGGTTTTTTGGTAAAAGTGAGTGGGGGGTGGGGGTATTAAAACTCTTATTTCTCCAAATATTTTTGATGGAGGACTGGGCATTGTTATGCGTGTATCTCGTCACGTGGCAGCTGATCATGTGGCTATACTTGACTCATCTGAACTCACTCTCTGGTTGGCCGAAACCCTGATTTGCAGAATTTACCTTGGAATGTGTCAAAATTGCCCTAAATTACTGTGTTTTGGTCATTTGCTGGAGTCGGAGCTCATCATCAAGGGCTGAGAAGGCTTAAACCTTGCCAATTCCAACGAAATCGCTTATTGGCAATGCGAATGCAGCAATCTTTGTTCGAACGCTCACTTCAATCTGCTGACAGTTTGTTGTTTGTGGACAAGGGGCCTAAAAGCAAATGAGCCTTGTCTCACCAGGCTCCAATCTTCACTGGTGGAAGTTCCATTAAAAGTTGAAGGTGCCTGGACAATCCTTGGTGCAAGATTGAAGCCTGGTCAGAGACTTAGAAGAAAATAGTAAATCGGTTTTGGGGGAGCCTTTCCCGAATTCCCGCGCAAAGATATGTGGAATTTCCCAGGATGCAACGGGGTCAGATTCTTGCTGTTTGGCTGCTTTGTCGAGGTTGGTGATAAAAAGGGAGCTGAGAGAGCTCTTGTTTGCCTTTCCCCCCAAGCTTCCACATTAATTTGAAAGCGGAAGAGCTGTTTTGTAATGTTTACTCGCTGAATAAAGGATTCAGATGAAAAAAGATTTGTCCAGACTGCTCGTTTGCGAGGTAATATTTTCATTTAATTCTTGCACTATTTTGGTGCTGATATGTTGTTTTCATTCAATTTCTGTGCTATTACTTTGCTGGAGAAATGTATTGTCATGCCTGTTTGAGTTTTTCCAGACTGCTCGTTTGCGAGGTAAGATTTCCATTTAATTCTTGCACTTGTTTTGAGTTTATATATAGTTTACATCCCATCTCTATGCTATTACTTTGTTGGAGAAGTGTATTGTCATGCCTGTTTGATTTTTTTCCCTTTGCTTCATGTGTAACAAACACTTTTGCCTGATATTGCTGGAAAAGATGGCAAAACCTGACCACAGCAATTTTTTTCGTGACCCTATGCAGGTTTGAAATTTGAAACTTGCATGGAATTTTTAGATGGCAACAATTATTTAGTTTCCATGATTTTACTTTTACCAGCTTTTTAGGGATCAAATTTGAGGTAGGTAGACAAACCTTCTATGTAATAAACCAGAATAAAGCCAATCTGTTGAATTGTTGTTTCATAACATTTGAAAGATTGATGGTATAGGCAGAAAATACCCATTCTTGGTTAAACGTAACTTTGAAGATTTTTCTCTCTGCAAATAATAAGAGTCATTCCACAAGTTTAGGTTCATATCATAGATCAATACAAAGATAATTTGTCAAAATCGTTTCTTGCCTCACTGACAAAGTATCGTTGCTCATTTATTGTTACCGAGGAAGCACTAAAAGCTTGTTCTGTTACCATGACAACAAGAGACTTAAACATCATTGTGTTTGTCATCATTCATGGCAACGAGTTGCATGATGGTGGTGTCTTCTGCATGAGTTTGATTTTGGAGAAAAAGTTAGTCTAGGGTACCTTTCCACCTTAAGTAACCTGCCTGATGAGGACAGACCTCTTGAAAATCGAGCTCAAACGGCAGTCCTTCTCCAATGATATTTCACCTTGGTCGATGATGAATATGTGAGAATGAAATATATGAAAATGATTTTCATGTAATAACACAAAACTGCGGTGATAAACATGACAATAAAACGCATTGTTGGAAAACAAAAATAAAAGTATATCGTTTAACTTGACGTTTCGTATGTTTCGAAACATACGAAACGTCAAGTTAAGAACGAGTTAAAATATGCACAGGTAGGTTGAGAGGTATCATGGAAAACTCGCGCCGCTTTCTCAATTAACCAATGAGAAGCAAAACCAAAACCAACAGCGACTTGCACGCGCGTATTTTCCCGCCCTTAACGCCAGCTACATGTAATTGCTTCGTATTCTGATTGGCTCATTGCACTGCTCACTTCCGTTGCGATTGGTCAGAGTAATTGCTTTGGTTTTGATTTTACGACACTCAGTTGAAACCGCTCTATTGACGAATTAGCACCACCAAGCAGAAGGCAAGTAGGCAAGTTCGCCTATACAATCTGAAAGAACACATATTGACCTGCGAATTAATAAAAGGCATGACTGATACACATTACCTCCCAAGGAGGTACTTATTACTCCACTTGGACGGAAGCAGTAAGGTGCGGCGCTGGGTTCCAGGTCCTATCTTGAGAAGTACGTCAACGATAAAGTCGAGGAATGGGTGGGGCAGGTGACAAAATTGGCTGAGTTTGCTCTGTCGCAGCCCCAGGCTTGCTACGCAGCGTTCACCTTTGGATTAAAACACCGCTGGACGTACTTTCTCAGAACTCTGCCTGACATAGAAGATCTACTCGCACCTCTGGAGCGTGCAATAGCTGATGCCCTAATACCGTCCATTACAGGTCACAAATGTACACAAGCTGAATGCGAGCTACTGGCCCTGCCAGTGAGAATGGGAGGCATGGGCCTAATAAATCCGAGTCAAGTAGCAACCTTCGAGTATGTAGCATCAGCTAATATCTCTGATCCATTAGCCCAACAAATAAGATCACAGTCGCATGAGCCACCAGATGAAACTGAAATACTCGCTGTGCAACGGGAGATGCGCCAAGTGAAGAATCAGTATCTGAAGGAAAAACTTGATGAGGTGAAAGGCTCGATTTCTGAATAAACGTTGAGTGCTGTGGACCTTGCCACTCAGAAAGGTGCTTCTAGCTGGCTTACTGTTTTGCCAATTAGAGACATGAATTTTGATTTAAACAAGAGTGAGTTTCGAGACGCTGTGAAACTCAGGTACGACTGGGAAGTTAATGATACACCCTCTGTCTGTGTTTGCGGGGACATCTTCAATGTGAATCATGCTATGATATGCAAACGGGGCGGATTTATCATCCAACGCCATAATGAACTGAGGGATTTGGAGGCGGAACTGTTTCGCATGGTGTGCATTGGTGTTGAAATCGAACCAGTTTTGCAAGACATCACAGGAGAAGAGTTGAATAGGGGAGCCAACACCGCACCTGATGCTCGACTGGACATAGTTGCTAGGGGTTTCTGGTAGAGGCAGAGGTCAGCTTTTTTTGATGTCAGAGTTTGCCATCCAAATGCAGCCTCCTATAGAGATACGGATCCAGACCAGATATTCAGGCAGCACGAAGCAGAGAAGAAGCGCCAGTACGCTAGAGCAAGCTACATTCACGCCATTAATTTTCAGCACGACAGGTGAAATGGCAGTGGAATGTGAACGATAACATAGTAGGCTTGCTGAACTAGTTGCTACAAAGAAGGGCGAAAGGTATGCGACTACCATGTCATGGATCAGGGCAAGAGTGTCCTTTGCGCTGCTCAGATCAGCATTACTTTGCTTAAGAGGCTCGCAATTTTCCAGGAGAGTTAATTTAGAGTTGTCGGACATTGACTTGGATATTGAAAAAAGGCACGCTAATATTTTTTAGAGAACGCTATTTCTGGGGGACTCTAGTCAAAGCCTGGAATACTGAGCTGAGAAGTTTTTTTAGTAGTTTTTTTGTAGTCGACATTATTTTATACATAATATGCTATTTAAGACTTTTTTGTGCAGTGGTTTGAAAAGAATTTATTTGTTCGATGATAATTTATATCAGAAAATTCATGTTGGGAGCTATTAAAGTGGACCGCCAATTCACATGTTCTTCTATTCTTAAGCATACTTGATTTGTGATTGCGAAATCCAATTTTGAATTCAGTCGATGTCGAACCAACATATTGCTAGTTACTGCAACACACTGCAAATTTAGACCAATTACTGCTCACCAGAGAAGCATATTGGATGACGCAATTATTCACGCTTAACCCACATGGCCTTAACAAGAGGCGTGAATTTCGCTCTAAAAATCGCATTAATGACAACAGATGACTTGCGCATTTAACATATTCTTGCTTGGTAAATGAATTGCTTCTTGTCCAGTTCCTTTTGTATTCCTTATTTTGTTCTAAATAGTTTCAGAGGTTATGTAATTGCTTTTGCGTTCAAGGGCTCCGTTGGGGGATTCTGTTATTTTTCTTTGAATTTTGCCATTCAGGGGCCCTCAATAGGGAACTTATTACATTGTTTAAGGGCCTTGCCTTGGGAATTTGTTATGACACTAATGCCTACTACTAATGCCTACAAGAGATGAAAAAGTGGTGAAAAATCGTTAATTAAGTGATGACAGTTTTCAACAAGAATTTCTTAGAATGTCTACAGCACGATGTTAGTTCATTTCTGTTGTTCAGTGTTGACATTTCAGGTCTACATATTATGAAATATTTTTCCCGCAAACACAAATTACATTTCTTAGACACATTTGAGTATGATCTGGCTTGTTTTACTTTCCGCCATTTGATGTTATACCTAATGTTCTTGTCTTTCAGGCTCCATACGTATTTACTGAGTTCGGTTGCGTGTTTGTACCGTTCGTTTCTAAATGAGCACACATGGTTTCTGTATCTTAATTTGAATGTGGTGTCACAGAGTCCGATGTAGGTTTCTCTTGTGGTTGGTGTGGTGACTTCGGCTTGATATATGATGTTTTGAACGTTACAGTTTCCATCCATAGGGCATGTGCTTGATTTACGGCAGTTACAGTTTTTGGTCTCTTTGTCACATTCACAAATATGAACAAAAGCAATTTTATATGAACTCTATCTTAACCATATGTTTTGTGACATCATTTTAATATCCCTGTTTTTAATTCACTTTTCAGTTGAAATTCTAATATTTTATCCAGGGAAAGTCCATGCTGTAATACGAGAGGTTTTTCTCCGGGTACTCCGGTTTTCCCCTCTCCTCAAAAACCAACATTTGATTTCATTTGATTTATTTAGAGTTGATTTGATTTAGTCTCCCCAATTAGTAGAGCATCTGTGCTCAGCTAAATACATTTGAGACTTAAATAAAGTGATTATTATTATTATTATTATTATTATTATTATTATATTATTATTATTATTATACATTAAGGATACATGTAAATATATTTTTTTATCATACCTTCTGTAATTACTGTAAATATTTTGAAGTAGAAATAAAGTATTATTATTATTATTATTATTATTATTATTATTATTATTATTATTATTATTATTATAAAGTTTAACTTCTTAAAAGTTGATAAGCTGAGACCCAAAGATATTTTCTGCAGAGCCGGCCAGTGAAGGTAAACTCTAGACAATAACATAGCTCGCATTTAGCTGGATTAGTACGTCATTGAATTGGGCTTGGTTCAGTTATCCTGATCACCCAGTACAGTGATTGCCATCTCCTCGCCGATAAAAGGCTGTGCAATCCTTCGGGAACGCCTGTGTCAACTTCCACCAAATCCTAATTAGATCCATTCACTATGACAAATCGTGTTCCGTTATTTTTCCTTTTGTGTATCTCTGATGAATATCAACGACAACCTTGGAACAGCCCTCTTCAAGCAGAGTACAAGTAAATGAATTGCGGCAATTTAGACAGCTCAGTGCCACGAGAAGAGACATCCCAAGAACAAAGTTGTTCGTTGTGTTGTAAAACAAATGCTAGGGGCACCCAACGAGCCAAATCAACCACGCAAATTAAAGGCATTTTTAACTACCCTTATGGCGGTCTGAATGTTTTCGTTATCTATAAGAATTCAATCTCTTCGGATTCCTTAGCTGAAATTTTAATTGCCCGAAACTGTTAGGGAACACAATCTTCCTTTGAGAAAATGCTAACTTAAATGAACTTTCTACGATCGAACTTTTTAGGGAATTATTTTCTTTCCGAAATGCTTGACTGTCAAAAACAGCAATAGTCCAGTTTCGAGTTCGCCATGCATGACCGCTAAATAAAGTAAAGTAAAGTAAATTTTATTTACACAGGGTAGCCCATTCAGCTCTAAGGCTGGTCTCCATAGGGGCCCTGTATCTTAAAAAATTAATTTATATCAAGAATTTTCATGAACTATTACATTTAAAAAGCCTAATAAAAATACAATAACAGAATTTAAGAACTACATTAAAAGCCTAAAAATACAATTCAAAATAAAAAAACCTAAAATATAATGAAAATATCAAAGTTATGATAAAAAGAAATGTCTTGCTCTGCGACAGAACGTTTGAATGTATCCACTCTTCACAATGTTTAAAGGGAGTTCGTTAAAAATTTTTGCGCCAGTAAAAAGAAAGGTCCTTTTCCCAAAATTATGTTTAATAAAAGCACTAAGAAAGCATTTGTACAGGGTTTGCCTCGACCTAAAGTAAAATATTGACAAATACCGGCGGGAAGGTGCCACAAATTTGAAAATTAAACAATAGACAGAGTTGTAAATAGGTCATCTTCAGTTCTCGCTGGAATTTGCTGGTGAACATTTTACTTTAGGTCGAGGCTAACCTTGTACAAATACGTTCTCAGTACTTTTATTCAGCGGTCATGGTGAACTCGAAAATGGACTATTATGACCTTTCCGAAAACCTCAGGGGCTATGATTTCCCCATTGCTAATCTTGTAGGCCACGTTTTAGTTACGAAAATCCGAGTGCACTCTTTAATCGGCGCCGAAAGCCTATAAGGCGAACTACCCTCCACCGAACAGATATCTACCGAAAATTGGTCGTTGGGTGCCCCTGAAATGTGAACCATTTTCGTGACGAGCCTGAATTTGCAACTAGAACAGCCTGCGGAAAACTGAAGCATTAAATTTCAAACACTGATCTTTCAGTAAAAGACGTGCCCTAAGCGTCCGCCAGAAGGAAACATACGCTAAATTAATTGTGATTATGTTAAGTGCCGCCGTAACAGAACATTTCAAATCGTGGTATTGTACTGTATGAGCCAGGAAACATAACCTATATCATCGTCGGTATATTTCACTTGGATAGATTCAGGCACGTACTAATTTGTGGTACCAGTAGATAGTTATTGGCGGTGAAAATTTGCAACGTTTGTAGACAGTAGCGTAAATTGCAACTCATGAAGCAAATTATCATGTTTATAACTGACCAACAAAAACATGTACACGCCCATCACCTCAACAAAGTCAGTTGTCCGGGCACTGATTTACAGTATCTTATGAAACCAAGAGGAGTGCAACAGAAGCGCTGCCTACTGTCTCCGGCGTTAAACTTCTTTCTTCATGTTGGCAGTCTAGATTCTAATGCATTTTATTAAGGTGTTCATAACTAATAGTTATTTTAAGATAAGTCAAGGCTTAACTCCTACCTATATAGTTAATTAACTGCAGCAACGCACGTGTGGGAAAAAAATCAAAAGTATCCGCATGCAATATCAGTTGAAACAATATCAGTAGTTGAGTATTTGAAGCCGTGCTTAGTGGGGACATCTTGGCTGACGAAATAATTAACTGACTAGAAAAAGTAACGAAGAAAAGAGAATTTTCTTTAATTACATTACTAGCGCTCAACCTTGAGAGTTAAAACTGGATTCAACGTTAGAATAAAAGGCACTGAACAAAACCATACACGTTTGTTTAGAGTACGTTTATTTGTTCAGATGACCGTGGAGATCAAACTGATATAAAATGCCTGTAGTGTCGAATGCCGATGAAGCGCATATATCTTGTCGATGTTGGTCTTCGCCACAAAAAATGATCACCATCGTCGTAGTGAATGAAGCATTGAAACAGTCGCCAAACAGACTAATATAACTCACTACATTTAGTGTCTGTTAGTAGAACGGTTACGTTTGAAGTCTGGAGTTAACAAAATTAATTCCGTCTTCTTCAGACACGCCGTGTCTGAAGACGACGGGTTTACTTCTTTACTCTGAACGGACACGAAACCGAACTATGTTACTGTCATGCAAAAAAACTCGAATGAGCTCTGTGGTGCTGGCGGTCTATGTTTTAAAATATAACCAAAATATAACCAGTTATATACGTCAATTTAGCAGTTTGGATAACAAATGCTCAAAGGATAAAAATCCAGAATTGATTGGGATTCAAACCCCGTGCTACCGGAAGGACATTTTTGATTTTCTCGGTTCTCGTATCACTGAAATTAGTTATAAGGACATTCCGTTCTGACCGTTCCCTATAACTTGAGATTGTAAGAATTTGGATTTACAATTAATAATCCATTTACTTAAAAGTTCAAATAGATTTAAATAATACTCGTGGGATTTTTCCCCGTTTTGTTATCCGCATCAGTTGTGATAAATTGTTCTGTTTTAAGCCACCCACACTGAATCGTCAAAGGAACGGTACTTATCGCGTGAAATAAACGTGTAAACGCTAAACGTGGCGTTTTCTGCTGGATCAATGTATACTCGCACTTCACTCTTACGACTATCTTGCTTTTATTAGTGTGGAATTTGAGGAATTAGTGCGGAAAGGCTAGGCTTTCAGTTCTATGTCAATGCTTGGAGAGAACCTTTAGCCAGTTTTGAGTGAAGATTAAGGGAAGGTATTTTAATCAACGCCCTCATGTCGTCAATAACTTACGACTCTTAAGAACTTCAAAGTGGCACGCTATCCGGCCAGATTTTATTCCGATACAGTTTCGCGGATTTCAAGCTTTTCAAGAAAATGTGTTGCAAACGTAGTACTTTTGCTGGCTTCGAGGAGTGCTAAAATCGTTTACGACTACGATGATATTGTCAGGTCCCGGTTTTGTGTGACAAACCTCTGTGGCAAGCATTTGTCAAAGAGTCGTTCGCAACCGACACTCGTGAGAAACTACTAGCTGAACTTATAACGAAAAATAATTTGTAAATATAACATTACTGACAAGCAAAAGTACTTAGCTTCAAAAGTAACTCTCGATCAAGTTTTTAATCTTAACGACAGCCAGTGAAGCGCCAAAAACTGACAACCACTCACTCTTCTTGTTGTGAAAAAAAATGTAAATACATGTATTACTTAGTAAGACCTTGAAATTTGAGCAGTTTCTAAAATTTCTAAAAACTAAATTAATTGCCTCGCATTGTTGATTTTGGAAGATTTTTTAACCCAATCAGTTATGACTTTTATGCCTCCAAATATTGTCCGCTGGCTTTTTTTGTCTCGAAGCGATGACTTAATTGGCCACAGTACGGCAGAGTTACTAAGAACGATTCGGCGTCACTGACGGTAGCAATTAAGATCGGAAAAAATGGTCAGAAAATATTTTGCTGGATAAAATGACATGGATATTCAGCAGTAATTAATTCTGTGGCGGACAAAAATTGTCTGCCTCCACAAGAATTCATGTGGGTTCCCGAAAGTTCGTCAAGATAGTTTGTGAGTGCTCTCTCAAGTAGTACGTTTGGTGTCTGTTGAGACAACGAGGCCATTATAAACTGAATTAGTCCGCTGAAGTACGTATTGGTTGGCACGCAAACCTTACATTTTTGTTTTTTATTTCGCAATCATATGTACGACACTCACAATAATGAACTACAGAGGAGCGTGAGAGTTTCCCAGCTCTCAGTAGAGACGATTCATTTGCATGCCAGCTTTTTCCTCTCAGTCCAGGTTAGTCTCAGGTTTTCATCATTTGAGCTGCTAAGTCGCAGCACCGCTTAAGCGATCTCTCCTCGTTAGATTATTGCTCAAAGTTGTGTTTGATAAACGATACTTGACTGTCTAAAATATTCAATATTGAATACCGATTGTTTGCTCGCTAAAATAAGCAGAGAATTTGCGAGCAGATGAAACCTCAAGGGGATTTATGTGGTGCGCAAAGACGTTCAGTTGCACCACTGAAGTGCCAACCCACTCTTTGGCGTGTTTGTGCAAGTAGGGAATATCTAGATTGACATTATCGCCGCCTTGTAACAACCACCTGCCCAGATCGGAGAGCATCCTGATGTAACAACATACAACAGGCGTAAAGTTCATTGAACTGAAATTAAAGTGTATTGGCGGCTAGGAAAATAACTGACTGAAGCGGCGGTAACATTATGAGCAAGGGGACCTCATGCTCCTGATATAGCTATAGTATGTTGGCAGTTCACGGGCAGGATTTAAGTCTCCTATTCGCAATGCTTCTTAGTGATGTTGGCTTTCTCACAGCCATTTGATTGTGCTGAATCTTGTGACGCCGTCGTCGAATATTTCGCTGATAGTCTCTTCGCAATACGTTTTTAATTTATTTTTTTTTTTTTTTTTTTTAAACATGATTTCAGTTTGTACTTTCAATTTCTTTTGCTTGCTCTCTGGCAAGGTCAACTACATGTACTGGGGAACTGACTGAGCCGCGTGAGAGTGATGTTTGTTGACAGTGTTGAGGTAGGCTTAGCTGACACTCTCCTGATTTGCGCCTTTCAAGCGTTTTCGTCTCTCCTTTTATTATACTTCATTTATCACACTCTCTTGACCTCCCGCCAGCTGTTATTCCGTGATCCTAAAACTGTTTTCTCACTGATCCGCACGTTGCTTTCACTTGCCCATATCTCTGCTCCAATCGCGTTACAAGCTCCATTAGCACGTGATACACTAGTAACACAGTATTATTTGCAAATGAATGGCGCTTTTTAATTAGAACATACGATGCTATACATGGTGTCGTGATCCTAAACCATGTGTTTTTCCCCAATGCTCTGCACGTTGCTTTCACTTCCCTGAATTCTCTGTCACAACCTCCTCTTCGCATGTCACAAGCGTCGTTAGCACGTGATAAGTTCTAGAATACCTCTTATTACCTGTAAATCGCTCTGTAATTAGAACGTGCTTATCACAAGACGCTTCAAATTAGATGATATTAATTAGTCTCTGGAACATTCCTTGCATGTTAAGCAAAACTGACAATGTGTTGCCTGTCTGTCAGTCGATATTTTGTGGTAATATTCTTTATATGTGGCGCTTGGTGTGATCTCATTACTGGTGGTAGTCTGGTATCTTATCCCTTTGCGGAAGAAAACAAAAGCAGATAGCAGTTACTTAAAAACGAAAAAAAAATGTAAGCATGGCCACTGGACGCTCAAACGACGTTTTCTGGCAGTGGAATAGGCTAGTTTCGAATATTGTGGTAGAACAAAAGAGCAGAGTCGAGGTTCAGGGGAATAATTTGCATTTTCTTTCATCGAAAACAAAGGAAAATGCAAATTATTCCCCTGAACCTCGACTTGGTTCTCTTGTTCTCCCACAATTCGAAACTAACCTATTAATCCCAGTTAATCACGAAAATAGTGAGTCTCAGCGTTGGCAATCTGACCCATGCTCCTCTAAAATGCATTCTTCATTGTTTGGAATAAGATCTGTGTAAGACATATAAGACAAAAATCCCCATGGATGCACTAACAAAGAATTGGTAGCACACAGACTGTCTCCAATTTGAGACGGAAAGAGCTGCAGCTTGAAATTTCTGACTAATTAGTGGACTTTGTGGAAACAATTCTTTAAGGTGTGAGAGTTTTTGAGTAGATTAACAAAAGACTCCCAACTTTATTAAAGAACGTTCAATGGGATTTAGGCATCACCTGGTTATTGATCAAGTAGACAGACATATTAGGCGAGGGATTTTAAAAAAATTGTCCTAAGAATTTCAGAAATTTCAAAAATGTCTTGACTTAGCACTCAGTGAGCAAATTGTGATGACTCGTGTTGGCTTTAGTCGTATCTGATTGAGCTACGCTTGAGAGTTGATTTTGGCAATATGAGGCGATATTTTGGTTCCTTTGGAATAGATGACATTTTGTTGTCAAACAGAAATCTTGACCCGTCAAATATTTTCCACCAGTTTATGATATGATTGAAATTTCCTGGATACAGAGCAAATCAAAGCGCTCTCACCCCTCCCTTGAAGAGATGAATTTTGTAATCACTTGAAACTTTACAAATTGGGACTTTTCTTCGCATATTACTAATAACAAGTGTTATTGATACATTTGAGCAGCTGCATGTGGAAATTTAAGACAATAAAACAGCGAAGAAGATGCTATTTTGCTGATAGAATTTTACCCCCCGTTGGGGAGGGTTTTTCAAATGCCACTGGGGTCAGGATAGACGTGCCGTTGTCAATAATAACAAAGTTATTAACCGCACAATGGGTCATGTCTTGCTAGCTGTCAAAACGGAGCGGTAGAAAGGTTCATTGCTTTACACCGCAAATTCTGATCTGCATAAATGACGGACGGTGCTTCAAGCCAGTGCTCAACATCGAAGTCTTCAGACGTCATTTCTATTTGTGATCGACTAATATGAAGTTGAGTGGCAAAACCACAAGGAAGAAATAAGTGCTCTTGCTATTTGAATAATAACGAGGTTTAAACGGAACACACGACGTCACTTGATGTTTGCTATCATTTGTTTGTGAGCCGCCAAAGCCTTTATACACAGCGCATGTTGTGCGGGCCGATGACTATGAAAGACACGAGCTGTGAGCAGTCCCTATGGAGCAGAAGTACCTCAGATGAAGAAATGATGTACAAAGCGTGGAGCGTACACGACGAACAGCGAGATATAAACAGATGGGATCAAGTCAAGCTTAGCCGTTCGCGATCTCTTCGTGACGTTCAAGGAAGGGTTCCAATCTCAACAAAAGTAGCAAGCCAAGATCGACGCGCAAATTCGTTAAACAGAGGCTTGACAAAGGAAGCAAGGCAAAAAGAACTGGAAGGGCTCCACTTTCAATTTAAAATTGATCAACCGATCCGCCACGTAACGCCTTCTTGTAATGTTTCGTTTCCTTTGTGGGCGAATCCCGCACCAAGCATGTATGGTAACCAGCGCCGTGCTTCGGACGGTCTACTCGCTTCAACTTTGCCAATTTCCAGAAAATCTACAGTGTTTAGTACTTTGAAAGAGGAAATCAGCACTAGTGGAAATCCGCCTGGTGTAAACGCGGCTAACAATTACAACGGCGGCGTTTCTTCGCTTAATTTCCGCCGATTTTCCGATGGTTGCTTTCGTAGTGTTCCAGCGTACAAGGGATACAAAAGGGTCAGCGTGGTCTTACCCCAGCCGCGGAGAAGCGTGAAAGAAGAATCTGCGACAAGCGGCAGCGTTCAAGACGGTGGTGAAAGCGGCAAAGATTTAAAGGCTTTTGAAAGTGATGATTGCGGCAGGAACGAGGAAGAGGATCGCTGGAAGGAACTGGTCGCAAAAGCTCAAGGATTTAAGTGTACGAAAGCGAATACTGCGAGTAAACCAAGGGGGATACAATTGGAAGAAGACGTTAAAGGAGACGCAAATAGTTCTTTGGAGATGGAGGAAGTTTGTAGCGACATTAGCAGCGAGGCATCTTATTCATCAAACAGCTCGTATCACTCATCGTCTGATAGTGATAGCAACGTGTACAGCGCGCTAACATTTAAGCCGATATCCGGAGAATTAGCGAATAACCAGGCTAAAGGCCACACAAGTGCAACCTCAAACTTAACTAAAACCTTTCGTCGTGCCTCCGTTCAACCGTTGATCAATTCAAATTCGAAAGAATCTCTCCCGCGCAGGTATTCGTTAGCGACGGTCAGCCCTGCGCGTTCGTTGGACCCTAAGAAAACGGCAAAACTTTCTGGATACAGCACGCAAAGCGCGTTAGAACAAGCGCGCCAACTTTTGGGCAAGCTTCAGACGGAGGGGAAGTACAAAAATAAGAAAGAGAGACTGGAGGAATTGAGCACAGCGCTCAAGTGGATTCTGGAAGAGCTTAATCGCATTGAAGCCCCGGACAGGGAACTTGTTAGTTTGTTTATAAGCTTGCGTGCGAAAATTGTAAACTTGAAGGCTGATCTGAAAGCGGAAGAATTTGATGCGACCTCTGTTGACCCCACAGAAGAAATAGATAGCGCACCAAGGATGCAAAAACTTATGACCGAAGACAGCATCTCAAACGCTTGTTCCAGACGTTACAGCTGGTGCTGACAACAGAGTGTTTTCTCTTGTGGGTAAGTTGTTAAGGAAACTGTTTTCTCTCACAACAGTTATTGTTTCCGGCACACGAATACCCGTTGAACTCTTGCAAAACTTTAATAGCATTCAAACCCTCTTCCCCTATGCCCAAAGATATCAAATTGTTCAATTGTTTGGCTCACACCTCTAAATTAAAACAAGTCTTAATGTACACATCAGGAAGTTGTTTGCTTTTCGAAAGGTCGATTAAGTGTAATCTAACTTGGGAAGTTTAAGGACAATTTCAGTTTCCCTTTATAATCTGTTGTCACGAGGCGAAAATAGTTTGCGTGGGAAAACCAGTCTTGCGAGACAACGTTATTAAGAGTAAAGATCAATTTTTTCACAGCCAAAACAACATCTATTGTTCCATATCCTCGCTGAGAAATTCTTTTGTTTAGTAAATTACTGTCATTCTCTTTTCAAACCACAGCATAGAATGCGAACACTTTAAACTGGGTTGCACTGAATGCTTAAAATTTTTTTGCCCGATGAAGGTTTTTAGAAAAAGCAAATAGATACTTGAAAGTCTATCATAACATTTGCAACTTCTAATAGCTTGTCATGAAGGGAGTAATTTGTTCGTTTTCGTTCTGTAAACAAAATAGTCTTAACGACATTTATTCTTTTGCAAATTTACTACGGCTAATTCGAGGACGTGTCGTGTATCGACGCAATATATACCAGACAATTACATGAATAATTCGTGCCAATTCCCCCTTAAGGATTGCGTGTTTAGGCAAAAAATAAATCACGATAGTTAAACAATACTAAGATTTTGAGGTCAGGGAGTGAAGCTTAAGTAATCCTGCTTCAAAACCAACGCAAGGCAAACATTTGAGCCTGTACGTCAAATTAATGAGACGTTTCCAATTCTTTTTGTTTTCAGCCCTTCAAAAGCGTTCAGGCGGTAAATAACGTTAAGCTGGGGTTTCATTTGGGCATTTTAGACCATTAAATAATTGACGCAAGATTGTCACGAATGTGCCCAAAATAGGTCATTAGAAAATTAACTTGCCAACTTCACTTTCATGTTCTTGGACGCCTATCTTTCAGTTTCGATTGGTGCTACGTGCCCTCTTGAGACCCTAATTGGTCAACCAGATCGAAGAATGTACATTTTCCTTTTTATACCGTAACTGCATTCTCTTTACGGCCGTTTGATACCATGCCATTGGACGTTAATGACAAAGTCTCTCTCAGTTAGCTGTATACTATTGGTATTCGTTCTCCCAAACGAGACACCCCCTAAAACAAGGAGAAGGGAAATTTTTGTTATACTCAGCCATTTGTTTTAAATCACTGCGTAACGTTTTAAAACTAAGCATAAATCAGTTTGCAGAGAAACTAAGTATATTTTCATGGACTCACTACTCAAAACAAACCACAATGACATGCCAGCCTGTAACAAGTTCAATCTTGTTCATCTTTCGTGAAGGAAGCGACGTTTCCGACCCTTTGTATAAAATTTAAGCAATATTAAATTAAAAAGTGATGAAATTGCACTTTTTTGAAGTTCCTAGATGTGGAGTTATAAAAATAGATTCGCAAAGGAAAAGGGTTTAAGTCAAGATAATCCTCGTTGAGGATAATACAAGAGGCTACAATTAGCCTAAACTCGGGCTTGCAAAAAACAGTATTGTATCCCTAACTGGAAGTCTGTCTTTCTTACATCGGACGCATTGTGTTTAGCTTGTGTTGGAGTCTATTTCTTTAGACCCCTATCAACATATATTCCTCTAAAATACAGCTCAACCATTGAGAACAATAATTATAACACTTGTAAAAAATATTTCTAAAAGAACAAGAAAAAGAGAAACAGAAAAAATAAAGCCCGTGATATATACCACTAAAGGACATCGAACCCGGTTTAGCTGCGTCACAGGCAGGAACAATGACCTTTAGGCCACAGAGGTTTATCGTTATGCAAGGTGATAAAAATAGTGTATTGATTCCAAAAAAAACTAAGCACACTTGTTTTCGCTTCGATGGATAATTGTTTGAGAAAGGAAACGCTTATCGAACGATGTAGGATTTTTTCGCATAAATGTGAATGGAGTCTCGGTCAAATGTGAGTAGAAAATTAATTAGCAGAGTGAAACTGTTTACAAATACGTCAATCCAGGGTCATTAGAAACACAAGAAAGGAACGTTTCTGGACAGTTTCAAGCCGCTAGTACATTTGTAAAAACTAATCGCTTATCATTCAAAAATTAAAGTCCAGAAATTGAGATATTGTGGGAAAATAGTAGTTAACTACCTGTCATACAAAATCTCAGGGGTGTGTGATATCCCGTACTTGAGTTATTCAACAAAATGTACATCTCAATGGAGCGGATACGGGGAACACGGCAGTCCATCTGGAGTTAAATTTTGGTCATGTTAAAAGCTTTCTTCTCGCTGTTGAACTTGCAAACATTCGTATAGACACTTCTCTTAACATATTAGTTGTTCAGACTTCAAAGACACAAGGTGAATCGACATTTTCCGATACGTGACAACAGGCATCACTCTGTTAAAAATAGTTAGCGCTTGCGCAGAAACGCCGGAAGTGCACTTTGTGGATGATACTCGACGACGAAAAAGAATAACCGTCGGTAATCTTAGACCCGGGCGACGCGCGAGACGCGCGCAGCCCGAGTAAAAAGTAAACTGGCTATGCCTCTTTGTGCATGCCTAATCCGATGTTATTCAGTGTGTATTAAAATAACGAGCATGAAATCACGTTTCACTAGGTGGCAGACACAAAATGTTGTATTGGCATTTGTGGGATCTCGACTGAGTTGTTAAGTGCGTTATAATCCGCTCTCTATTATCTTGACGATTAGAATATGCCAGCTAGGAAACACGCATTTAAGAAGAAGTATGCGACGAACTGCTTCAACTGCGATAATCATCACAGACTTATGGCGCCGATTAATCTCTGGTTTCAAGTCCCAGAAAAAACGAAATTTAATGGTACGTCATTACCAAAACGTTTCGGAGATAAGGGTTGAAAAAATGGTGAAAGCCGCAAATTTTTCTCTTAGGGGATGATCCAATCACTCCACATTAAACACTGCAGGATTATATACTTTACAAGAATGCTTTGCCCAGTTTTCTACTTTTAACTGAGTGACATGTCAAAACGTTTAGAATTTGGATGCATGTTAAAGGAAGACGGAATGAGTTGCTTGCTCCAATATCTCCAATTTGTCGGAAACCAGTTAAGGCGAACTGGGAATTTCACTTGAACATCCTTCGGATCGGAAATTAAAAACTTTTGTTTGGACTAAAGGAAGGAGAAGGTATTTCCTTATTGAATTCAAATCTCAAACTTGGAAATTTTGATCATAAAATGCGGCTATATTCCTATATCTACTATTAGCATAATTTATTATTTTCGTCATCTTAAGAAAGGCGTTAATATAAATGGTGTCAAACCTCTCGACAGCTGAAAAAATTAACGAGAAAAATAGAGCTTGTGAATGCCTCTACTATCTAGCTTAGAGCTGTTTTCAAAAGTGTTGTACGTTGTTTCTTCTCTTGTATTACATTGATCATAAAACAAAGTATCAATATTATTTTTTTCTGTGTTTGTCATTGTTGGTTTGATAAACTCTAAAAGCGTTAAGTGTCAGTCGTCAGTAGCTCCTTTTAATGCGTATTTTACACCAATGCTAAAGTGAACACTTGCGGTTAACCATGACTATAACACAAGAGCGCAGCCACTTGAAAACTTTATAAAGGCTTTCGAAAGGCAGAAAAGAAACCTGGAAATAATTAATTCAGTCAGCTGTACGTGCGCACGGTATAGCAAAAGCTCAAAGGATACAGGACCGAAATATATAAGCCTCGTTTCCTCCAAAATTTCAGCCTCTCTTATCAGTACTTTAGACTGTATTGCACCAACCGTCAGTGTGACTTAAATCGATTCAGGTTAAAAAGAAACAAAAAGTAGAACGAATCCAGTAAATGTAAAACAAAACACAAGAAAGTGAAATTGCAATTCATCTAATTAAACAGTTGTTCAATGAGCGGATAGCCTTATGTAGCGGAAATGGATAACCACCATCCAGCGTTGCACCAGATACAGTACATTTTATCCAGTGGAGTGGGGATTAACCACCTGGATAAAGTTATTCGCTCTTTGAACAACTGGGAACAACTTTTCAACTCGACAGAATGATGAGTTCATCTTGTTCCACTCTAATGGATAAATTCTCCTTCTCCTAAGTAATCATTCCTTTCTTTGAGTGATGTTTGTGAGAGTTTAGTTCTCTATCATTTCAACGCATTCTGTATATCATTGTACTTAAAACTGTGTTGATATTGCAGGGAGAGATTACGTATCAATCAAGCTAATAATTCCGTTTATATCTGCAGATATTCGAGCAAGAGAAAAACTTTGAAGGTCCAAGAAGTTTCATAAGTATGAACGTTTTTATGTTAAGCAATACTAAATATAAATTTTGTTTAGTATAAATCTACAGCGTTCTATCACGAATGCCGTTCTCTGATTAGCTACACTACTCGCTATCTATTCTGTGATAGATAGTGAGTAGCGGTTGTTAACTAAATGGCGGACGCTTCTTCGCGTTTTCGAAGTGTCTTCGAGGAGGATTTAGATAATTTACTTGTTTAGTTTTGAACGACTAGCAGATTTATACTAAAACAATTAGATTATTCGCTCTCGATTTCTATGCGAGATAGCTGATTCGGGCTGCGCCCTCATCAGCTATCACGCGATTGAAATCTAATCTAATTGTTAAATAGAAAGGAGACGCAGTCCCAAAGAACTTTTTATAGAAGCGTTAGTGTTTATTTATGGGAAAAAGTAGTAACCATTAGAAAAGTGAATATAGTGATTTATCTTGATAGAAGGTATTTATTATTTTGATTTCCTTAATTAAGTAATTTCAAAATACCATATTAACGATTTTTTTCGATTTCATTAAATAACTAAATATTTCGAGCTTTGTGCTTAAAAAAAATAGTATATTAGTATGTCATCCCTGAAGACAAATCTGGCACTAAGTTTTGTTTGTTTTGTGACTGAGAATTCAAAGTAAGTTTTTGTGGAAGATTTTCATCATTTTCAAACGTGCAGGAAATAACCGAATTCCTGATTAAATAGCATATTCTTAATTTAGGAGATCGAGTATCTATAGATTAGATTAATATCCAATCATCCTATTAACCTACCTAGCTAATTTTTTTTTTCGAGTAAAAGAAAGAGGATTTAACACGGGTCCTTTTTGAGCTGTATACCGCAGGCGAACCGCAATCAAACCGCAGTCTTATTAAAATCTGCCGTAGTCACTCGTGCTTCGATGACTTATAGTTTGTTTGCACCATGAATGACATAATTGCGGCACAAAATGGCTTGGTAGCAGTATCGCAGTTGAACTGCAGTCGCACTGCATATGTCGCATCAGAGAAGTTGCGGACGCCTCTAAATGTATAGTACACTGAATACAGCTCTTGAAGGATTCGTCTCTTTGCTAAGGGCATAAATTTATTCAGGTAGCAAAGTTGTTAATATTAAACATGATGTCCGTAAACCACAAATATATACCTAAAAATAGCAGTACATGTATATAGTGTTTCTTTCAAGGGCCGAAGGATTATCTGTAGAAATCACGGCTGGGGAATAATTCCCAGTGTTTATTGTTTTCGTTATGGTGAACTGCTCGTAGATTTTTTTTTCCTTTTTTTTCGGGGGGGGGGGGAGGGGGCAATTCCTCCTCCAGGATATTTTCCCCTTCCGTAATTTCCAATTATCCGCCCCTAAATAGTAGTTGACTGGAGAACGTTTATCTTTGCCAGACTTGAAAGGATTTTAAGCCAAAAAAAAAACAGTTGTAAAGGACGGCTTAGTACTGTTAGTAATCAGACATTTAGCATTTTTGAAAAAATATATAATCTTACTATTGATGATGCTATTCTTTATCAATAAGTTTTGAGATAACAACAAGATAAATCAGGACGCCTTTGGAAAACACAAATAAGCTCGAATTTGAATAAACCGCGTGGGTTCTCTGTAAAGTCTCGCTTCACTGATCTATACTGTAGCTTGCGTATGCCCCAAAACACCACGGCAGATCTTCATGCTTTAGGAGTTTAAAGTTATTTAAGCCGAATGGCACAATCGCCCCCATCCTTTATCATTTTCCATCCATAGCCCGTCTCGTTGGTAGGAGTATTACTAACACTTATGGAGCCAAAAGCTAATACGGTAAATGTCATAACCGACGTTTATTGCTTTCCCAGTTAAAGAATAAGCGGAAAACTGCGAATCTTGCATAATGATGTTTTGGGAAGCGGACGGAAATTTCTTACACTGCCTAGAAGTACCCATGGCATCGTATCATATCGTGTCGTATGGTATCGTATACAGTAGTGAGAACAGGGTGTCTCTTAATTGAAAAATTGACTTCAGAAGAATGATGACAGGGAAGGAGGTCACCTTGCATGTTCACTTTTAGCTATGGAGTCCGATGCGCGAACCGTAGATCCTTTGGCACCGCAGACGGACGGAAGGCTGTGGTTGTCGAGGTCTTTGGTTACTGTAGCTTTAAAAGCTGTGCTGTGTGAATTTTAGGTAACCCTTCAGTGAGGGAAGTTGTTTCCTGTTAAGAGTTTTCCTGTCAATACTTGTAGTCTTTTGTATTGCCAAACTATTAAAGTAAAGTAAAGTGCCATCGGTGCTGTCTAGTGGAAGACTGTAGATTGAGCTGGCCTGAGGGATGTTGACAAAACACGTCAATCTTCTAGCTGGGAGCTGTAGGTGAGGTCGAAGATCAACACAAATGTCAAATTGCGAATTGTTCCCTTAAAACTACTTTAATTTAACTTTTTGAGAGTAGGTGAAAAGTTGTTCGAAATGTTCTCCCAAAAGGACGAGAAAAAGAGTTCTTTGGGATTTGCAGCTTATCTCTTCCTTTTCATACAAGTTTAACCGGATACGTTTTTGTCTTTATTTTTATTTTTTTTTTTATTTTGTGAAATAATTACAAAATTGAACAAAATAGACTATAAAGGGTCCATTCATTTTTAGCGTTCGATCGTGTAGCCTTCGGTGCTTTTTAGCCATAGATAATTCCGATGAGACAAAACGTTTTAGTTTTGTCCTTTCCCCGGCTTTCGCTCTCCACATAACCCAAGATGGCGGAAATAAAAGACCCAAAATTAAGTCATGGATAAAAGAAATAATGGGAAACTAGAGTGCTGGCAGTCTCGCCTTTTATGTATAGTCAACTACAGTCTAAACTCGGGCTTGCCAAAAGCAGTATTGTATCCCTAATTTAGCGCTAAACAAAAGAACAGAGAAAAGTCTGTCCCCTGTCTTTCTTACATCGAACGCATTGCGCTTAGCTTGTGTTGGAGTCTATTTCTTTAGACCCCTATCAACATATATCCCTCCAAAATTACAAAATTGCTTTACAGCTCAACCATTGCATGAGAACAATAATTATAACACTTGTAAAAAATATTTCTAAAAGAAGAAGAAAAAGAGAAACGAAAAAACAAAATCCGGCGATATATGCCACTAATAGATATCGAACCCGGGTTAGATGGTTCAGAGGCAGGAACAATGACCTCTAGGCCACATAGTTCATCGTAATGTAATACGATAAAAATAGTGTATTGATTCCAAAAAAACTAAGCACACTTGTTTTCGCTTCGATGGATAATTGTTTGACAAAAGAAACGCTTAAAGAACGATGTAGGATTTTTTCGCATAAACGTTAATGGAGTCTCGGTGAAATGTGAGAAGAAAAAAATCAGCAGACTAGAGTGAAACTGTTTACAAATACGTCAATCCAGGGTCATTTGAAACATACGAAAGGAACGTTTCTACGGTCAGTCTCAAGTCACACAAGTAAAAACTAATCGCTTATCATTCAAAAACTAATGTCCAGAAATTGAGATATTGTGGAAAAATAGTAAATAAACTACCTGTCAAAGTCTCAGGGGTGTGCGATATCCCGTACTTGAGTTATTCAACAAAATGTACATCTCAATGGAGAGGACACGAGGAAACACGGCAGTCCATCTGGAGTTAAGTTTGGTCACGTTAGAAGCTTTCTTCTCGCAGTTGAACTTGCAAACATTCGCATAGACACTTCTCTTAACATATTAGTTGTTCAGACTTCAACTGGACACAAGGTGAATCGACGTTTTCCGATACGTGACAACAGGCATCATTCTTGCTGTTGTGAGTTGTTATTTGTTATTAGCGCTTGCCCAGCAACGCCGGAAGTGAGCTTTGTGGATGAAACTCGACGACAAAGAATAAGAAGAAGAACCGTCGACAATTTTAGACCCGGGCGACCCGCGAGACGCGGGAAGCCCGAGTAAAAAGCGCATCCCATAAACAGCGCGGTGAGCAACAGTGCGATTAGACTGGAGCGAGGAGAAAAAGCGTAGAGAGACTGGAGAGATGCGCGAGGCTTCTCCCCCAGTCTACCCTCAGCGCGTTGACTTCAGGTTTTCACCAGTCTCGCCGCGCTATTGGCGTGAGTTACCACGAAAGAGCTAGCAGTCTAAAGTCTAACTCACATGAAACGTCCTGAAAGTTCACGGCTCCCCTTTCAGCCCCCTACTGAGGGGATTCCGAGGGGGGAGGAGTGTGCCGAGAGATGAGGCTGGATACCTTGACGAGACGCCTCTTCGGTCATTGTGGTGCTCTTCCCAGACTGTGCGCGCCACTACAATCCAAGCTGTTGTTCAATGATCCCAAATTGCACGGGAAAATAGGAGACTGTGAAGAGCCTGTGAATAATTGAAAAGTCCTCTACTCCCTTAATCAAACACATAAAAAGATAGAGACAGTTGCCGGGAAAACGGACTGAAATGGCCCATCTAGATCGCGAAAGTCTCTCACTACGGCAACCAGGCTCTTGCTATTAAGCAGTTTAAGCAAAGCTGTTTTTGAGCGACGTACGTCAACCGGAAGTGGGCATTTCTCATATTTGGGCAGTGGTTGTGCACAAATTTTCAAATGTAATACAAATCTGGCAGCACCAAGAGGAGTAAGAAGAGAAAACGCCTCACTTTCGGTTGACGTACGTCGCTCAAAAACGGCTTTGCTCAAACGTCGCAAAACAATAGATCCAGGACCAGAACAATAGCCTTACACGTGAGCTGTACATTTGGTACAGTTTGGTATCCAGTGTAAAACAACGACGTGACATCACAACGTTTGTTCAGTGGGGAACGTGAACGCCGGACGGTGAACTTTTCTAGTTCGCCCACACTGCACGCAATCCGTCCCTCTCAAAACATCTCAATTAAAATGTTTCAGAAGTTCTAAGAAATATCTGTTCATGACTGCAGTTTCGTGCATGTTTTACCTATCTGCCACAAAAAGGTTAACACAAGCAAACAAAATACGTTAAAAATACGTCACTGCCATTCTAGTGGCCGTCTGATATTGGCTAAACGTTAAATCAGTTAATCTCGCTGAAGACGAGGGATTGGGAGCATTTATTTGGGAGAGAGAGGGAGAGATTGAGGGGGGTATTTTATGGAGGCTGAGCGTAAAACATGGGAAAAAAACTCCAGATTTCAGATCTTCAGAGGCTGGCTTTTTGCGGCTCACCCACATGCCCCATAACCTGATATCCACTGAATGGCAACATAGGTGAGGCTGACTGTGTAGACTCACTTGCAAAGTCATGAGAGATGTGTTTACACAGCCAGCCAAGTATGCTCAAACAATACACCCACTGTACGGCCATGCTAGTTTTATATGATAACAAAGAAGAGGTACAAAAAGTGTGAACAAGAAAATTCACTTTAATCAGGCTACGACACTAACTCACTCTTTCCAGTCATTCCAACCACTCCTTGAAATACTGTACATAACGTTATTTCTCCATGCAAATTTTTGTCTCTTGTCACTTGAACAAACACACGCGTTGCTACGACACTCCAAAACAAAACAATTACATATTGGGACGATCCGAAACAACCAAACCTTGGCCAATCGACACTCTGTATTTTTTGGCTTATTAAACAGCTACTATAATTTCAAACCACTCTAGCATTTTTTTTCTTTTTATATGGATAAACCGAAAGATAGAAGGAATAATTAGTGCTGTTGCGCATTCGACAAACAAAACCCTTTATTGATTTTATCCCAATACAGTAATAAGGTCCCCTAGGCGAGGTCCTCACCTCTATTAATGCACGAATTATGAAACAAAGTCCTTAGACTTGGCATGTCTAAACTGGAAACCAATTTTTCCGCCATTTTGGCAATTTTCCAATTCGTTCAGAACAGACCGCTTCGTGCGGCCGTCTCCGGCCAAATGTCAGGCAGCGTTTCACGAAAGCTTGCAAAAATAGTACAACGTGCATAAATTATAACGCGACACTCACGTGTACAGGAAACCTACAGTCTATAGTAAGTGATCAACAGATTTCGTTTGATTAACACAACTATTATGCTCCCCAAATACAATAAATAACAAAAGAATTATTTGCATTGAGTTAACACTGGTTAACGCTACGTCGGACTGTCAAACCGCAACACAGTCAATACGGGAGAAATTTATCTTACGTTCAAACTATTATTCAAAACTTCTTTCATAGTTCTTCAACTTTCAAGTTCTCGTGTGAAAAGGAACTTGTTCTCTTATTTCTGATCCACAATATATAAATTGCTCAAATTCCCCAAAACAATAGCATATTGTTGTAAATGTCGCCAAGAGAATGCAGCCGCGAAATTTATGATTACTGGAAAACATTCTTTTAAAAAAATTAGCCTTACAAATTACACGGGAGTGTTTGAAGGCCCAGTAGTTTTCATTCTTTCGGCTTAGTCCCATTGTGATTCCATAGCAGTAAAATGACTCTAGAGACACGCGTCTGCGACCACACTGTAAATTTCATGTTACAAACCTTACTGTCGGTTAATTTAGGTGACAACTTCGTTAACTCTATATAGAAAACGTAATTTATAGTCGAGTCATCTGATGTACGCTTTCAAGTACTTTGTAACTCACTAAAATTCTTATATTGGTTCTGCGGCTCGCGTAGGCACAATAATAACATTGCCACATGTTATCTGAATAATTTCTTCATATGTAATGTGTGTTCTGCCAATCACATACTATCACTTCTGTTGATTTTCAAAACTAACACTCCGTTTATCACAATAATAACTCTTATGTGGTTTCCAAACTCAACAACGAACCCCTGAGGGTAATTACGGTCGTATGGACTCCATTACTCTTAACCTAAACAATTAAATTAAACTAGCTCGCCTTGGAAACGTATTATTAAAGTCTCTGACTAAAGGAACATACGAAAAGCTACCGCTCAAATCAATCGAGTGGTCCGCAATGTCAAATTCATAAGGCTCGTCCATATCGTTACTGAAGGCCCTTTGAAGTTTAATCTTGCGTATTCCCGCTTGAATCTTCGTGAATGTCCGCATTATGTCTTTGTCTTGAGCTCGCAGCTCAGCAAGTTCTTTTCTTATCCACTCGAAAGCTTTCTCAATTTGTTGAATTCGTTCTGGTTCTGTTTTGTGAGCCGCATTTGCTATATTCTCCAAAAGAGCCTTTGCGGTTGGTCGACTCGAGTTCCCTCCAATATTAATCGAATTTTTCAGTTCTGAAAAGCGTCGCAGTGGCTGCAAGTCTAAACCTTCCTTTGTACCGACGTCTGGTAGCGTGTAACGCTCGTCGACTATTCCTTCCTCGATCTCAGCTCTGTCCAACTCGAGAGAAACTTTCTTCAACTTTTTGAACTCTTTCTCCAGTTCTTCTCTCTCTTCTTTGGTGAGACCATTACTCATTTTCGCCTCTGGCTTGTTAACACCGCTATCTTTCGCCGGCAGGGATGGTTGGCTGACTACAGCATAAGTGCAGCCGAGTGAAAAAGTATTCTGTAATGTTTTTAACCTTTCATTGTTTTCTCTCATTTCCGATGCGTTTTTGACAACTGTACTGTTCAACCCCCCACCAGGCTCCATTGGGCTGTCAGCCGTGTCCATCCAAGCTGTCTCAGACTTGCGCAGCAGAAAATTTGGCGAGGCGGGCATGCTCACTGGTTGAGGCGGGATCTCGACTCCAACGGCCTCTATGAAAAAGCTGCTTGCAGGTTTGGCTGTGTCGGCTGTCTTGGGTGATTCACCTGTTTCTCCCATAAACTTCGCCACTATCGGAGAACTTTCGCTTTTTCGGATATCTTCGGAACCTCTTCGTGGTCTCTGCGAAGGCGAAATGAAAATTTCCGAAGTCGATTCCATCACTTGTTTACAATTGAATTCTTCTTTTTGTTGAACGTTTACCGGCTTAACTTCACCTCCGGTTGTATGCTCAATCTTTTTGTCATCAGCTGGTGGCGAACTGTGTTGTTTGTTTGGAAGGTGAAGCGTTACTCTAAACTGCTGTCCAAGCCCTCTCTTCCTCTGCTCCAACTGGGAGATGGATTCTTTGGTGTTCTGTTGCACTGTGTTATTGTTCATATCTGAGGACTGCGTTGCGTTTTGCTCTCTAATAACCTCCATAGGGATCGCTCCTATGGTCCAACCGCGAGGCATGAAAACATTTTCCTGTAGAACGTGAAAGCTATTCTTCCTAGCTGGCTGGCCGCTTTGATCTTTTCCATCGCGCGTGAAATTTGGTGAGGTACTGAGCGAGATACTTCGTGCGCGTCTCGCGGATCGGCTTCCCTCTCCACGCGCGCGTTTCCACTTGCTGTATAAGGTCTCTGAGTTTAGATTTTCAAGAGATCTTGAAAACGTACGGAGTTTTTCGATGTCTATTTCTTCATTTCGAATTACTCTGCCAGGAAATTCTTTTCTGGTATCTCCTAGCAGTAAGTCTGTCATTTCTTGAATCATTGGGACCCCGATACAAAGCGTGGAAATTTCTCCAAGTCTAGGCCAAGACTATCGAACTGACAAGTAAAGGAAAACAAGTCAGAAAAAATGAAGCACGTTTTTTGTTAGTGCAGTTTAATAGGCATCTTTTGCCCTTAGTTTCCTTTCAGCGCTTGTTAATACACCCGACTAATAACCCAGATTCGTTTTTGTAAATTTAGATTGCAGTTGCTTTCAGGGTATGAGGGACTTGCGAAACCTAAACTTAGTGACAGCATTTTTCAAGGGCATAGTTAAGCGTTAGTGCGAAACGCGCTTATCAAAACGTTTGCGCGTGAACTTATGAAAGAGAACAAAAGCCTTTTGGTTTTAGATCTGAAAATAATGTTTTAGTTCCGTTTGGGGGCTGGCCAAGCTTTCAGCTGTCGTTATTTGCTTTGTGTTTCCGCAAACTTTACTTTTTACATCGACGGAAGTGTAAAACTGTGACGCAAAAGCCCGGGCCTTGACGCAGAAGTTGAGCTTTCATGCTGATACATCCAAACTCAACTAATTACGACGGGACAGCGTTTCGAGATAGTAGTAATAATTAGGGATCTTTTGCTGGAGTAACGAATCCGTGTTCTTCTGTCAACTGGTTTTGCTTCAGAATAAAGTAGCTCTTATAGAAGTCTTAACTAAGCGAATTTTGAGTGTACCCGGTGTATCTAGATGTTGAATTTCAAAAAGCAATTTATTGCCGCCCGCGGCACCAGAAGCTGCTTATTTCGCAGCAATTTGGAATAACTAGTTTATATCCAGCTAGATCACATATTTTGTCTTACCTCGGTAAAGTTTGTTCCGCGCCTTCCGAGATGATTTGGTTCTCGAGATTCCAAGCAACTAACAATTTTGAATTCCAACATAAGGCTTTTGACTTTATGGAATATGCTTAGCATTCCTCGATCAATAGCAGAACAAAAAGACAATAGTTCATTTCCATGGTTAATCTCCTAAAACAGGTTCCCAGGAATCGAATGATGGCCCCTTTTCATGCACATTTGAAATCACAGACGTGGAGTACAATAGGCTATAAGGCAACCATTGTACACACAAGGTCTGCATAATAATATTAAGTCGTTTTTAATTGTCATGGAAATGCCACATTACCTGAAAAGTAAAACTAATTAGTAAGTTATACGTGCCCCTGATTGTACCTTAGCGAATTTATTTTTAAGCCAGGCACGTACGAACTCCACTACGAGACCAATATTAGCTAATCTTTCCATGGCAAACGAGAGATGCGTCATATTCCTTTGTAACTGCTTTTCAATCCGACATGATAATTTCCCATGCAAAGAGAAATAGTTAATTATGTTAATTTACACTCTGTGTAAAAAATCTCTAGAGGCCAAAGAAATAATTTGATTTGGTTGTTCGTAACGTTTTGCTCGCATACTCTAAACAATTTTTCAAAAACGTTAACAACTACACCCGCTAAACTTTGCAAATCGATTTACAGAAATTTTCAGTTTTTGGTCCCCCAAAAAGAACGCGTATTGGCGTGAAAATGATCAAATTGCGTGCGATATCTATCAAAGTATACTGTATTAGCACACGAAAGAGAACAAAAAAGCAAAAATCGGACTTGACTGAAAAATGTCAATAGTCAAACGAAGACTAATAATTGTGATCTATCATCAGTTGTAACGATGTATACTCAATCTGCTATTATCTTGGCATCGTTGTACCCAGCGCCAGCAATAACTAAGGAGCTAGGAGGAGCAGTGGGAAGCTAAATAACAAAACTCCGCCTTAAGCCTAAATTCTTTTGTACTGTTTTGTTGTTTGTTTCCGGTCAATCCAAGAACAATGAAATCTTTCACACCAGACAAGAACTATTCGGTCCTGGCTTCTGTGCTTACTTCGTTAAAATCGAGGGTTCTTTTACGAACTTCGTTGGAAAGTGGAAAGGATACTTCACAAATTAATGTGATCAAGTAAGCTGAAGCCACTCAAAAGGCACTAAGGCCACAAGGTAGCGGGCATTACGCCTTAAGTCTACCAAAGCAAAGATTGAGCCCAAGCATTAGCAGCCATGGACAGCTGTTTCGGCCTTGTTAGGCCTCATCAGCATGGCATAGCTAATGTTCAGGCTCAAGTACCCACATATCCATAAAACAAGCAGTGAAAACGTAAAGCTTGTGGGATGTGGCTGGAGTGACAAGGATATACCTCACAAATTAATGTGATTTGGTAAGCTGAAGCCACTCTAAAGGCACTAAGGCCACATGGTAGCGGGCATTACCCCTAAAATCTACCAAAGCAAAGATTGAGCCCAAGCATTAGCAGCCATGGACAGCTGTTTCGGCCTTGTTAGGCCTCATCAGCATGGCATAGCTAATGCTCAGGCTCAAGTACCCACATATCCATAAAACAAGCAGTAAAAACGTAAAGCTTGTGGGATGTGGCTGGAGTGACAAGGATATACCTCACAAATTAATGTGATTTGGTAAGCTGAAGCCACTCTAAAGGCACTAAGGCCACATGGTAGCGGGCATTACCCCTAAAATCTACCAAAGCAAAGATTGAGCCCAAGCATTAGCAGCCATGGACAGCTGTTTCGGCCTTGTTAGGCCTCATCAGCATGGCATAGCTAATGTTCAGGCTCAAGTACCCACATATCCATAAAACAAGCAGTGAAAACGTAAAGCTTGTGGGATGTGGCTGGAGTGACAAGGATATACCTCACAAATTAATGTGATTTGGTAAGCTGAAGCCACTCTAAAGGCACTAAGGCCACATGGTAGCGGGCATTACCCCTTAAATCTACCAAAGCAAAGATTGAGCCCAGGCATTAGCAGCCATGGACAGCTGTTTCGGCCTCGTTAGGCCTCATCAGCATGGCATAGCTAATGCTCAGGCTCAAGTACCCACATATAACCCACATCATTAATTTGTGAAGTATCCTTGTCACTCCAGCCACATCCCACAAGCTTTACGTTTTCATTCGTTGGAAAGTGGCCGATTGTTTGACGCGGTATGTTAAGTGTGACCAAGACTGACATGATATATAAACACTTGTTTTAATGAGATTATGCCGTGATTAACTTCTCGACTGCTTATATAGTTTGACTCTGTCATATTTAAAAACTTTTAACAACGATTCTGCAATCAAGACATACTGTATCCTCTTTGACTTCATGTACACAAATGTCTGAGTCACAGAACTCAGTCTAATAGTCTTTGTATCTTCAAATCTCTATCTCCTTTCAAATATTTAAAACTTCATACGCTCACTTTTTTTCTCATTAACATAAAATTGGTCTTTTTCAATTTTTCCCACTGTTTTCATAGATAGAATAATAACCGACTGACTGGACTAAAACTTGAGCTGACTTCAAATGCATGACTCAGTAAACTCGAGTTCTGTTTATAGGATTATTATTATTATTATTATTATTATTATTATTATTATTATTATTATTATTTAGAATTTAGCACAGGGATTTTCCCTGGGAAGAAATATCCAGTCAAGTCTCATCCCGAGACCTCAGACTTCCAGCACTTTTCTGAGGATATGTGCCGATCCGAGGAGTGCCGACTTTTGCATCGTTCTTGTTCGGTTTTTAATTCCTAGTTGCTCCAAGTGGCCTACCAGCTTTTTTGACACTGAACCTAATGCGCCTACAGCCACATTATTATTATTATTATTATTATTATTAGTAGTAGTAGTAGTAGTAGTAGTAGTAGTAGTAGTAGTAGTTTTATGTGAATTCCATGTCAAGTCAGGCGAGGAAGCTGAAAGTAAAATGGACAGAACCGATGAACAAGGATGTT
>JAEMWC010000338.1:217500-240000 GCA_016490735.1 Pachyseris speciosa | reverse complement strand
AAACGATGACGTGATGGTCTCTGACATTCAAGCGACTACAAATGAATCGCGAAGATGGAATCGCTACATTAAACTTCACCGCCTACTACACTTCGATCGATTACCGCACCAGTTACCGCACTGCTGTGTACGTGGAATTTCTCATGAATTCAAGCCTTGAAAACGTTTTTCCTCGTTGTAGATGCGTTGATGCATTTTGTCTCCCTTTGCTTTGTTCTGTTGAGGAGACTGAATGACCATTTTCGCGCTGACTGCTCAAACACCGGTTTCGACGGTCGACGCCATTTTGCATGTAGTTCTCCAACTTGAAAAATTCCGCCGGAACTTTTCAAGTTTGGATTTCAAAGGCCAGCGCATGCGCGAAGATGACAGTGTCCCTTTAAGTCTTTGTAAACATGCTTGCAAAGCAATCTGTGACGTGTAGTAAGGAATAGACCCATGCCCCTTACTAGCTCGGTCGTGGGACAGATGATGGCTAGATTTCGTAACTTTTACAGCCTACAAAAAGTCAATATTTGGTTTTAAAAGGCGCAAAAAGGCTCAATACGTTTCGAGTAGGTGCAAAGTTCTATTTAAGCGAAAAAAATATTTTGAGGTAGGTGTACTTAACTTGCAAAATCCTTTCCCAGGACAGTTCGTAAGTGTTATAAATAAACTAATAATAAATAAATAAATAAATAAATAAGTAAATAAAACTATGCCAGAGGTGTCTACATGGAGTTCAAAGCTGACTTAAAATGAGTTATTGAATTTGATGTGATTGTGTCAAGAGGTAAATAGTTCCAATCAGTGATCTTCGTCCCTAAAACTCAACGCTTTACAATTTAACGGCTTTGTCTTCAACGCTCAAAAGATCTCAAAATTGGGGCTTGAGAATATAAATATGAACTCGGAACCTTCTTAAATTTCACCATCAATTACTTTCATGGGTTATTGCCGAGTATTTTTCTCTTTCAACAAACGTCACTATGCTTTGTTTGATTGTCTCACAGTCATCCCGTATAGCACACTTCATTTATTCTGCTTCATTCATCCACTTGATTGATTTATAACCCTACACCGATCTTAATCCGACCCATTTAATCTGCTTCATTTATCCACGTGAATTCGCCATAGTCAATCTCCCCGTCACCGTCTTCATCCAAAATGTCAATCAATTTGGTCAGCTGATCATCGTTCATGGGGACTCCAATGCTCTTTAGTCCCACTCGAAACTCCTCCCTGGTCACCGACAAGCTATTGTCCTTGTCAAACTGGTTGAACAAGTCTATCAACCGGTAATTCTTGTCCTCGACGTACTTCTTGAGGATGTAGATAAGATCTTTATTCTTGTTATTGTTGTTGTTACCGTAAAGCTCATCAAGAGCGTCAAGATTGGCGGATCTTTTGCTGTAAGTGCAGGTGATAGTTAAACCGGGATGCTGTCCCAGTAACAGTTCCACTAGCTCTTGGGTCTCTAATGTGACTACAACATTGTTCATAAGGATTTTTTCCAAGGCGGTATCCACATTATTTTTCATAGCTGTGAGGAGGCCGAAAGCTCCACCATTTTGGAGTGGATTTAATCCAATTCTGCGAATGCAAAAATGTAATTCCAGTGTCAATTTTTGCAATAATATTTGACATCTAATAAAACTAGGAACTGCAAACTTGATACTCAGCAGGTAAGTGTTTCTTCTAGTAATGTAACTGTAAGGAATGTGACTGGGCTAGAAAATGAGTAGTCACGTTTTTCAACTTATGATAACTTCTCAACTGTAAATTACTTCAAGTGGGCTTTGATAGCATTTACAGATCAATGAAGAACAGAAAAATCACAAATTACCTGGCCTCAGTTGTTCAAAGAGCGGATAACTCTATCCAAAGGATAAAATGTATCAGTTTCAATACATTTTATCCGCTGGATAGCAACTTATCCGCTGGATAGAGTTATCCGCTCTTTGAACAACTGGGGCCTGATCGATAGTTTGCTCGTATTTGAAGGAAGTTATTTTGTGCATTTTCCAAAAGACCCTTATCGTTCATTACAGATCACAGAAACCACCCCCTGAAGAAAGACAAAAGTTAACAAACCTCAAGATTTTTAAGGTATTGTTGATTTGAAGCCCTTTAGCAAAAGCCAACGCTCCTTCAGTAGAGATTCTGTTGTTGGTCAAATCCAAATCCGTCAGTGTGTTATTTTCCTTCAGTGATTCCCCAAAAGCAGCCGCTCCTTCGTCAGCTAAGCCATTCCAGGATATATCGAGCGTCTGTAAGCTACAGTTCGCTCGAAGTCCTTTGCCAATGGCCACCCCTCCCTTGCCACGGAGATGATTCCAGCTGAGGTTTAGATATTCTAATCCACCATTCGCATCGATAGCGGGTCCTAAAACAGATAATATCAGAGTGATTTGTGTTAAAACATCACTACAGACAAATTCAATAGCAAATGGACGCTGGCCTCGGGTTCTGAGCATCAATAGGTTAATAGGTGTTATTATTACTGTTCAAGTAGTTTTAGTGGTATCAGTTCCATGTGTAATTGTAGGTATAGCGTATGTACGTAATGAACCCTGTATGATGGTAACTTTCTGTGTATATATGTGTTAGTAATCAGGCAGTTTTTGCAACTGTGAGGATAGTGTTGTTTGCTTAGTAAATTGGGAGTGATTGTAGTTAATATACTAGGTAATGTATTGTAATTGTTTTGTATTGGGACTAAATAAAATGCATTTAAAAAAGTGGGATACAGGAAAGAGCGAAAATAAAGGCTGTGGACAAATCATACGTAGCACTGATTTCATTCTGTTGCGTGTCATAGAATATCTGTCTGTTCAACGTTTAGGTCAGGTACACTCCTGAAATGAAAGGTGCTACTTGTTGGTTCACTTCCTTGCGTTTTTATTAACTACTCAGTGATTGTCAGTGTGATTCTGACACTTGGATTATCCGACTCAACTGAAGTGTGAATCATGTATAGTGCTCCTTGCTCAGAAACAGCCGTCACTGTTTTGAGAACCTGGTAACATTACGGAACCGAGCCCTACAATCAAAACTACTAAAAGAACAGCTAACTGAGAGTGATGAAAGGCGGCCGTTCTGTCTGATTTACGCTCAACAAGAATAAGGAAGAAATTTAAGATTCTCCAAATTTTATGTGGTGTTAGTCTCGATGCATTATTTCATGAATATTCCAGTATTTGAAGCAAGCCCAGCAATCCTTGTTTTTTCATAATGAAACAGATGAAAAGTTTTCAAAAGCAGAATGTGTCAAAACCAACCAAACAAAGTTAACTCTCGAAGTTGCTACTCGCTCACTCGCTTGCGGTCTATTATGCAGCTAGGAATTGATATGTACATGCATCTACGTTACGTTGTTGTTACCAAATGACAATCCAGCCTCCTCTGCGAACCCATTATGACTCAAGTCAAGCCATGTGAGAGTTTGATTGACACGGATTGCTTCCGCCAGAGATTCCGCATCTTTGTCTTTGAACTCATTCCAAGACAGGTTTAACGTCTTAATGGAGTTATTATCAGTGAGCACTTCCGCCATGGCCTGGGCACCAGGACTCTTGAGCTTGTTTTGAGCTAAGTCCAATTCAGTGATGTAGAAGTTTTCTTTTAGTAGCCTGGCTATATAACCACCACCTTCAGAGCCTGGATAAAATGAAATTCAGAAATTGCAGATCAAAACATTTATGCCAATAAAAGGTTGATTACTTGATTTGCCTCTGCAATGACCGCCGACCGGTTAGCTCAGTGGTACAGCACCGGACTACCGTGCGGGAGGTCGCGGGTTCAAATCCCGGTCGGACCAACACTCAGGGTTTTTAAATAATTGAGGAGAAAGCGCTGCCTTTGTAATGACATCTACAAACGGTTAGACTTTCTAGTCTTCTCGGATAAGGACGATAAACCGTAGGCCCCGTGTCACAACTCTTCATAATTCTCTGATTCTGTGGGACGTAAAAGAACCACTAGGGACGTAACAAAACTCTGGCAGTGACCACCCCTAGTGTCTGTCTTAATTTGATATTGACATTACGGGGGCACTCATAACCCAACTTCGTTAATCGTATACTGCGTTATAAGCAGTCTGGTAAAGTCCCCCGGCCAGTGTTGTAATGCGCATTTGAATATTGCATAGAAAATGCGCAATATAAATGCGATATATTATTATTATTATTATTATTATTATTATTATTATTATTATTGTTGTTGTTGTGTACAGCGCAGTAAAAGTTGGCAGGTGTAAATAACAGACCCTTTTTAAACGACTATTCAAGCTTATAGTAAGTACGTAGTACAAGTAGGTGTTGGAACACTATAATTATTAGCTATAACCTTTCTTCTAGAGAAAAAAACCGGCATTAAAATTGCTTAGGGCTTTCACCGGATTCACGATACTGAACTGCTGAATGGTTCTAGATTTTCATTTCAGCGTTCAGAGTAAAGAACGACCCACCTACCCACCCACCCACCCACCCACCAGAGGAAAGTGTGGTTCGGGTTCAGTTCCTCCGAGTTTCTCCTTCGTTTCACTCAGTCAGCTGAATCAATATTTTCCCATGTATTATTAACTGAGCATGAGTGCGAGTTTGGTTGAATAGGTTACTATTTTCACCAATATTTTCAAAGTTTAAAAAGAGGATTTTTCACGATTTTGCCGTCAAGTTTGCTAAAACGTTGTGTAATCACTAACATCTTACCAATAGCGCAGTCTCGTAAGTTTACTGTCGTTGTTGCTGTGTTTCTCATCAATGCAAACGCGATAGCTCGGGCTCCACTCGGCCCCAATCCATGGTGCTTGATGTCAATTTTCTCCCGCGTGATGTGTTCAATGACGAAGGAGACTGGAATGATTCCGAGCTGAGCGCAAGCGTCCCGGTATGCTTTGCGACCTACGAGATAAATGTATATGATTTCCTATACAACTCACGTCTCTAAGACACAAAGTAACTAGGAGTATGATTATTTCCCAAGAATGGGATGCTATTCCCTCGCAAGCTCACTCCCGGCATTATATCAACTCGATGAAGACAATGCTTATTTTCTTGGGATACCACTTGACGGCTGAGTGAATACTTCATATCACACACTCTCACATATGCACGCTCACTGTGTGCAAGTAGACAT
The DNA here is from genome assembly GCA_016490735.1 of Pachyseris speciosa. Taxonomy (NCBI): domain Eukaryota; kingdom Metazoa; phylum Cnidaria; class Anthozoa; order Scleractinia; family Pachyseridae; genus Pachyseris; species Pachyseris speciosa. The sequence goes on along the minus strand of JAEMWC010000338.1, from coordinate 234,882 downwards.
AAAACCGTATTTAACAACTCGGACTAATGCATGTTATATTTACAAAAAGCGGGAAAGATTGCAGAAAACATCAGCGAACGCATGACCAATAAAGGCTTGCCTTTAACGTCAGTTGAATTTACCAAACTCTCACCTGTAGGGTCATATTCTTCCCGAGGTTGTTCGTACTCTAAATCTGTATCATAATCACTGTCTTCAGCTGGTTCTCCATCCGAGGTCTCCACTTGATCAGGTTTAGACGAGTCTTCCGCTTGTGTTGGGACTGGCGTCAACTTGCTCTTCCCAGTCCCCGCTCGCTTACATTTTGCTGTAAATGAACCAAGGAAAAGGAGAAATGAATTTAACACGTGTTTTTTTGTTGTTTGTTGTTGTTGTTGTTTTTTTCACAGTTATCATGATTTGCAAAATGTTACCTGAAAATTGCACACCACTGGCAGAATAGAAAGACAGGACAGCAATGCCAAGAAATGATTTACTTTTCAAAGGAATTACCTCCAGTCGGGGACTTGTTCTTACTCGACAACAGAAAATGACATAACATTATTGAAAGGTTTCTAAATATATATTCTTTTCTAGTCTGAGGCACCTTGCTAGTTTTTTTATGAATGTAAAACCACGCGGAGCTTTCCTGTCAAACAGCAAACTTCACACAGGCATATCCTGCACTTTTGTCATCAATATAGACCGACATTTCAGCTAAAATTGAGAAACCGGCTGTTTTCATAACCACCTAAATCTTTATATCCTCTAACAGTCACCCATGACTGTATGGGAAACATCAGGCTCGGTGTTAAATTATTTCAGAACCACAGAAAAGAGATTTAATAAATAGCCAATGATGATTTTTTTGATATTATTTTAAAAAGGACCTACTAAACAAAAACTCTCAATTTTTAAACTGTTTCGTGTGTCCAACTTAAATACTGCGGGGGAGATAAAGAAACACACTTTTTTCTTCGTGTCCGCTTTATTCTGCCCTCCACTCTCTGGACATTTCATGGGACGTATTCCTCCCAAGCTTTTATAGTAAAACCATTCCGACATCCGGATAAGAAATGCCAAATTCCAAAAGGAAAAAAAGTAATTTCGACGTGAGTTACTTAGTTTTCACTGATAGGTATACTGATTTCTATCTAAACGATACCATCTTTTGCAAAGGGCGTACTCACCACTCGAAGTTCGACCTTTTCCGCTTCTGTGCCTGCTTTTGGGGTCTCTTTCAGTAATGATGCCTTCTTTAACTTCCGTCCTGGAACTGTCAACTTTTATATTGCTGTTAGCGTCCACATCTTGCACATTCAGAGCAGGCAACTGCGAGTTTATGTTGCCGTCATTTTCAGCCGACATCTTGCTACAGTGGATAGCAAATCCACAGATAAGAGATGGATTTCTTACACTTAATATTTTGACTGTGCCCTTAAGGTGGCTGGTACCGGTTTTACTCGCGTGGAGAGTCTGGCCACTAGCGCGCGCGTCACACTTTTTACGCGCGAGATTTAAAGAACGGGAAAAACAAAACAAATATGGCGGCGCGTGGCTTTTTCCGTGTAAGGTTAGTTTTGCCCTGTTTAAAAAGAAATTTACGTTTATCAGAGGGCTTATCTACTCCATCGACTTTAATTTATTCAATTTATAGCAGAAAATTTGTGTCTGGAGCTCAGTGCTCAAGTTTTAAAGCCAAACTTCCCATCTGTGCTGCGATCGGTCGTGTTGAGGACCGGGAACGCAAGGACGCGAAAACTAATTGTACAGCTCCAGATAAAGTAGACTATTGCTTCAATTTACCTGGTTCTATCTGCTTGGCCGCATTTCTCGGCTTATGGCTCTTCTACTCCACGGCCATTGCGTATGCTGGTGAGAGTGACGACGAAAAGGAAAATTGTTTCAAGTCTCGGCGACGTAAAGGTTGCTTTGCGTCCGAAAGACACGTTACCAATCTTAAAAATATTGCGATAGCTAGAGAAGCAAGAATTCGACGCAAAGAAAATCAACCAGAAGAAGAAGACAATGAACCTCCGAGGAAAATTGGGACAAGGTCAAAACAGGTATTTCCTTTTAGTGTTGAAAATTATTTTAACAACATTAGCTGCTACAAACTGTTTCATTTGGCTATCACGCCCACCTCCCACCCCTTTTGTGAGTTTTTTGTTATTATCGTTTTTGCAAGAGTTCAAATAAATAAATAAATTGAAATTGAAAGTGCCTGACATCAATCGGCTGATTATTTTATAATTACAGAGAACTAAACATGAAGTGGACATTTGCGGGACAAGACTGATTGACCTACAGGTTCTCAGAAATGACCTGAAATCTTGTTCAAGCTGTCAGGCAGGTGAGTCAACTTTGGAGACATGAGGACGTTTGGTTCCCAGTAGTAAACACATTAAACATTTGTTCAAAACGTTATTTTATTAACGCATTTTACAAAAGAATACAACAATGCTTTGCTTGTGAAAGTATACATGATTAACAACAACACCACCATCAACTAGTGCATAAATAAATTAATTAATCTTGTATAAACAATATTTACAGAGCTCAGTTTGTAAACAGTGTACTCACTCTGTCAGTAACCACACTGTAAGTTCATGCACCATCTCTGTTATTTTGATTTGGAATTCCTACAATAAATTATTTATGATTTTTATATATTCATATATTTATATTTTATGATTTTCATTCATTCATTCTCAAAGTAAAATTCCTTGCCTTAACATATGAACCAAGGTGCATGTTGTTCACTCTAGATGACAGATTTTGTTTTTGGTCCCACAGGTCCATTATCCCTTCTAAACATCACTGAAGAAAAACAAAGTGGTCTTAGTAGTGCCTTTAGTGTTAAATGCAGAGTCTGTGGTCACTTAAATGAAGTGAAATCCTCTGGAGAACACAGGGCTGGAAGCCGTGGTCCTCTTGTAAGTGATATCAATACCAGAGCAGCTTTAGGATCCCTACATGCTGGTATGGGAAATACACACCTGAATAATTTACTTTCAACATTGAACATACCAACTATGAATCATCGCCTGTTTAAACAAAGAGAAAGAGAAATTGGAAATGCTGTGGAGAAAGTTGCCAGAGAAAGCTGCAAAATTAATTTGAATTTAGAAAAAACAATGGCTGAGAAATCTTCTGGACCAACTGACGGTGGCATTGTAGGAATTGCAGTGTCATATGATATGGGCTGGCAGAAAAGGGGAAGGGGGCACAATTCTTCAACTGGTCATGGGGCTGCAATGGGGCTTGCTACTGGAAAGGTTGTCAGTTATTCCACCAGATGCAAGTCATGCAGGGTATGTAGCCACAACAAATTAACTGGGAGAGAAAAGAAGCACGACTGTCGGAAAAATCACTGTGGGTCATCAAAGTCAATGGAAAGGGATGTTGCATGTGAACTGTGGAGTAAAGCTCCTCAATCTGGAGTCAAATTTTCAATTTATGTTGGGGATGATGACTCAACAACCTTAGCAGACATCAAAAACAAAGTCCCCTATGGTGTTGAGAAATGGTCTGACATTGTTCATGTCAAGCGATCCCTAAATTCTAGACTTTATAACCTTAAGCACCGTTTCAAAGGATTGAACTGCTCAACTTTGAGTCAAAAGGTTATAAACTACTTGACTAAATGCTTCAGTTACTGTATAAACCAACATGCAGGAGATTCCAAGGCTCTCAAGCAAGGCCTAAAGTGCATCATTCCCCATGCATTCGGTGAGCACATGTGTTGTGATGTCTCATGGTGTGGCTATAAACAAAATGCTGCAACTTATAACCACAGAGACTTACCAAATGGGAAAGATCTTTATGGAGTACCCCTTAAAAAGGCACTAACTGAGATATTCAATGAATATTCAACTGACATTGTGGTCAATAAACTGACTCCCTGTGCAAATTCCCAGAGAAATGAGAGTCTTAACAGCACCATAGGTGCCAAAAATCCCAAAACACGTTTTTATGGTGGTAGCGAAAGTAATGACTTCAGGGTTGCATGTGGAGTGGCACAGACAAATATTGGTTACAACTACACTGGAAAAACATTAGAAGCACTCAATATTGAACCTGGTTTTTACCACAACAAACATGTCATGGCAATGGACAAGAAAATAAATTATGACAAAGAAAGAAAGATAAAAAGGGAATTTAAGATCAGGCGAAACCAATTAACCCGACAAAAAAATTCACAAACACTCAGAAAGGAAGCAAATGAAGGTACCACATATGGATCTTTAGTGGGTCTAAATTTAGATACATCAGAACTTAGAACAGACTCTCAGTTTCATCTGCCTGCTAATGTATCAGTGAACGAATTAAAAAAATATGAAGAAATAGTACCACCCCACACACCAAGACCAAATGCAGATCCCTTGTCATATGATACAACAAAAAAGTTCAACTTCATTGTATTTGACACAGAGACAACATGTACGGGAAAGCTAGCTGAGCTATGTCAACTGTCTGCTGTGAGTGAAGATGGAAGAAAGGAATTCACCACTTTCATTCTCCCAAATAGTAACATCAGCTTTGGGGCCTCCCTTGTGAACTGTTTAACTGTCAAGAACATTAAAGGTACAAGAACATTATGTAAAGCCAATAGTCCGGTCCAAAGTGTAAGCACAGAGGATGCACTTCGTGAGTTCCTACTTTACCTAAAGCAAGTACAAGCTTCTAGAGATAACAATTCTGTAACTGTTCTTATTGGCCATAATTCTGCAACCTTCGATGTCCCTATTCTTCTACGAAACAGCGACACTAGCTTCAAAAATAACCTTACTGAAATGAACGTTTACTTTTCGGATAGTCAGCTTCTGATGAAAAGTCTAATCAAAGACAAACACCAAGCACTTCAACTTGAGAATGGTGGATTCTGCAAACCAAACCAAGGGAGCCTCTACACCCACCTTTTCAACGAACAGTTCGATGCTCACGATGCTTTGGAGGATGTCAGAGCACTAAGAAGAATCCTTTTTGACTCCCATTTAAGCCTGAGCAAAAAAACCATCGTTGAGAATTCCAGTGTCACCAGCGTTTCACAAGCGGTTGAAAACATGCTCTACCTTGATCGACGCCATGAGCTTCTTCTCACATTTAGCAACAAATTGTTCGATGCAAGTGACGACAATGGCCCGATTAAAAGATCCATGGCTCAGAACATCGCCGGTAGTGGTCTCTCGTACGACGATCTCCGTAAACTTTACTCGACTTTTGGTAAAAGGGGAGTTGTCGCCATTCTGTCGAATCCACCTTCCACCTCATTATCCAAGTCACCGAGGGTCACACGTACAAAAAGAATACTTGCCGCCATCGTCGCGCACTTCGATGAAAAGAGCCACGAAGAATAAGAATAAATGTTCCTTGTAACTTTTACTTACAGTTGCAGTTCAACATTCCACTATAAAACGTCTCACCACCTCCTGTTCTTTGTCGCGAAACACACGTCAGAATCAACGCAGTTGACATGACATGTGTTACGTTCCGCGAGCAGTTTACTCAATTGCACGCTTTCCCTTGATGTTAAAACGGTCGTTAGTCATGCCAAACGTTGTGAAGGAATCTCGTAAAGTTAGCCGAAACGTTCTACGAAACATCAAAAGGAACAATTTTGAACTAAATCCACGGTACGTAGTGAAATCAACATTGCGCGTGGACTGCATACAAAGCTACGGTAGGTGCCTGCGCGTATACGCGTAATGGTTAGCGGCAGTCAGCTCAGCGCATGAGCAAATGTCGATCTTTTAGAATCCAGATTTTGAAATGCGTGAAAACGCGCGTGGAAAATGCTCAACTCACGAAGGTTTTTGCAAGAAAGTGAGCCCGGTGACCCCCTTTTTTTATTGTTTCAACATTTTTGTCTTGTAAAGAGGAAACGTCACACAAAGTTCAAGAAAATTCTATCAGAGAAATTTTACATTATTAATAAATTGCCTTTTCACGCATTTATAAAAAATCCCCTTGATAAAAAATTTTTAAAAACGTTTTGCAGTTTCCTTTTCAAATGGCAAAAGTAATCACATGAAAAAAATAGGGGGTCACCGAGTTAGTTTTCAAATTATAAGTGCCAGAAGTTTAAATACAGCTCTGAATAACGTTAAGTACCGTTGCCATGGTAACAGCTGATGACGTAACAGTAGTTATTTTTGGTCAACAACTAAATGTATAATTTAATCTTTCAAAAGTTTTCTTATGGCCTTGATTTGCCTTCGTGCTTTTTTCTTTCAAAGTTAACGTTGTGAAAAAGCTGAAAACTGGTACCAGCCACCTTAATTTCTGAATTTTATTTTGCAGAGACAGAAAAATGAAAGGAATGAAAGGTTGAACTGCTACATTATTTTACCACAGGCTGAAATGTCTGAAATTGTGAAAGTCTGAAGTTGTGAAATTGTGAAATGAAGATGAAATCGACGATCTCAGGAGGAGCAGAACAAACAAAAATATTAACCCTTTTGCTTCTAGCCTAAAATAAAAGCTAGAACTGAAAAAGTTACTCCGCAAAGTGCCACCTGCGTTCTCTGTAAATGCAACAGGAAAAAGGCGTTGTATGTCAATTTAATCGGATTGACTCGAGTGTTTCTATATTATTGAAAAGCCATTATGTCTTCCATATTACTATGTCTATTGGTAAAATGCATTGTTTCGTACATGGTTTTGTGTTTATGAAGGTCTGGATAAAAAGTAGTTTTTTTTCACGAATCAATAGACCAACATAATTGCAGTTTAATTCCTTTTTTCCCTCTTTTCACATTTATCAGAACTAATATAAGTAAGTATATGCCGTGGGTCGTTAGCTAGTAATCCGGCAAGACTATTAATTGTTTTTTTCAGTATCACTGCACATAAGAGATGTCTTTTATTCCATTATCTCGTAGCAAGAGATCGTGTTCTAAGTCATAATACCGCCTTTGTCTCCGTTTATCACAAAAACTGGCATTTTCCATTTCCCAGTCATGTATTTACGACAGGCCGCATGTGATTTCTGGTTCGCAAAAAACACTTTTAAGCTCTTACTCTTCAATGACAGCTTGTGGTATGAACCGACAGTCAAACTACTTTGAGGAAAAAGATTTCCAAAAGATTGAAACACGTAGGAGGTGTAATGGTGCACAGATTGACTGTGTTCCAGCACCAAAAAAAATCAAAAAATCAACTTTATCATCTTCAAACGTAGATGACAAATCACCTGCTTGTTAAACGCCATGAAAACTATTCTAATCATAATCCTGCGTGTATAAATGAAATATCCTTTCGTGTTTTGCTTTCCCTATTCCTAGCTATTTAGAATGGTGAACTAACTCAGTTAAAGGTACACGACATTTAGACTGTGCTCTTTCATTCCTCTCACTCGAGCTCTCAACAGTGTTATGATTTATACCGGATTAGCCTGTTACGAAACTCATTTTCCGTTTCCCATTGAAAAGAAGTTACATTATGCACAGCGGTAAAGCATTATCAGTAATTTGCATGCGAATACAACCTTTTTCAACAACAGTTATTCACATGTCTTTCAAACTGCTTCAAAACGAAACTTTGGCAGTTCAACTCTTTCCAAACACGGAAATTTGGTTTTATCGCCTGAGCTGATAATGTAGTGAATTGGCTACCGTTAAAAAGTTTAAAAGCTGACGTTTCGAGCGCTAGCCCTTCGCAGAGCGGATTCGCTCTAACGGAGGCCAGCACTCGAAACGTCACTGCTTTTGAATCTCGTTACGGTGGCCAATTTACATTATCAACTCAGTTGATAAAACAAAATTTTCCGGCGTGTAACACTTCTTCACCGACGCAGCAACACAGTTTCTTTACAAACTAAACCCCTTCTTCCAGACGTGCACAGTTCATTTCATTTTTTCACGACAACTGATGGGTAAACGGATCAAAATGACCAGTAAACAAACAGTTTCCTGTAGGTGTCCGCAAGCAGATTACTAAGCCGAGAAAGAAACAAACGAACAAACACACGACAAACAAATAATAATAATTCCGCGAAAATAGTCTCGCAAACAAAAATATTTCAATCTTGGTAAGGTCTGATAAACTTTACCAAGGCTTACCTCTTTGCGAAGTTGTTTTGGTTTCTTTCGAGTGTTCACTTTGTTGGCCGAAATGAACTGATTTCACATCCGCAAATAATATGACGAATACATTGCTTTTGTTGGAGACAGCGCACTTGAGTGCAATTAGTTCAATAACCGCTGCTAAGCAACACAAATGCTTATTCGATAAATACTACCTTCGTCTTTTGTTTTGTACCGTATCTCCTGAGAATTCACGTAAATTCAAGCCTCAAGGAAGAATTAAAATGACATCTGCCGGTAATAATCCTTGGTCATTTTGATGCTTTCAAAAGCGGGCACAAATCAAAATAACAGGTTACTAGTCTATGACGAAACTTTTTGCAGCCTGTAAACTTGTCAATTAACTGAAAGTAATTTTTACATTGAGCATTGAATCGCAGCTTCATAGTTTAATAAACCAGGGTAAGTGTAACAACCACTGAGCGATGTTGTTTGATTGAGGAAAGGAGATAAAATTTTCTACAAGAAGTTCCGGCAATTACATTCTCTGTAGACAAAAAAAGAGGAGACCTTTCGCAAGTCCATCGGCCCGCGTGCTACTGGCGAATGACAATTTTGGGGGGAAAAACGTTAACTGAAACTTGATCTCGTTCGGTTTCATTCGTGCTAAGAGCAACCTAGTTAAACTGAGAAAATCGAGCCAATATAAAAAAAAGACATAAGGTTCATTAGTGCTTTTATTTCCAAACCCGTTATGGCTTTTGCTCTCTCTTGAATGTTCTTGTCCTTTATTTAAGGCAACCATCGCTCAGTGCTGGATAAGAGAGACTTTGGCTTTTCATAGTTATAATATTAGGTTTAATGTTCACATTTTTCTGCAACGCTTCAAACAGTCATGGACGCAGTCTACTCTACGGCTAACATCAATTACTAACATCAATTACTTGCAAAGTCATTTGTTACCATATCTGAGAACTCCTAGAGAATCAAAACATAGGTACTCACAACCGTGATGGCTTTCGTAAACGAAGAAATTGTGAAACCAAACTTATAATCTCATTGCATGATTTAGTAGATGCGGTAAATAATGGTACCCAGCTAGGTTGATGCCTTTGTTCTAGATTTTTCTAAAGCATTTGATGGAGTGCCACATCAAAGATTACTCAAAAAGCTAAGCCATTATGGTATAAATGGTAGCATGCTGTCCTGGATTGGGATGTTTTAATTTCTGACCCAAAGAACACAGAAGGTAACCTTGGAGGGAATTACATCTAATCGGTGTGATGTAGTCTCCGGTATCCCACAAGGCACTGTTCTGGGACCGCTGCTTTTTCTATTGTTAATGACTTGCCCTTATGTATTTACTCTAAAATAAGGTTGGTTATTTGCTGATGATTGTTTCCTGAATCGTACTATCTGACGGTCCTATGGACAACCAAATCCTTCAGGATGACTTAAATGCTCTATCCAAGTGGGAAAAAGACCGGCAAATGTCACTTAACCTGCCATACAATTTGTTTTTCAACAAAAAAAGAATATTGTTGCACAACATACTTTTAATGGTCATACATTGGACAGGGATCACAACCATTCATACTTAGGCATCATACTCTCACAGGACGTGACATGGGCGAATCGCTTAAATTTCCTCAAGTGCTAAGTAGACTCTTGGTGTTATTAGGAGGAATTTTAGACGCGGCTCCTTACAATTTAAATCTAAACTGCACTGCAGTCTAGTAAGACCTAACCTAGAATATGCTAGTTCTGCGTGGTATCAGAAAGATAAGTACCAGCTAAACATGATCCAAATTAACGTTCTGCTGCTAGATGTTGTTTTAAGAAATTACTCAAGACTGGCAGGTGTTGCAACCAACATGCTGGAGAAATTAAACTGACATGGCCATCTCATGAAGGTAGACGGAAGCTCTGTCGATTGACTATGTTCCATCGTGTTGTCAACAGAAATGTTGACATTGCAGCTTTGACAGAGATCTGTCTTTGACCTGTTTTGACCTATTTCCCATACCTCAAAAGATGGTAATTCTATGTTCTTTCTGAGACCTCATTCCAGTTGTAACCAGAAAGCATGCAAATAGTTTCATCCCATGGTCTGTTAGACACTGGAATAAGTTATCCGGTGATATAGTGAATATTAAGGACAATGTCATTTGTAAGTCTGCCGCACGCGACCATCTTATTAAGCAAGGAGAGTGGTTTTAATTTTTAAATTTTATTTCATCAAGGGGGAGTCTGGTTGAAATTTTGAGTTGAATTATGAACTTGGTCATTTTTTTGTTGTATTCGTTTTTCGACAGAAAAACTATTCAACTTTAAAATATTAACACTTTTAATGTCAGAAATTATCCATAAAATAGAAAAAAGTTCAATCTTTAGTGGTGTATACAAATTTGTTTATCTGTTTCCATGGCAACCGTTTCAAACAAATGCATTTTGGAGGGGTTTTTTGCACTGATATGAAGTCCGATGATTCGTTCGTTCCTGTAGTCCCTTCCAAGACCATCCCTGTTCAATATTTCCAAGCGTGTAAGGCTTGGCTGCATAGCACGGTGTAATTTCGCTGGTCGTATTGACTCCACGTGAAACTCTCGCACAACGCCATGCCAAAAGGAGGAAAAATCGGACAAAAACAGTCCGTACTGAAAAAGAATTGTCAAAAAAAGAAATCAAAATTCAAGGGAGTCCAAAAACAAAAAGAAAGTGCCCATGAACTGGCGAGAAACGCTGCTACTGAAATCACGTTTGTCGGTGAAGATGATGTTGTGAGTGAACAGATTCCACCGCCCGCTGCTTCGGCTTCGTTGAGAAAAATTGGTGCTGAATACACAGAAAGCTCTTCCGATGAAAGTATTGATCCGAAAGGTAAAATACCAGAAGGATACCGTCTTGTGTCTATGGATAGTCTGAAAGAATTTGCAAGAAGGATTCATTCAAATTCGCAATGTGCTTCCGGTGAGATCATCATTTTCAGTGTTTTTTTTTTTTACTTTCGAATTCTCATAGTATTTATTATAAAATGTGCTTCTATTATTGCTGTTCTCGTCCGGCGTCGTCATCACTTAGTTATTTTCTTTATTTTTTGTTGTTGTAGGTAATCTAGAACTTCGAGAAATAAGTACAAGCCGATTTGGTCTCAGCAGCAGCATATATGCTATTTGTGATGACTGTGGTCTGACGGAATTTCTCGCTACTGGTGAACATAATTCCTTAGACAATGGCAGCAGAACTGTGCAAGGGAACGATGTTAATCGCCGAGTGGTTTATGCTGCCAGTGAAATGGGGATTGGCAGAGAAGATATTTCCAAGTTTTGTGAGATACTGAATATGCCTTTTTCCATGAGCAAAGATACCTGGCACAGTCATGAGGATGCCCTGCTTCAAGGACATACTGTAGTTGTCCAGGTGGAATTGGAGAAAAACAGGAAAGAGGCAAGGAAGCTGGCAATTACAGACGAAGGGATTAGTGAAGAAGATGAGGACACTGTGGTTGACATTCCAATTAGTTTTGATGGTACATGGTCCAACAGAGGATACACTGCCAACCATGGAATTGGTTTTGTCATATCAGCTGCCCCTGGAAAGGTACTGGACTATGAAGTAATTTCAAAGGTATGCAACGCTTGTATACAAAAGAAATTGTCTCTAAATGAACAGGACTTTGAACAGTGGGCTGAAAACCATAATTGTATGGGTCTAGTCCAAGCATGGAGATGGAGTGTGCAAAGCGTTTGTGGGGAAGGAGTCAGGGCTACTCCATGCGATATAAATACATGATTTATGATGGAGACTCCAAGTCATATAGTGCTATTTGGAACTATTATGGGGCATGTGATACTTGTAATCATTATGAATCTTTGGAATCAACAAGTGATGAATACAAGACTTGGAAGGCATCTGAAGACTACTTGGGGAGCAGGGATGGCGTAGTGGTGAGAGCACTCGCTTTCCACCAATGTGGCCCGGGTTCGATTCCCGGACTCGACGTCATATGTGGGTTGAGTTTGTTGTTCGTTCTCTTCTCTGCTCCGAGAGGTTTTTCTCCGGGTTCTCCAGTTTTCCCCTCTCCACAAAAACCAACATTTCCAAATTCCAATTCCATCTGCTTGTAAAGCGCATTTGACCATATAGACATGGAAAATGCGCTATATAAGTTCTAAATTATTATTACATCAAGTGGGAAAATGAACATCTCGATGGATCTGTCGATTGTAATCGCGTAATCAAACTTGACTGCATCGGACATGTTCAGAAGCAGCTGGGAAAGGCCCTGTATGAATTTCAAAGAACTGCATCTAAACTAGAGGATGGTAAGCCTGTGAAAGGAAGACAGGGTCAACTTACAAAAACAGCAATCGAGAAAATGAAACGCTTATATGGTAAAGCCATTCGAAATAATGTTAACAAAGACATTAACTCTGTGGAAGAGCAAGATGCCGCTGTCCCGGCCATGCAGACCGAAATCATGGCTGGTTTGTACCACTGCCTGAAAATACCAGACAAAGAAAGACACAAGTATTGCCCAAACAATTCTTGGTGCAAGTATACAGTTGTAAGAAGAAAATTGCTTGCCCAGATAAGCCTCACCACTTGGATTCAGTGTTTGAAAAGCATTTGCGACCCATTTATGAGAGGCTTAGTGATCCTGCTCTTCTTGCACGATGTCTTCCAGGCTTTACCCAAAATGCAAATGAGTCTGTAAATTCATCAGTATGGATTAGGTGCCCAAAGCACAAATGGCATGGAAGAAAAAGGATTGAGCTGGCAACAGCATCACCTACTCTACACTTCAGCGCAGGGGCAACTGTAAAGCACAAAGTGATGGTAAGGGCTGGGTTAGCTGTTGGGGCTCACACCAGAAAGGAAAGCAGCAGAAGAGACTCTGGGCGAATTAAAAAGGCTGAAAAAAGGATCCAAGATCAACATAAAAAATACAGAGTTGCTCGCAGACAAGCAAAGCAAAGAGACGAGGAACAACAACGACAAAAGGAGGGCACAACATACGGTGCCGGTGCTTTCAATAAACTGACTGTTGCCACAGAACCAGCAAGAAAGAGAAAAAAGAAATCGAAATCGTGACTTATAGCTAGAAAATGATCTGTTGATACTGTAATGAGGCTACTTTTACTAATTTACTAGTGGTAGCTTCCTTTAGTGAATGGTACACTGCTGATTTCGCTTTCCAAATTTTAGGCTGCATTTTTCTCAAAATGGTATTTTCACGGAGTTTTTTGATGCCCCCTTAGATTTTTACTCTTTGGTTTTGTCTGTTTTCTACCAAATTTGGCTCAGTTACATGTACTTATGAAAGGCTGTTCTACAAACCTATTGAGGCTTTTTTGTTTTTGATGAATACAGTTAATGATATTCCAAGTTTAACTTTATACAAAATAATTGCGTTGCTATGGCAACACAATTTGCTAAAAACCGAAATCGCTCAATAGGTTTGTAGGAGAGTGTGTGTAGTGTTATTGTGAGAAATATCATAGTTATTCTGTAAATAGAAAAGAAAAAAAAGTATGGTGGCATGAAATTGGTGGAAAAAAGCCTCCATGAAGAAGTTGGTTAATAATTAACCATAAATTTGCTTATCATGGTATGTAAACCATATGCCACGTTAGACTGTGGGCTGGTCTATTTGCATGCAAAATTCTATGAAGATACATAAAATAGCTGGAGTTTTATGTGCTTTACAATCTGTGACAAATTTAAGCTCAAAATGTAACCAGACTCCCCCTTCAAGTATTTATTTTGTTACATGGAAATTTTAATTTTATTTTTTTATGTGAAACTGATGTGATGCAGGAATACTGCTTTATCAGTTAATAAAGTAGGTGTAGATGTACTCAGTGCATCAGCGGTCGCATGCAGAGCATGTAATCACGCTGCTGTGCTGAATCCCGGTAGCGTGGATGCGCGCAAGTCTCCCATGAAGTGATCGACTTTTAGCGTCGCCGCGTTACAATTCTGATGTAATAAACCGCGGTGGTACTGAAGTCTTTGGGATGTAGTCCAATATCAACCTTCAAAGATAACTGCAATTCCACTGGAAAATAGCATCTTTTAAATGGATAGAATTAATTAAATTTCAGGCATTCACAGTTTAGGTGACTGATTGTGTAACTCGCGCAACCTCGTTCCCAGAGGAAACCCGAGGTTGAATGACTCGGCGCTCTCGAAAGTTGGCGATAAGGTATTGTACATGTTTGGCCCAAGGACAATCCTGGTTAGCCTCCATAGTCAGTCAATATTACAGATATTAAGTGATAATTAATTATCTCGCATTAAAGTTACACAGATCGTGTAAAAAGCCTATACTTTAAAAGCCAAGGTTAAGAGTAATTTATAGGTCAAGTGCATTTAGGTTATTGGCTTTTTCGTTAAGTGGTTCAAGAATGGCGCGAAAATTGTTACTGTGTGCTAAAGATAGAACAGTGCTGACAGCCTGCCTTTCTGAGAGTAATCAGTCAGATGTTCTAGATACCTTGGATCAGCTCTGTAACATAAGTTCTCAACAGTTTTTTATATCCCATTTAGCGCATGAAAATGATTAGACATTGGTCAACAACAACAACACTTAACTTCACCACAGAAGTTGAATGAGAACCATTTTACCTTTCCTGATACCGCTGACCTTTTTTTAGAAAGTCAAACAACTAATGAAAGTAGACGACCCTACGTTTGCCTCATCTTTTATCTGTCTTTCCACTGGACCTTGTCTGTTTTTCAAATAGTTAGAGTAGATAATTGATGAAAACACAAACAAACGATTTGCAAACAAAAAGAGCAGGGCAACCAAACAAGACTAATGTTAAACACATGTGAAAGTCATATTAGCGATTGTCTTATTTTCGATCACCTTGGATTGACTCGATCGAGCATTAAAAAAATTTACCCACAGGCTCAGTTAACTGAATAGCCCTTCATCACTTGAGGACTAGCAGCTAAAATAATCTTACCAAAAATGTCCTTCGTGCCCACAGAGCTCTTCTAGAGTGTTTTTTTTCTTAAGTTCGAGAAATGTTGACCTGATATCCTGTAGTTGCGTATAACCAACTCTACAGATCGCCCTTGTTTACCGGAAATTAAATGACGTAGGCAACGGTGGGTGTGGTCTGAGGCGTCCCTCCGTTACCCACTAAAAAACCCTTTTAACCTCAAAATGTCGTTAGATACCGACTCAGTACTATTGTCTTATATTACGTGGGTATGGTGCATTGTTTCTTCCGCTTGTGGTGAGGCGAGAAAACTCGGGAAATGTAACAAATGCGGGACTGGGATTTCAACCATAACTTTGCGATTGTTCAGCTCGTCTAAAATTTTGATAATACCTTCTTTTGTCCGGCTTGCCTGGTAATGATCTTTCAAAAATCTTCTCCAGTTTTTAAAATTATCATGACTCCGAATACACGTAAAACAGTTCAGGAAAGCCTAATTTACAAGTCCTTGAGATACAGTCAGTGGAAAAAGTAATAACTTCTTCGGACGCCTTTCAAAAATAATTCTCAAAAATAGCAAAATGCGAGTTTCATCATAACCTGATCACTGATCAATTGCAATGTCTCAGCTAGGTGGATTAAGCGATAGTGCGTTATTTGCCACGCGATTTTCACCCATCCAAGCCCAACAAAACAGCTTCGTATTTGTTGTAATATGCTCCAAGTATGTGCTACTAATTAGGGTTTGGTATTTCTCTATTGTTTAGAGTCCCCAATAGCTTTGTAGGCATCTAGTTAATATTCTGTTTGCGTTTGAACTTCAGGTCAGTATTCACCTAGTCGTCATGTACCGGTAGTAAAGATCGCCACTTTTTTTTTTTTTTTTTTTTTTTTGGTATTAAAGCTTTTTTCGTTTTCAATGTCTGCCCGCTGTTATTACAGTATTCAATACCTTGAACTCAAGTATTGTTAGTTGCGGTTCACTTCTTAATTGATTTTTTTCTTCACCGACTTGTTTTACGGAAATCGTCTGCATACTTTTTCAAATTGCCCTGCCACTTCACAGCTAAAAACTTTAAAGCGATTTCCTTATTTAAAAGAAACGTTAAGGAGATTGACAGATTACAGTATCCCTTCATTAGACAACTTGATTTACGTCGTCTGTAATCTAATTTTAGTCCGCGTGTTTAAGTATTTAATGGCATAGATCAGACAGAGACGATGAAAGAACAACATTTAATGAAATAATGGAAATGGTGGTTCCCAGATTCACATATGGCTAAGACTAATCCAGTTTCCTTACTTAAATAATGTTATTTATTATATCTCTCACTTAGTACGCGCGCTGTGATTGGTCAATTTTGCGGGCCGTATTCTACAGTACGGCCCGCTTGACTTCAACAAGGTTTCTTTCCCGCGCGCCGGATTAACCTCAGAGATATAATAAATATCTTACTAACCTCGTTTTCTCGGTCCGTACTGTAAGTTACGGATCCTCGTTTTTTCCCATTAATTCATGGCCCGCGCGCTTCGCGCTTGGGCCATAAATCAACAGGAAAAAACTCGGTCCGTAACTTACAGTACGGACCTCGAACTCGGTTAGTAAGAGGTATATGCGTTTATAATCAACGCAAGTCAGTTTGGCCGTTAAATGCAAGCTCACTTCCTAGAGTCAACATCCCACTATTCCGACAGTGACAAATGCTTGGCATTCAGATCATAGTAAATAACAAATCTTGTAACAAGTAATAAAGTTCAGTGTATCTGGATTAATAACATTCTCAAAAATTATGTAGCAGAATTCTCTTGAATAAGTGTATAGCGGCCTTTGGACGCGCTGTGGATTCGCCATAATGAGGAAATGCTTCATTCACATCAGGTTCGTCACTGGGAAGGGCAAGTTTTTTCCTTTCGCCGTATAAGTTTTAAAATAATTACGATTGTTATCTCTAGTGGCAATAATTAAGTCAAACATTATTCAGTGATAACATCGCTTCAGTGAAGAACTTGACGATGCTGGCCGCAATCTCAGATCTTCGTCATTTTAATATCGGCCCGTTCAAGAATGATAAACCTTTCAGTTTTTCAATAGTTGCGCCGTTTTATACTTCTCCGTTCCATTCGGTCGAGATGTACAGACCAGTTCTGAAGTTGCTAACACCTCTCTCCGCCAACAAGTTCCTTTTCTTTCGTATTTCTTCAAAATAACTTGAAGCAAACTCCACCAAATCTTCGCGACTGGGTTTTTCATTTAGCGCAGTGATCGTGAAACCCTCCATAAGACAAATAAGATCTTCTGTAATGCAAGCGCGGCGAAAGAATTTCGATGACAGTTTTCTATCTTTTGCAGATATTTTCTGATGCATAACTGTAGCTGATGGCTGAAGTTCGTCGCACTGTCGTAAGATAATCAAGCTGCAAAT
>JAEMWC010000338.1:202500-212500 GCA_016490735.1 Pachyseris speciosa | reverse complement strand
TAGCAAAATAAAATGTAACTAGAGAGCAAATGATGAATCAAATAGGAAACTATGAAATGATGTAGTTTCTGTTGTACATCAAGAAGATTGTTTCTATAATTGTTCTTAAAAGATTCTAATGATACAGAATTCCTAAGTTCTTGAGTTGGCAAGTAGTAACTGCGAATGATCTACCGCCTTCGGTCATACAATTAAATCTCGGGCTGTGGCTGTGGTTGTTTCGTCTTGCCCTTGTTTTTATTTCTATCAATTAATCTGTCCGACCTCCCATTAGTCTCCTGTAGCTCAGTCGCCCAATTTGTCTACATTTGCCTTCTAGGGCCAGAACCAAACCTTAAGAGTGATTTTTTTTAATATATTATTATTATTATTATTATTTATTATTATTATTATTATTATTATTATTATTATTATTATTATGCTGAAAATGTACATAAAATTTAAGAGTGCACAAGATTTTGTCAAGTTGGTCATTCATCATCATCATCTCAACAATTCAACTAGTACTATTCATTCACAGGATAAGGACTTCCTTTTTGATGGGAGATCTGGGCACAAGAAACTGAGGCTTTCATAAATTAAGGCAGGAAAATTACTTTACATCCGACAGGTCGCAACCCCCATTCTCCTCCCTACCGAAGTAACAGCTGTAGTCTTCAAGTCTCATGAGCTCCATGGAGAGAAAGTTGTCATTTTTTGGTAAGCAGGTGTCCAACCAAAATTTCAGGATTGCTTTGGAGACTGGAAGAACCAACTTAACTCTATTTGAAAGTGACCAGGGATAAAAGGTACGTTTCTTATGCAGTCGCATGAGAGCGATTCAATGGAGATGGACACTGAGATTGAATGCCTATCTCAAGCATCGTCGTAACTCTTTAGTTCTTCATTCTGTGTGCCACCCCATGTGTTACCTGGAGAACTTTGTCATCTTCGCAGCCATTATTAGGGTCGTCACATAACGCTCCTCCCCACTAATGGCTGCTCACTTAAGCTCTGCATTCCTTTCCCTCTGTTACCGAGATTCAATAAAATGCAAGTAATTCTTGACAGCTGCACCAATCACATTTCTCATTATATTTGTCGCCAAAACCACAAGGGGAAGACTAGGTCCAGGTTTCTAGAAAATGGAAGCCTGCTCCTTATTGGTCAGTTTGAGGGAAAGGAATGCAAAGCTCAAGTGAGCAGCCATTAGTGGAGAGGAGCGTTGCGTGACGACCCAAATAACGGCTGCGAAGGAGACTAATCCCACCCACCCATGAGAGTACTCCCTTCATGAGCTACCTAGGTACAGTGTATGGGTTTGACACTAGACACACACTTCCCAAGAGATATGGTTATCAAGCCATTTCAGGCTGAGAAATGGGCACAAGATTTAGAAATTCCCATCTGAATTAAACGAGTGACCGCAGCAGTTACTTTGAATTACTATTAACACAATCAAAACCAAACATTTTACAGTGAACTAGTTGCTGTTTATTGTTCCATTGATTACAGCATTTATTTTCCTTCCCTCTTCTTGCTGAGCACAGCCTCCTTAGCTGCCCTCCTTCGCTCCACTGTCAGCATCTCAGCTCGCTTTACACTCTTTGCATGAGGGTTCAGCTTCATTAAGATGCCAATATTCTTCAGAGGATTCTTCTTACGAATGGCTCGGCGAGTCTTTGATGGACTGAAAGAAAAACACAACAGTTGCAAATTAGCCTTTCCATTCCAGTCTTCATACAATAATTCCTGTTCTGTCTTTCATAAGAACAGCATACAGGTCACTACAAAATCCCCTAAACCCTGCATTTCTTGGTGCACACAAAACTCAACATTCATTATTCACTTATGGTATTTTATAAAGAGAGTCGGTTTAGGAGAACTAATCAACATTTCATGCACACGACACCTAAGGAGTATGGAAAAAAACTAGCATCAGTGTGTCATATTACTTGGCTACTGGAGTTCTAATGAGTATGCTACACCAGTACATGTACACAAAGTTGATTCATAATTAAACAACTGTAACAATGGAATCATGAACATGCAAGTTTACTCTTCCTTACCCAGCAGGTCTGATAACGGACTGTATCTCATCACTGTTGATCAGACGATTGAGGTCTGCATTGCTCATAATTGGCTGTGGAAGACTGTTAAAACAAAGATCAAAGAGATTCCTCTGCTCACATGATAGCCTTCCACACATTCACAAATTTAATTCATGCCTAACATAAATCACAATCTGACACTATTTAAACAATTATGGTTAAACATCTTGTTAGTATGGACAGTTCACCCAAACTATAGTAATAATAATAATAATAATAATAATAATTATTATTATTATTATTATTATTATTATTATTTATACAGCGCCATTTACAAATACAGATCAATGGCACTTTACAATTCATGACTAAATCAAATCAACTCTAAATAACTCAAATGAAATCAACATAATTTGTAGGTCAGCTTTAAATGTGTGAGTGCTGACACTTGACTTGACACTTGACAATATTTTTATACTGACTGCACACTTTAGAAAAGCCCAGTTCAGTGTTCAAAGAATATAAAATATTACGTACAAAGAGATTCACTCCCTATCCAAAATCAAAAGGCTTGTATTAGCCAACTAGGTGAATTGTCAGTATTAGTTGAATGATATCTGTACAAAAGAGAGCAGTGGGTGTGTGGGTGGGAGTGAGAATGAGTGAGTGAGTAAGCAAGGGAGCACTTTTTGCCCCACCTCTATATTTTGCCCCATTCATTGCTTATGCAATTTACGAGTAATTAACTGTTTATCAGCAAGGAAGGAATGACTACTTTTTTTCCTGCCTGTTTGCTGATTACCAACAGTACCCTGGTTAATCCATGCAATTGAAGATCAGTATTTACTGAAACGGAAATTGGACAACTACCATAAAAGCTCTATTAAGCCCCATGTCTCTATTAGGCCCCCCCTCTCTAATAAGCCCCCAGTTTGGAAGTTGGCTTTTGTATTTAGCCCCCCTCCTGCTTTTGGGACATGAGATTTTGTAATTAGTTCCCTTTATTCCCTCTTGCAAAATCCCCTTCAAGCAGCCCAATTGATTTGTTTTTAAACACATATACTCAAACACATAATACTGTTTTTAGATAATAACTTTCACTGAAGTTGTTTGAGGTTTGTACCAAAACCGCTTTAAGACGAAAACAGTGTGTTTAAGATTTGAAATAGCCCCCCCCCCTCCCCGCCCCCCTCTATTAAGCCCACCTCTCTAATAAGTCCCCCGTTAATGGGGGGGGGGGGCGGCTTAACAGAGCTATTACGGCATCTATGAAGAGGGTAATTTGAAATCCCTACAACATATGGGTATGAGGCAAGCAGGATCCTTTAGAACTTTCAAGAACATCACTTCTTATTGTCAACAGTAAATTCATAATTATTGTCACACCAGGAGATATATAAGTGTATGGATGTCCTCTCATTGTAACAAAGAGCAAAAGAATGTGAGAACAAGAACTACATGTATTTGTGAATATCTGTTGGTGAAAACCAACCAATATCTATTAATCAGCATAACTGGTTAGCAAAGCAAACAATTTGTTGGCCAATTATTTTCCACACTAAAAATGTATAGTGGTGGCTTCAGAGTACACAAGAAGTAAAGTAACCATACAGCACACTGCCCAAAAACAAAACACAGAGATTTTTAAATTAGTATTGATAGTAAAGTTTTCACTTACTTGAAATCCTTCTTTTCAGTAGATGGTTTCTTCCCTGTTCCATACAAAGCATCAAGTTTCTCAATGGCTCCTTTACTCCAGATACAGAACCTAAGAACAAACATTCAGAGAAAAACGTTGAATGAGGTGGTCAAAATTAATGATAATCATTAACGTCATCATTAAAGAACAAATTATGTGACAACCAGCTGAGAACAAAGCTTTAAAGGCTTATATCATACATGTACCTGTAGCTATAACAACACAACCTCAAATTAAACTACCACCGAGCCTTTTAGAACCAAGAAAGAACACTTACACCTGTAACTTTTGTTCTCCAAACAACTGAAGCTAGCATTTTCAGCTAAACAATTATTTATCACACCATTCAAATAAGTATACAAGACGTAACTATACAAGACATAAATGCAGTTAAAATGATCAGTTATTAACAAGAGGCTTCAAGTTGCCTATACTCATGCGCATGCATCAGCATAAATTTGCATGTATAAAGTTGCATTACACAATGCGACCCGAAATGAAAAATGGAGGCAAAACCTTAACTCACGCACTCACTGCACATGAGTAATAAGTACCAGAAACAAACTTTTTCCCAAACACTTCCTAGCCTTCCAGCCAGTTTTTTGCCAGAATTCACAGGCAAATAATCTCAGATCCCAAAGTTCATATTTTGAGGAGGGGTATCTACAGCTGTACATCCATCTGGCAAAAATACCCCAACTGGTTATGACTTGTCAAAAAGCTATCACATTTATAATTTGACTTCAATTTAACAAACAAAACTCTACAATTGTACAAAAATAATGTACACAATCATATAGTTTGTCATTTTTTAATCCAGTCCCTAAAAGGTCATTTTGCTGGACTGGATTGGTGATTTTTGTTGGACAGAAATTCATTGGTGAACAACTTCAACAATAAAGCAATTCTGTCTCTGGACAATCAATTTTATAGTTCAAGCGATGCTGTAACATTCATCCACAGAGAGATGCTATCAGGAAATATGATCCATCTGCCAAAAATACCTGGATGGATAGTGCTCTGTGTGACATACATGTAATCTTTATTTTTCTAATTCATTAACAAAACAAGTTGTTCACAATGTATTTCATATTTCTAATTTATTTGATCTTTTTTGATAGCTGAGTTAATCTTCTGTCTCATGATTGAGTCACAAAGATGTGGATCGCGATACCACTATACTGCTGGTCTTCAACAGGCGATGGTGTCGACTGGCTGCGTGAGTATAAGAAGCACTGTGGCTGGTGGTGATTGGTGCATTTTGATCCTCGCTTAGGCTGTTGTTGATTGGAGGATTTCAATCCTTGTCGTTCAGACTAGAAATTGTACCCTCAGTGGTCCGCTTTGGTACTGATCGGCTGTTGTGTTGTCTGATCGTGGGCATCCACGCTTCAGGAATTTCAATTCCACTGTCCCTGTTAATGCTGTTAGGGTGAAGTCTTATGCGAATAGCCTCTTTAACCCTACGGGTGTACCAATGTGGGTCTCGGTCAATAAATTTAACTTCGTCCCAGAGCGGATAGTGTCCAGTCACATTGCTACAGTACCGGTTAAAGGTAAGTTGACAGTCTCGACTCGATCCTCGCGAGAATTGAGTATCAAGGATCAAGTCAAGAATCGAGACTCGATTCACTCGAAACTCAACTCGATCCTCGTTACTCGATTCTCGCAGGAAGCACTCTATTGTTATTCATCGAGTACGGGATTCATCGAGTACGCAATTCAACTTTCCGAGTTCTTGAGGAAAGAACGCAGTTGTTCTGTATGGACACTTAAGTAGACACTACAACAATTTCCGTTCGAACAATGCAATGAATTCAAGCTAAAGGACAGCGCGGTGACAAATACTGTCAAAAGTCATTTAGGTTTTGAGGACGCGGTGTACTTCTCGAGGAAATATCGCATACTGCATTAAAAAAAAGCAAGATCAAAAGACATTCAGTTTCTTTCGAGGTCACAGCGTTGTGCTTTTCTGCATAAAAATTCTGATGCTCAATTTTAAACCATTCATATGGCCGCTCGTTCATAAGCGCAACGAATCAAGATCGCTTCGGTTCATCGCGGACACTGTCATCAAAAGCGATCAAAATTCGAGAAAGCGGGCTATTTGTCGACGAAAATGCACAGTGTACAAGTAGGCGAATAGTGTAGTCGCAAGCCAGTAGCCGCTTGGCAAGCGTAAGGAATTCAAGGCTGGCGCGATTGATTGAACAAGTTTCAACAAACCCACGCTCATCGACCACGAGGACGCAAACAAGACATGGTAGCTTATCGTATGCACGAGGCCAACTTCGAAAATCGCTCATCACCTTTGAAATAAACAAATTGACAAACGTTCGATGGAACACTAGTAAAACTCCGAGGAAACATCCAAAGTGAAATACGTGTATAATTTGGATAGAAACGTTGCCGAGATGATCTTCACTCTTTGGCCAAAAATAGCGCAAAGTAAACATTGAATAAAAATAGACTTGACAGACACCGTGCGTGAGAACAGAAAATTTGCATACCATAACGAATTACACACATTTGTGTTTCAAGTTTGGAGGAGTTACATTGTAAAATTTATTCCTAAGAATGGTCGAGGAAAATCCTGTTTCAACGAAATAAATTACGAACGAGCACCATTAGTGAACACATGTATTGACACATACGCGAGTCGAATTTCATCTTAAAATTATGCGTGTCTGTGACAAAAAAATGCAACGCTCAGTCGGCCAAGTTTTATTCATCGAACATCTGTTACTTATTGGGAGATATTGTAGTGGTGTGGTCAGTCCTTGGCCATTCTGTTCTTTCTCAAGCGTTGATTTCTGCGAATCTGCCCATCTGTCAAAGAGGTTGAATCACATTTAGAAACATATCGCATACTGAACGACTACTCTTGCATCGTTTGCGTTCCTTCGAGTAGCTGAAGTTGCTTTTCAAGATGTCATCCCCAATTTGCTCGACAGGTCTATCGAGTGATCAGCCAAGCGACAAGCTCATTATCTCCGATCTTGCGAGACGCGATCCTCGACTCGATTCTTGATGGCTGAGCCTCGATCCTCGATGCTCGAAACTCGCAGGAATCGCAGTATCGAGGATCGAGTCGAGAATCGAGACTCGAAAGGGACTGTCAACTTACCTTTAACCGGTACTGTATGTTCTGAAATGGTGGAGGATTGGGTTCGAGCAAGCCGTATGTCTCTGTCGTGTTCCTTAATCCGTTCATGCATAGATCGTCCCATCTCTCCAATATAAATCTTACCACATTCGCAGGGAATCTTGTAGACTATTGTCTTGTTTTACTGGATCGACAAAGTCCTTAGGTCGCACTAGGTGTGATCTTAGAGTTGTGTCAGATCTGAAAACAGTCCGTATGCCTTGTTGTTGTAGGCAACGGTGAAGAGCCTCTGATGTGCCTTTGATGTATGGCAGAACCACAGTAGATTTAATTTTGGGTTCAGGTTCTTTAGTGGTTGTTTGTCCCTTGGCTTTCGTAAGAGTCCTTACTTCCAACGGACCTTGTTTCCAACGTTTATCCGTTTTCGTTTGTAAAAATTCAAATCAAAAAATTGAGGTTATCTAAACTAGCAAATACAGTGTGTAAGCCCTCAAGGGATCACTTCTGTAAAAAACATTTGTTTTAGGAACACAAATTTCTATAGGGTAAATAACAGCCAATACTCCCTCAAGAGAAATGCCCTATTGTTTCAACAGGTAACAAAAACGGTAACACAAGATAGCATATTGTTGGTGACTTTACCTGCCCATGTGACCACCAGGACACAGCTTGAGGAGATTCAAGCGATCCACTGACAGAATATCAACTCCTGGTAAATTGCGGAAGGCTTTTCGTACACCATGATCTTCATTGTAAATGATCAGTGGTCCTTTGCGCATGACAGTCCTGCGGTTACGCATCTTACCCTGATTTAAAATTTAAAAGAAACTTCTTTAAGGTACTTAAGATAACATGAAAAGCAGCTAAATAAGCCAGTACCTATTCCACACCTTCATGTACTATGAATTATATGTATTAAGAAATAATACTGGCTTGCTGAATGTTAAAACTGTTTGTTGTGGTAGTCAGAATACTTGCATGTAAACAAGAAACAACGTTTTGTTCAACAAAAAGATGTAGCCACTACCACTCTTAGCATTAAACAACAACAACTAAAATAAACGGTACAGTATGACTGGAAGAGTACAACAGCAAATACAATAACTATTACTTACAAAAGTTACCATGAAACCCTCAAAGAGATGCATGACTTGCAAGCCATGGCTTATTATTTATTTTGTTAAACCTAAAGCACTGATAAATACTGAGTCCTGGGCACTAACCCAATTTACATATATGCTAACTTACTTTTCCTGCACGGATCTTCTTAGAATCCTTGCACTTTTCAACATCCCCATAAGCATTAATAGCTTTCAATAGCTTGACAGCAGCACTTGTCTTCTGCAGGGATTCAATGCTGTCAGAAACAACCAATGGGACCTCAGGGATCTCATCTACATGGTGACCACGGGCCATGACCAAAGCAGGAAGAGCTGAGGCAGCCAGAGCTGAGCATGTGGCATAACGGCACTGCTTCTGGTTGATCTTACGGTGCCAGCGGCGCCAGGTTTTGGTGGGTGCAAACATGCGTCCACCTCGGCACATCTAAATGATGATTTAAGGATACTTAAAGAGTAAAAAATGCTATCACAACATACCTTAGTGTAATGGGCAATATAAATAAAAACATTTCTCCAAACAAGTACATTGGGACACTTGAACCAGTTACAAAAACTGAACTAAACTGTGAAGGAATACTTGCCTTCTCTAACCTCATGTCCAAATTCTTTTTGCTGGGGTAGGGGAGATTAGCAATTACTTGAACAGTTTTCAAGACACCAAAGAGACTTTTATTATAGAGAGAATGCTTAATCAAAGGTGGGTGTTTGATAAACAACAACATATGGAAACACATCAAGAGTTTTCATATGAGACCAACCAGTTTTTGAAAGTTTAATTTCTAACACAGGAACATTTACAAACACTAAACAATCATGAGTTTTGCCAGAAGACTATCAAACTCTTTCTGATACCCTATCTTATGCACTGCATTTTCAACTCATCAGCACAATGTGTTCATACATGATGACACTATCTCACATTTGAAACCATCAGGAACAGCCTAAAACAAGAATTCTCAATTTCTACCCACCCTTGGCCTCCTCCCCATTAGTCAACTAAGATAAAACGTACCCAACAAAACAAGTAATGGTATGATCAAAATAAAGGATACATTGCCAAAAGCACCCTGACCAGAGCGATGAGTTCCACCACCCCTCACACGAGGAATCCTGGCCACAGCACGGCCCGTACCCCAGGATTCAGCTGAGGTCTGATGGCCAGCATACTTGTTTACAGAATATGCTTGACGCTTGTTCTTAGCCATATTGCTGTGCACAAAACCAACCACATCAGGACGGATTGGGACTTTGAAGACAGCAGGGAGGGTCGTCTGACCTGCACTTTCTCCTGCCTCATCGTAGATCGTTATTAAAGGTCTAGCCGCCTAGGAAAATTACACAAAGAAGAATGGTCTTTCACACCTTTTATGTCTTTCTGCCACAACTGGCATTTCATCCATTTCTCAATAATTAACACAATAGAGAAGTCTCGAAAAGCCATCATGATACCCAAATAATAACAAAAAAGAATCACAATTGAAAACAACCAAACTCAACTCACTTAGAAATCATTTCTGATGACATTTTTGATCACATAAATGATAAAATTGCAAATTTAATTGTCTCTGTGGCCTTTAAATCTTGTCAACTTAATCAACCTCTTTTAAATGCAGGGAGATGCGTGTTGTTACATTGTAACTGCTAAAAAATACAATTCATTAAGGAATTATGGCAAAAATTTATCCCACGAATATCAAAGTAATTAACTAAATCAGGCCAGTGAGGGACACTTGGAAAAAAGCTTTCACAGATTTCACTGGCAAGTTATCTCGCCAAAAACAAAGCAACAAAAACACCAAACACACGTGGATACTCTCTATGATTCTTGATAAATTTCCCAAATGTTGTAAAGCTAGTGACAGAGTAAATGCCTCAAAACTGAACAGCTTAATAATGAAACCCTAAAGACTTGTACAAAGCTTCTCAAATGTAGTGCCTGGAGAAAAATTAAACATAATCCAACGAAAATACAGCACTGATGACCTTTCATAAATTAAATCGAATAACTCATACAAGCCAGAAGATGCTAACGAGAATTCGTGAA